>WMHX01000093.1:0-374571 GCA_013420875.1 Thelonectria rubi | reverse complement strand
CCGGCCTCGGAAGTGTCTGCAACTTAGTCCACACCAAACTTGATGAAATTTTTTTTTTTTTCTGGCCGTGGCTGATAGGTTGGTCCGAGTCGCATCGGGGAGGAACGAGCCAGCGTGTAAAAGCGTCTCGACTCTTCTAAATCAGCTGTAGCTCCCGTCGCGATGTACCCTATCGCCCAGGAGGACCTCGATGTTGTTGTTCTCCGTTTGGTCGCTGGAATCATTTGAAGTCGTGTTAATTGCTTGCTGGGGGTATTCAATTGCCTTGTTGAGATCTTCGATGGTATATGTTCGCGTGAAGTTCTGGTGAAGGAGCCCTGTAAGAGTAGATACCTAAGTAGAGATGCCTCGACGGATATTGCGGGGAGTATGTATTGCCGACTCCTGCTTCAATAAGAGGATACCTCGCTCTACATCATCCGTCAATTCTGTCGCGCTGTAATTTTCGGCCAAGAGGCTTGCGACGTCGTTCCATCGTTAGCCAACTCTGGGTGCTTATTCTGCAACCCGCATGACTTCGTCGAGATCACTCCTTGACTTCGTCCGCTTGTGTCGATCTAGGAGCAGGTTGCCAAGAGAGCCCAGACCTTGACATAGACCTGTGCTATTGCTTGGGGTTCTCTCGATTGCTTGGGTCGTCACTCGGATGGCTTCCTGGAGGTCTTCTCAGGCCCCGAATCGCTTGTATCGTCGATTCAAACGTATGCCTAAGTGTCCCTAGACGACTATGTGATATGAATGATCACTAGGGACAACATCAACTGCTCCCCTCGACGCTAGAATGGCTTCTTCCAGGTGTGATATTGTGCCGTTCTCCTCATGTCTCGCCGAAAAGAGTGACTCAAGCGTATCAAGCCATCGGACGTTGTCTGCATGTCCACCTGGCACCGTATCAACCGCTTGCTTGATAAGTTGAATACCTTCGTCAAGGTATTCCATGCGCTCCATCTCTCAGATATCTGTCGCGAAGACTGACTCCAAGGTTGTGTAAACGAGGCGCTCGGCCGGGATGATACTGATCGTTCGGTATCAAGCGCAGTGATTCTCTCGTGACTTGGATGGCCTCGTCCAGATTTGCCATGGTTCTTGGTATCCTGTATTGGAGGCTGAGATAGGTTTCTAGAGCGTTTAGGCAATATCCCTGGTCCCCACGACTGGTTGATGTGATGCTGACTGCATCTCTCGTGACTCGGATGTCTTCGTCTGGGTTGTCGATCGTTTGGTCCTGAGCCGTATATATGGACCACCCAACTTCTCGACAATATTCCGGAACCCGTGTGAAGGAGTAATTTGAGAGCGCTTGCTGTTCATCCCATGTAGAAGCTTGAGTAAAGGGGGTGAGAGATTGCAGCTTCTAATTCATCTCGCATACCGAGTAGTTCATAGAGCCTTGGAGGAACAAGCCCTCGTTCTTCAAAGCTTGAGATGAGAGTTCCTCGATGCCCTAAAGCTGCAGACACGTTGGTCGCTGTCTTCCATGTTCTAGAGTCTACACTCAAGGGTGACTCAATTGAGAGGGGTTGACACGTGTCTGATCTGGTACCTTATCCTTGAGGATGTGCTGGTAGATATTTTGTGGTTTAAACTCGCGAGGATTGAGACTCGGCTCGTTCACACCAAAGGCTTCTTGGCAACACCAACGGCAAATAGAGCGCGCGCGGAAGTCTATCAGTCGAGAAGATGACAGTTGGCAGGCAACAGAGATACTCCGTACTAAAGGCACGCTGAGACATCGAGTCAAGAGGGAGATGATCCCCCACCGTGCGGCAGTTTGCGCGGCATGTGGCTTGCAGACGGGAGCTGAAGAGACCCGCACCGACGCCAAGTCATTTCTTGGTGACGAGGGAACGACTAAGATTGAGACTACCTGCAGTCCTGCACGATATGCGGCCTCTGCCCAGGGGATTTAAACACGTGTCGTCTCACAATTCATGCTCGAGGGCTAACGATCAGCTTGACTCCTTTTATAGTAGACTATGGAGTACCCATATGCAGAGCCAAGGAAATACCGCACCCCAGCTTTCCTCTCAGCGAGCACGAGTCGTAAACGACATAGATAGACAGAACTTCCGCCTTGTTTCGGTTCCTTGAGATGGGACATCGTAGGCCGGGGACGATTCGGCTGTCGCACCAACAGAAAACAGGCCAGCCAGGCTTCGCTTTGGTACTCGGATTTAACTGACCGGCCCGGGTATGCATACATGTATGTAACACGGCAAACCTGCCCCCCTGCCTGGCTGCCTACAATGCGGCTGCATCTTCCAAGTTTAACCCTTGTGCGCCACAGGGATAAGCTGACGGCGACCCCTACCATGTGTGTCAGTAGTTGTAGCTATTTTAAGGAGTCGAATTGTAAATTACATGGGCGTGGACTAGATCCATGCGATTAAGAGCAACCCTTTCCCACGAGCTTCTTACGCGTACTCCTCGTCAACAATCCGCCAGTCAGCCTTACCTCCAAACCATGCCTTCTTGCAAGAAGCCTAACTGCACACTCCCAGACCCAGACTGGCCAGAGGCTTACGAGGACCTCACTGGTCTCGGCGTACGTCCTGTCCACCTGTCCGTGCCCATCGGCACATTTTGCTGATACACTGTCCCTAGGTCACTCTGAGCTTCGAGATTACTGCGTACATGACGGTCGGCTTGGTCGTCCTCAACTACTTCCTCGCCTTTGACCCCGAAAAGAACCCGCATCTCCGCGACGACGACCCAGCCGAACCCCTCGATAAGAGAAGATTCTGGAAACCAAATCCCATCGATGTCGCCTTCTTGCGATGGACCCGTGCGGTTGGCAGGAAGATTGTGTCTTTCATCTCGCAATCCAACCGTTTCAGTTGCCACTCAAAGGATTTACAAGCGGCGTTCAATAAGGTAAGGGCTACATCTGGTTGCGAGGGAGCTCACGGGCTGACCACGCCTCCTGCCTAGGCAGTCATTTCCATGTGCGATGTGCAGATCCTGACGGGAAGCGCCATCTTGATCAGTGGCTTCCTCAGCTTGAACTGTGGCATATCTGCCCATCATTGGCTGTACGTTGTGTCTCTGGCTTGGTTCTCCTGCGTGACGCACTTGGCTGGACTTGCGGTTATCCGCAACTCCCTACCTGGCTCCCCTTGGAGAAGGGCCATTCGGTTTGCATTCATGATCTGCGTCCTGGTGATGCTTGTGGTTGCCATGGTTCCCACTGCATATTTCGACTGGGTTTTTATTAATACCCTCACTATATCGGCATTCCCCAATTCACCCGTGCTCTGTTACTTTGATCCTGGCCGTGCCAGAAAGCTACGAGACGAGGTTGAACCTTATCATCCTCTTGGGGGTACCAATCTGTCGAACATGAGAGCCGGAGACCAAATTGTCGGACTTTCTTTGTGTCTCTTGGCCTTCAATTTCATCGGTAAATCTATCAGGACATTTGATACCCTGTCCCGATTCGCGCATCGGAATATCAGGAGACCTCTACGAAGACTTGGACACGCCATCCTTCTGTTTGTCGCTCCCCTGAATCAATCCCCTAGTGCCTCTCCTCCGGGATTGCGGTCCCAGACTCGCAAAGCAGGCTTCCTCCGAATGATGGCATACCAAATGATATTTCAACCAGTCCTGGCCAGCTTCCTGACAGCGCGACTATTCTTCGACCTTGCAGATTCAATGTTGGCTGAGGTAGGTAATTAATATACAACTTCACATGAGATTTACACTAATTGCAATGCTATACAGATATTCTGGGAATTGGTCATCGTGGTCTTGGGCACCATGAAGCTCCAAACATTGGAAGCGGATGTTGCTCTGTTTGTTTCGAACTTCTACTTTTACGCTGATCGCATACCTGAGAAGCCGGCAGAGGATGACGACGCCCAATGGCCCTTTGGTCAGATCTTGCCAGTCATGCTACTCATTCTTCCCGTGTTCAATATCCTGAACCACTTCGTCCCAACCTTGAAGACGGTGGGAACCTCAGGAACTGCACCTAATTCGGATTCTGAACCAGCAGAGCAGGTTGAGCTAGATGACGTACAAACATGTCCAAATCATGTCGGAAGATCCACCACCGAGTCGACAATGCACCTCTTGACAACCGTTCCCCAAGACACATCACCAAGCGCTGATCAACCGCCTCACGTCATCCTCCCTACGACGCACTCCGAAAGCGGGACGGTCATAGAGACTACCAAGGGGGCTTGACACATCCCTATCCAGTACGAGACGCGGCCCGGTGTCTCAGATGATGGTGACGACAAGATGGCTGAGCTTGCCGTCGCCGACGCCCAAAAGGACATCGACATCAACGCCGGCAAGAGACTTATCGACGTACTCCCACCCACCCATAACGGCCTCACCGACACGGCCAGATAACCATCTGCGCCTTGGTGCCCGAGGTGACGGCGCTCGCCAAGGCGTCGGTAAATCCCAGCCTCAGCCCCATGTATTTCAAGCTGGTCGATTCGGTCTATGAAGACGACTTCCTCGCCTGGGCCTTTAAGTGGCGGGGGCCAAGATGCCCAACGAGCCTGGTGAGAGCCCCCAGCTCATCAACATCGCTACAACCAACTGGAACGGCCCCTTTGGTCCCTAGTCCCTTACCTCGATGATTATCCAGGGCTGTCTCGCCAACCGCAACTTTCTCGCTCCAGGCAATGCTTGAGGAGTGTGAGCAAAGAGGTAGGAGTCTGTTTGTAGGTGCGTCTATCTTGATGGTTATTGGCTACAAGCGTAGTTGAAAGGGCGAGGAGGGACATGAGAGGAGCTTAAACCCGAGAGGAGGTTTAACGCCGATCCTTTTCGTTTTCATCTTGGTGATTCCTTGAATTGATTGTGTGAGCCACCAAGGTCTGAAGACTTTCCCTTATGGTCTAATGCACAAACTTGCCCTCTCTTCTTCCAAACCGACCCCTCCTTATCATTCATATTGTAATCTGCATCTTGCACCTGAAAGCTTGTACATTTCTCGCTTCAATACGGCCTTCCTCAACACGACTCCTCCAAACAAGTCCACTCCCGAGCGCTCCATCACATGATTGAACCCGAGGCCAAGTCCTGTGGCTAATCAAGGGCAGATCCTTCAGACAGCCGTCGCTGAGACGGCGGTTGAGTTCTCTGGGACGTGAAAGGGGTTCAGACGGCCGTTGACGGTTTTTGGGAAAGACGCTGCTCCTTGCTGACTGATTGACGCCGCTGATGGACCCTCAGGTGGAAAGTCGAGAATCAATAAATTGCCAGACTTCAGCCCCATTGCGATCTTGGAGCCGGTGACAACAATCCATCGTTCCATCAAAGCAAAAGAATCACTCTCTGGCCGAGACTGCGATGGCACGCAAAGTACAGGATCAACTCGTCCATCTGCGCCCCAAACGATCCAGTCGTTTTCAGGGCTGATTCCGTATCCCAACAACTGAGGGCCCGTTGTTGAACCAAGATCAAGCTCAAAGGTGCCCCTGTTTGTCTCCAGATGGAAGCGCTTTGGATCAAAGGCGCGCACGACGCACCATCCGTCGATTGAACAGGTCCCTTTGCACATTTTCTTTGCCACGTTCCAAATCTTGATTACCGTGTCCCGTCTGGGTACTTGTCCGAGCGACTCCCACGATGAGTAAGTTCGTGATGTGACGAGCCAGCGGCCGTCGTTGGAAAAGACCATGGCTTCATGTTGTGCGTGCGCGCCGCACTGGAAGGGTTGTTGTTTCCATTCCCATGTCGCCAGACTGCAAAAATTGATACATTCGTCGGACCCGACTGCGAGGTACTTGCCATCAGGAGAGAAGGCAAGCGATTGGGCCTTACCAGCAACGGCCGCTCTGAGACTTCGCATGTTCCCGGGGTTATGCAAGTCCCACACGTACACGTTGCCCTGAGAAGACAACGATGCGACCCTGCGACTGTCGTGAGAGAATGCAACCGATCGAAACATGTCTGAGAGACTCCCTCCGGCTTCGAGCAACTGTGGTTGACCACCGGTAGCTGTGTCCCTGACCATGATTTCCCTATATCCCGATAGTGCAAACATGCTGCTGTCTGGTGAGAAGACAGGCTGATCTATCGGACTTGCGGAATACTCGAACGCTTGCGTATAGTGTCTGGTTGCAGAATCCCAGAGTCTTACGGTCCGAGCGCTGGATCTCGACAGGAACCAACGACCATTCGGAGAACATGAGACTCGGTGAGGACCAGTGGGAAATGATTCAGACTCCTTTGCCTCAGCTGACTTGGTGACGGCGAGTTCCCAAATTTTGGTTATCGAACCAAGGGCTGATGTAAGAGTCTGGCCAGCTGACTTGGTGACGGCGAGTTTCCAAAATTTGATTATGGAACCAAGGGCTGATGCAAGAGTGTGGCCAGCTGACTTGTTGACGGCGAGTTCCCAAAATTTGATTATGGAACCAAGGGCTGATGCAAGAGTGTGGCCAGCTGACTTGTTGACGGCGAGTTCCCGGATTTTGATTCTCGAACCAAGGGCTGATGCAAGAGTGTGGCCAGCTGGCGAGAGTGCAATCGACATGGCGTCTTGCTGAAATGACTGCACACAAACCCCAAGCTCATTGTCAAAGATGCGGATTGAGCCAGACCGAGAGGCCAATACAAATCGGCGACCATCCCGCGGGAATGCAATCAAACCACGACCCTGAACGCTCGCTTCGGTCATATGAATGCATTGACCTGTGACGGGATCCCTAAACTCGACTCTGAAATTTTCCATCACTGCCAAATTGTTGTCAGGCGAGAATGTGACAGTACCGAGCTTATTGCGTCGGTGGACAAATGCATGACGGCCTTTCAGGTCCCACACGCTGATTAAGAGCCCTGATGCAGACGCGAGAAATTGACCGTTCCCAGAGAATGCAACCGACTCAATCCACTCTGGTTCAGATGGTTCGGCATTTGAGCTGTGAAACGTGTGCAGACAAGTTCCCGTTTTTGAGTCCCAGAGTCTGACTGTTCCATCGGCGGATCCTGAGGCAACCAGGCGGCCATCTTGGGAGAATGCAACCGCCGACACAGCAGCCGTATGACCCTCGAGTGTCAATAGGGATTTCGCTTCTTCAGTGTCCCAGATTTTGATTGTGCAATCGACTGACCCAGAGGCAATCCGAAACTCGTTTCCTGAAAAGGCAATCGAGGTAAGACCGTCGGTATGACCGCTGAGGATTTGTTTGCAGCGCCCTGTTTCTTCATCCCAGATTCTGGCTGTTCGGTCCCAGGATGCTGACACCACAAGGCTGCCATCGTGCGAAAATGCAATGCTTGAGATACTCTCGGTATGGCCTTCCATCATCTGGATGCATGGGCCCCAATCCTCTGCCATGGCAGAGGCAGAGTTGATAGCAATCCATTCCGGCTTCTCCTGTTGATAGATCTTCCTCGTGATGCTGCGAACTGGGCTGAAAACAAGTGCTGAAGAGTAAACCTGACTCGGATGTGTGTCAATTGTCGTTTGATGATATCGAACGAACTGGATTTCATCTTGGACCAAGCTGGCGAGCTGAGAAGCGTGGTTCTGCGCCTTCAAAACGTAGGTGAGCAAATACTCTTCTCCTTACGCAACAGTCACGACGATATATCTCAACGTACCCGAAGCATACTCTTCAAGTCTAGCATTTGAGATATTGCAATCCAAACAGCTCGAGAAGAGCCGAGAACCTCGAGCCAATGAAGATAATGCCGCCGTAGAAACTTGTGAACGGGGCCATCATCCTTCATGGCTTGCTCTTGGATCGCGGAGCCACAATTGGCCAAGTGACGGACCCAGGAGGTACATGAATACCAAAATGGAAGTATATGTCCTTGAAACTCATCAGCTGGCCGGGCGACTGGCTCTGGTTCCGATACTGCACCAGAAATTCCGCGTCGAAGCGATTCAGACAAGACTCGGAGCGAGTTTGAGAAGATGATATGGTGGTTTTCTTCTTCATCGTAACGAAAGTCGTTCGTGGATTTTGACAAGAAGGTCTTTGCTGAGCTGTGGACGAAGTAAATGGTACATTCTCGAATCGTTAGAAACGACCCGCAGAGCTCAATGATTTCAGTCAATGACTCCTCGTTCTTGACTGCATCATGAGGAAACTCCGCCAGAGACCCGAGCTCGTCCAAGGAGATTGGTTGGAATACTGTAAGTAAGACGGATATGATGTGCCGGTAAAACTCGAAGTTATCCTCGTCCTCGCTGCGAATTTGCTTGAGCATTTGTTGGTAAAGAGGATCGAGTCCAGGTGGGAACGTCTCCAGTCTCTGCAACGTCAGCAATTTAGGAGTTTTGTTAAGCATTTGACAAGCCAAGGACACCCAAAGAAATGTGTTCTGAGCGTTTGAGGACAGGTAGTGCTGAACGGTATCTTTCGTTGTCTTCGTGTAGCCTTTTCTCTTGCTCAAGACTTTTACCTGGTGCTCAATGTACGACTCGACAGCTGCAGAGACGGCGGTTTCGTTGTGCTCCAAGCACAGTCGTGTTGTCTGCGGCGTGGTGTCGAGTATCTCCACGATGTCATTGTTCTTCCGGCTGGAGACAATCCACTTGACGTGATGCGAGGAGTGCTCCACGATGAAGTCGAGGAGATTTTCGCGCTCATGCTTGCATTCGTCGAGCGCATCGATGATCAGGTAGGTGCATTCGGTCTGGGATCGGAGCTGTTTCAAGACTTCTGTGAAGATGGTGCACAGCGCATACCAAGCATTCGCATCTTCGAACTGAGCTGAGCCGGAATGCTGGCACTTCTCTTGAATGACTTTCTTGACGGATGGGTCTTGGTTAGCAAGGAGCCAAAGTAGGCCGCGTAGTACCGATGACGCTGTATTTTTGCGGCCATCGCTGTCCTCGCAAAAGAAAAAGGACATTGGAATGTTTGAGTTCTTGTCATCCAGCCTCGTGGAAGGGCGCAGTTTGTCGATGATGCCACATATGGACATGGTCTTGCCCTTTCCAGGGTCGCCTTGAATCCAGAGCAATGGGATCTCTCCGTCGCGCCATCGCCGGAAAGATTCGCTTTGGAGGATCCAAGAGAATGAGTCAGGGAGCAAGCCACCCTTGGTCTTCTCGATGCGCATCTTGTCGAGTTGCGGGTCCGTCACACGCAGATGTTGAAGAATCGTGTTATCTGGGAAGTGTTGATTAGAAAGGGCCACTAAGTATAAAGGAGATGATATGTCCCGAATTGATCGCTGCATAGAATTCTCCACTTTGGAGGAACGAACCTTCGGATCTGGTGTCATTGGTGTCATTGGTTGGATTGTTGTTTACTATTTCACCATGGGTCAGTCGCAATCGTGAGAGACATGGTTCTCAATGTTGATAGATTTATCTTGTCTGTAAACCTGATGACTCTATCGTCTCAACCCATGGACTTTGGAATCTCACCAAAGTTGATGGTCCCCGCTTTGTACACTGTCCCGTTGAAATTCTCTTGGTGACCAGAACCGTGGTTGGTGTTGACATTCATGTTCCCCTGGCCGTAGTGGACAGCACTTCCGGCTTTCTCTTCCAAATCGGAATCCGGTAGCGAAGGGTCGACCTGATCGAGTTCTTCAATTGCTTCGCTCAAGGCCTCCATCTGTTGCCGAGTAGCCGTCTGAAACACGCGGTACGATGCCAAGGTGTGTAGGTCCACCAAGATGCCGCCCATGAGTGATTCGACCCGGCCTTTCTTGCCAATCCTAGCAACCAATGTACGATAGACCTGGAGGAAGGGCTTGTCCTTGGATCTGGAGAGCTTTTTGAAGATACCCTGCAAGTCCTTGACCTTCTCGTCGCAGGCCTCCACAAGGGTCTCAAGAGCTTGGCGGTCGTCAGGTTTTAGGCACGCAGAAGCCTTGGACTCGGGATGGTCTCTCACGCTCTGTAGGGTTGTCTCGACGACCGGGAGTCTCTTTCCCACTATGTGGAAGGCTTGAGGTAGATTCGGGTAATCCTTGATGACATCGTAGGCCTCGGTGATGCTCTTGACGACTTCGATGAGGGTGACGATGCTTGCGGCCAGACCGACAATTTCGAATCCAGACATGAGTGAGAGATTGTGACGTGGTTTTCTTTGCCGAGGACCAGAAATAAGGGCAAATCCTCTGTGGACGTATTCTTAGCTTTTACGACATGTCAGCACTTGACGGGGGTCAGGTTTGGACTTACGGGGTCTGGCGCGTCTGTTGGGTGTTGAAGCAAAGGAAGGAATATGAATGATAAACGAACGGTACCGATTTTCTGCTGTGCAGAGGCGGATGAGGAGTGTATACGGATGGCCACCCAAGAGAAAAAAGTAGACGACGGAGTGGTGACGAGGGATCAGGGATTGGTTTTGGGAGCGAGGGATTTCATTTCTGATGGCGGGCATGAGTTGGAGAAGGGGAGCATTTGTGATCGTCCAATGGAATCAATACGCTTGCCGCGGGCTTTGTGGCTTTTGAAATTGCGTATTCGCCCACAGTAGGTCGTCCCCGGTGGTGTTGAGGGTGGCCAATAAACTGCGTCGGACATGGACGTTGGGGGCCGCGGGGCGGGCGGTGGCTTGTCGACAGAAGGCGGTGGAAGCAAACTTGTCCAAGGGAACAAGATGAGTGGCGCAGAGATGTCTTATTTGCAACACTTCGTGCAGGAGCTGAATGCCTTCAGCAGTCTCGTAGAGATAGTTGGTGTAGAGGCTGAGGACGACGAACCAATATGATCCCCCCTTCCATCTTACATGCGCCTGGTCGCCGTTCAGCACCTCCAACCTGGTCTCGAAGGCACATTTGCCACGTCATCTGGCGCCTGGGCCGAAGCTCCAGCCGCATTCGATCGTTGCCATTGGAGATTTCAGGCATTCGGCCTCACTTGGCCCAGCTTCTCCCAGCCCCTCTCTCTCGCGACTCACACACACACAACCCCTTGAACCCCTCCTAAAGCCTGCGACGGGCTCCTCGCCTTCGGCTCGACTCGCGGGCCCGAGTCTGATCCTAACTATTGCCGTTGACTGCCCCCGTAACTGCCCCCGTAACTGCCCCCGTGAATACTGTTATGACTGCTGCGGATAGCCTCGAGTTTCGTAGAGGGATTTGAGGAATCCCCCCCGGGCCTGGGGCGGGCCTGCAGCCTGATTCCCGTTCCTCTGGCGGCCTTCCGAGAGCGCCCGCTCAAGCCTGTTGCCTGCAGCGGGCTTCTTCCGTGCGGAGGGATTTTTCTGCTTACGGCGCTGGAAGAGCCGTTAATCGAGCTGCACTGCAGAAAGGACCAATTGCTGCCATGTAGAATACTTAGTAGGTAATTGCAGTAATTGATGCTGTTAATAAGCTAAGCCTCTCTGTCACCTAAAAGAAGAAGCAGTGCTGTACAGTCCTGCCCTTGTATCAGCTTTGCGTAAATATCTCTACAAACATGAAATTTTTTATCTTCATCTCGGCAGGGAGCAGAGGACCCAGAAATCAAGAAGCCGCGATTGCGGATGGAACTGAATTCGCGACGACCTCTGAGTAAGTCAGTAATTGCTTTACCTGGTTGTTCCCGTGGGAAATGCAGGAACATGGCAGATCTGTCGACTCAGTGCCTACTCGGCAAAGACTTCCGTCGGCCGTGCAATCAAGAAGAATTCTCGCTCTGACGCGGGATGGCCCCGTGCAACAAGTTCAACCACGTGGAAGAGGAACATCGGCCGTTCTGTCCACGGGAACTGGCCAGACAGACTCTGAATGTCTTGCAGGGACTATGTCGCTGACTGACAATACGAGACTGATTTGCCACTTGGTTGATACAGATTGCAAAATGCGCTGCGGTGGACCTGCCGCGATCAATAGTTACCAGCGTGTCGGTGATTGCAAGATGGGAAACTGTCGTATGAAGTTAGACCTGCGGGGTGTTGAGAGGGAACGGATGGGGATCTGGTTTGGTGTTTTCTGCACAATCCACTCATGGAGGGTCAATGGAGAGCTGAGAATTGATGTCGGAGAATAATTGCAAGCTGGAGTCCACCAAGGGAGCTAGGAAAATCATAAAGTCGGAGACATGATGTACCTGACCAACCGGCACGCAGCCGTCGGCGAACTTGCGAGCTCGAACAGTTCGCAACTTGCACCGCGCTCAATTCTCAGCTCTTCCGGGGATCTGACACAGGCTAGCAGACAGCTCGCACTACCGTATCCGTACCTAGTCCTGTGCTTTGACGCCCTGATGGAATTCCATGACTAGCAACGCGGACCGACGTTGGACTGCAAGCACAGGGCAAAAACCCTTTTCCGAATCTCAGCACCTTACTCAAGAGACTTCTTCGGTCCTACTCGCCCTTTAAACCCATGCCTATTTGTAGCCAGACGCACCAAAAACACTCCAGCGAGTCGCAGTGGCGCTCATCAGCCACGGTATCCTCGCCCCCCTTTAAGCGAGCGGCCCCGAGTCCCTGGATCCATCCCGCCACATTTCTCCACTGGGAAAGGTTCATCTCATGTCTCCTCGAGCAGGCGGTTGATGACCTTCTCGTTGGCTCCGGACGACTGAAGGCCCCTGAATCCAGAAATGCCTGCCGGGACTAGCGAAGACGCGCCCGGAAGCCCATTTCGTCACGGCGTCCGCGAGTAAGTCGCCCTGTCGTCTCGTCGTCAGCCGTGACTCGCAGGGCAGAGGAGGAGGAGACGAGAGGGCAGCAGGTCCCATAAGCTGGATCGGATCCGCACCTTATTCCATCCTCCGACCAGATCTGGTGTTTCCCTTGCCGATTGTCTCATCGATCGCAAACGCTTTCTCGATGCCCTGACCCTGCTTGCCATGCCATCATCCCGTCGTGCTTTCCCCCCCCCTGCCTCATCTACGATTCATCTTCATCAACGCTTCATTTCGTCAAACAAGCCCATTCCCTCCCATCAAGCCTCAATCCAGTCTCTTGATCCCCTTCGCTTAGACGCTGCCAATCGGTGATACGGACGCACTGACTCGAGCCCGATCTGCCTTGTTTCTTGTCCGCGAGCGGCCCGTCGAACACGGACGAAAGGGACCGATGGCGTCGCAGGCTATCGCGGAACTGGCGCCCGATGCGAGAAACCTCCACAGCGCAAAAACTCCATGGCCCATCGACGCCTTCGCCGTCCGTGTTAGTAGATTGCGATGCGTTTAGCTCTCCCCGCAGAAAAGAAGAGACTGCTTCGGGACGTTCTGTGTTGAAAGTCGAAGCTTCGCCGAGTCGCCCCTAGGGGCTGGGCAACTGGCCTGTTCTTATATCTCCGTTACCCCAGATTCCTCTCGTAGTTTTTGCTTTTTCATCACATCGCGCACTCCGCCATCTTGGTTCATTAGCTTCTTCAAGGATCCATCTCCAAGCAAGACCATGACGGGCTCGGCGGCCTCGGTGGCCGACTTCAAGGTGGCGGCCATGGCCTTTGGCTTCACCGTCGGCTTCGGGTTCCTGACGACGTGGGAGGCCATCAAGCAGACGAGGCGGAACCGCAACCCGCTGCGCAGCGCCTACATTTACATGCTGTGGGGGGAGATTGTGGCCAACGTGGGCATCATGGTTGTCGGCTGGATCTGGATCGACGAGGTGGTCAAGTCTACGTGAGTGTCTGCAACTCTGCATGTGTGGTGATGAGGGGAGCGAGCTGTTTGGCTGACTCCTGCAGGGTCCCCGTGCTCTTCTTCATCCTCTTCTTTTGGGTCTTTGAAGTCCAACTTCTCATGCAAATCATCATCAACCGCATCGCCATCATCGCCGAGCACAGAAGCACCATCACCAAGATCAAATGGGGCACCGCCGCCATCATGACCATGATCAACATTGCCGTCTTCTGCATCTTCATCCCGGCCCATCGCGACCCTCCCGTCAGCGATCTGTAAGTCTAGTCAACTCTGAGCCTCGGACTCGGGCTGACCCCTTCAAGCTATGTCCAGATCAACAAGTACTGGGACCGCACTTCAAAGTTCCTCATCATGGCCGTTGATGCTGCCCTGAACTGGTTCTTCCTCCGGACGGTTAAGAATCGCCTGGTCAAGCAGCACAACTTGAAGAAGTACCAGCCGCTTATTTCCTTTAACGCCAAGCTGATGGTCTTGTCCCTCGCCATGGATGTAAGCACACCATCGTGGCAATATTCTATCATATGCACTCATTAACTCATCACAGGCCGTCCTCATTGGACTCATGTGGCTGCCCAACCAGTCCGTCTTCATCCAGTTCCACCCCGTCACCTACATGGTTAAGCTCAACATCGAAATGTCCATGGCCAAGCTCATCACGCGCCTGGCCAGCCGGGGCGCCTCGGACGAGTACTACCCGTCGGCATCCAACTCGCACCCCGCCGAAGGCCAGAGCGGCCAGCGCAGCACCGTCGACCACGGCGCCCCGTGGGCCCACGGCAACTCGGTCCAGATGGCCCAGATGTCAAAGGTGGTGGCCGGCGATTCCGACGACGACGTCCGGAGCTCGTCGGACCTGCCCGGTATCCACCGGAGGACCGAGATCCAGGTCGTGGTCGAGTCGGACATGAAGGGCTTCAGGCCGAGGGGCAAGGCGCCGCGCGGCACCGACGACGAGCAGCCTCTGACGTCGGATGCGGGACATCCAAAAGAGATTGTCATTGAGGAAATTAGACGTGCGCCGTCTTCGACGAGCAGAGATTCTTGAAACAGCACATAATGAGCACAGTATATTTCCCTGATGATGGTTGGTAGCATGTGTACACTCGTAGAGAAGAACGCCGTTACCTCGTTGAAAGTGCAACGAGGATGTTGGGAAATGGAGTGTCGGGGTTTTTGAGTAGTTTCTGGGCATACATTCGACGCCTCCCGTTGTTGCCGCCGATATGCGCCACCATATCTATGACCGAGACACGCTCCGTCACAAATGTATTCGATGGTCCCTCAACTCCCTCCGTATATTTGATATACTCAAAGTCAACCCCCTTCTCGAAATCAAACCTCATTCTTACCATGGATCCCCTCTCTCCACATAGAACACCCCACAGCACGTTAGATCTGATCGGCAGTCGGAGATGCCAATTTCCCCCAGTTCTCCCACAGATGTAGGTAGAAAACCAACCAGTGCACAGTATCCGGCTGCGCGTACGGCTTTTCTAACAGCACGTCGACGCATCTCATTTGACGCTTGGGGCCTGAGTAGATGTTGGAGGCTGAGGGCGTACTTCCACAAAGTGGGCTCAAGCCTCGAAATGTCGATCTGGGTCAAGATTTTGTCGAACCCTCGGTATGCCAGAGCGTTGAAAGGATTATCCAAGTCTCGTTGGGCATCTAACGCGTGTAGCAGATAGTCGAAGTTGTACCGGGCTCCAGTGTGCTGAAGCATGTCGACGACGGTCCCTAGAAGTTCCGCACCCGCTTCAGAACGTGTCCAGAAAACAATGGCTGTTGACAGGGGATTGCTCATTGAATTCCAATGTTTCTTGCACCCCGTCTCGTTGGGATCTGCTCCGTTGGACAATAGGAAACGTATGATCCTGACCGCCTGGTTGCTGCAGCTAGACGTAAGAGCTCGTAAAAGGGGCGTTGAACAGACACGCCTCATCTCGAAGGGGGCCTGGTCATTGTTGAGCCGAAAGCACTGGGGGCAGAATATGTCGCGCAGATCTGGATTGACATGAGCGCCAGCAGCAACCAGGGCCCGGACGGCGGTTTCCTTGCCTCTCCAAGCTGCTTCGCACAGAACCGTATGGAGCATGAGTTTAGACTGCAAGGAAAAGGCGACCATGGCGTTTGGATCGGCCCCGTACTCTAACAAGGTGTAGAGAACCTGATCAGACTGTGCGAAGGCGCGTGTCGCATTTGGCAAGAACCTGGACCTTTGGTCGAGTCCCAAGCCGCATTCGGGTCGGCTCCCGCCGAGATGGCCCTCCTGACCATGGCTTTGTTTGCCAACACGATGGCGCGGTGGAGGTCAGAATCAACCTGACTTCTGTTTGTTGGAGATAGTCGCTCACGCGCTTTCCGGCTCTGCTTGATGCCCCATTCATTCAAACCCACGCGCGTCTGCGCCAATTCTATTGGACCAGCCAGTTTTGCAGTAGATGGCTTGATTTGTTCCGGCCACGCAGTCGTTGGGTCCGAACCGGAAGGCGTGGAAGAGTCATGAAGTATGTTCCCCGAGGCAGCCAGAGATGGCGACAAGGTTCTCGAGCCACTGCCGGAGTCTAGTGGTGGCCGCTTCACGTTCCCGTCGTCGAGCGGTCGATGTTGACTATTCCTGGCCTGGATTGCTGCTGGAGACGTGCTAGGGGAATCAGACGAGGTTGGCACAGAGTCCAACTGCTCCTGGTAAGTCTCTGCAACGAGAGAGAGAGCAGTCCTTGGCGACATCAACTCTGCAGGATCAGCAATGGTGGATTTGTATGTCGAGGCGGCGTATGCGCTGAGAACCGTCATGTCATCTATCCACGCTTGAATTCTTTCGTTGTTGTGAGGGGACGGTCTCAAGTTGCGAATCGAGTTGACTCGTGCGAGAATCTCGTCCGTATTGAACGCAAGGCCCTCGACGCGAGTGCGGATAATTTCCGTGTCGTCTCTGATGTCTTGAGAGATGTCCCTAGTCGACAAGTTAAACTCTGCCTTCATCGTAAGTGACGATGGAGTGACTGACAGCGATGAGGCGTGAAGGCCAAGACTCAAGGACATTTTGTATGCCTCCAGACTCTGGCGCAGCTTCTGAACGTCTTCCCTGCCCAGGAGGACCCATTTTGCCCTAGTCCAGGTACTGCGCCGATACTTTTCTATCGTGTCTGAAATGTGCTCTACCGTCAGCACGCATCCGCTCAGGGCGTCGTCTACCTGCGGAACGAGGCCCTCGGGAAGCGTATTCGGCGGACGACGGGATAAGTGGCGAGTAAGAGGATCGACGATGGCGGTGAGGGCCTGTAGTTCGACCGCGATGACATTGAGATCCTCGGCAGCCTCGCGGAACTCGCTGCAGAACCGGGTCAGGGCCAGAGCGGTTTTGGCGATGGCGCCTGCGAGTGTGATGGCCGAGGTGGTGATGGAGAGGGGATCCATGGTGTTCCCCAGCCCGAGAGAGTGGAAGCCCTCCCTCTCGAAACCTCTGCGGAATGGAAGCTTTTGCGTGAGGCAATGATATGATCGGCCCAGGCCAGATGTCGTTCCACTGACGTGGGAGGAAATACATGGATGATGAAGTGCGGGGAGTTTCGCGTCAGCATTTGGCGTGGATTTGTTGTCATGACCGTCCTATCTCGGATCATCAATTATGCGAAGGCTAAGCTACATTATGCATATTGCTGAAGTCTGCCTTGTCGTTGGTCGCGAAGAGGGCTGCGAGCTGAAGAAGCGGCTGTGTCGTACAGTACGAGAAGGCCGGTCGATGCTGCGCACACTGTAGGGAATGCCTTGTCGAAGTGGTCCCAACTGAAGGAGGAGGCTTTTTGAAGAAGAAACGGGAATACTACAGAGATTAAGACTAGATTTCTTCCGTGGGTCTCATTCAAGGAAACTTTAGTGTCCGACCGCTCTCATTCTCCGGGTTTCCCTTAAAGAGAGTCCAGTTAGTGCTGTTGAGAGTGAAGGATTGATAGTCGCGGATGGTTAAAAGAGAGAACTGCAAGAATTACTCTTACACAGCGCCGAGTCACATCGAAGTTCGAACGTGTGAGATGATTCAACGAGTATTGGAATGTGGATTGTGCGCAAACTGATGGCCGCGTACTTCATATTAATGGTCGAGTTAGCTATCACCGGTGGTTTATAGACGACATTTGTCGGACTCGTCAGGGGCAACGGTCCGAGTTTGCGCGTTCAAGAGGGTGTGAATAGGGTCAGGAACAAAAGGTCTTCTTCCCCTCGATGGAAATCGCTGAATTGATCAATTGAATGAATGAATATGACTGCTTATATAGGTGTGTGTTCTATGTGTGTTCCCCGGAAGCTGCCTGGAGCGGGGTTTCCCCTGAGGACCCGTTCTTTCTTCTAACCGGGCTCGGAAAAGCTCCCCCTCTATCTGATATACCCCCCTAGTGGGAGCTGGCATGGCTTCCGCTGCAATACTCAGGGGCTTCTTATAGTTTCCTCTTAAGGGGCTCCTGAAGGGAGCCCCTTGTGGTTAAAGGCTTAGGAGGCATTAGGGTTAGGATGAGGTTTGCCTAAACTGTTATAGTTAAAGGCTTAGGAGGCATTAAGTGTGCCTAATATGCCCTTATTTTTAGTCTTTAAGCCTTCTGGCTATTCTTTTAAATTCTTAAGTTAGGTCTACTATTAATTCCCTTCCTTAAAGGCAATACTTAATATCTATAAGCCTAAGCTATTAAATAAAGGCTATAAAGCTTATATTAATAAGCACTTTTATAAAATTATTAATAATTATATTCCCTAAAGGGATATATTCTATCTAAATAGTCCCCTTTTATGCCTCTTATTATAATTAATAATTATAAATATTAATATAATAAAGCTAGGTATTAAGTTAATTAATTTCTTTCTTTATAAGCTTAATAATCTACTAATTATTATAGAGGATCTAGATCCTTTATTTATTATTAATTTTAACCTATAGGGAAGCTAGGAGCCTGCTAATAAATATTCCTTCCTTTATTGCCTATAATAGGGCTAGTAGCTTAGCCTTTATAATTAAGGTTATAATAGTAGTTTATTTTATTGCTCTCTATTTAATAACCCCTCTAAATAGCTTTATAATATAAGCTTAAGAGCTTTTATAATTAAGGGTATTATCTATAAAGGAGGTATTACTTATAATAATAAAATTATTAGTGCCCCCTAATTAGAGGGTAAATATATAAGTTTAAAGGAAATATCTAATAACTTAATTAGCTGCTTTATAGTGCTTAAGGCTTAGGTTTTAAGCAAATTAGGCTAGCTATAAGGCTATAAAGGCAATATTAGGTCTTATAATAATAGCAATATAAAGGATCGATCTAATCTTCTGCTAATATAGTTATATTATAATAATTATTATAGTGCCTTTATAAAGAAGAGGTTTAGTCTTCTATATTAATATAATTAAGGGCCTTATAGCGCCTAAAGGGCTTAAGAGGTTAGCTAGCTTCTATATATAATTAGATTAAGAGAGCTAAATTAGGCAGTTCTTTTAGTCCTAAATAATCTTAATTTTAAAGAATTAATATAATTTATACCTACTAATTAGGCAATATTAGCTTTAGAGGCATTTAATTAATTAGTCTATAATCTCCTGCTTATCCTTTTAATAAGCTAGAATAATATTATTAATATAAAAGAAGATAATAATCCTATTTTATAATATATAATAAGGCTCTTCTAGGATAGTCTTAAAGCCTAGTTCTTAAAGAGTCTTGCCTAATTCCTATTATTATAATATTAATAACTCCTAGAGGCTATATAGGGCCTTCTAGAGCTTTAGGACTATATTAGGGTGCTTATGCCCTAAGGGTATCTTTATAAAGATTTCCTTTTTTAATTAAGTATTTATAAATATATTAATTATATTAAATTAGATAAATTTAAGGTTAAAATGTACTATTATTACTATAAGGGTCCTAAAGGACCTCCTAGCTAGAGTTAAGGCATAAATCTCTTCTATAAGCCCCTAGGTCTATTAATTATTATATATAATAAGGTAGGCCTTATATTTCTTAAGGAAGCTTATATTATTAAACTTATAGGTATATATCTATATATAATTAAGAATTTAATGCCTTTTAGCCTCTTTCTTTAGGACTTTAATTTATAAGCTTATTTTATAATAATTATATAAATATTTAGCCTTAATAGTATTAAATTTAGCTTTATATTAATAATTTAGAAGCTTATTTTAGTACTATAATAGTAGGGGAAGGTTCTCCCTATATTGCAGCTCCTTAGTATTATTAGTCTGCAAAGGCCGCTTAAATAGCCTATTAAGCCTTGCCTAATTAACCTCCTGGCCCTTAATAGTGCTAAGAGGTCTAATTAGGCGGCCTGCAGTAAAAGCTGCTAGCTAAAGGCCCTCCTTACCTAATTAGATAGAAGTAGCTCTAGGTCCTAAGTTAGAGTCCCTAGTCCCTCTAATGCATTGTGCGAGGAGCCTAACTAAGGGAGAAGCCTTTAGGGTTAGATATTAAAGTTTAGAGGCCTTTAAGGCCTCTAATTTGCCACCTTTATCCCTATTAATCCCTATAGGGTTATTATAAATTAAAAAGTAGGCTTCTTTATTATTATTACCTTTAGGTAAGTCTCCCTCCTTAATATAAGTATTATTATTATTAAGAGTAAGAAGGTTAGCTATAATATTTTATATTGCTATTTCTAGTTTTAGGCTTAGTAGTTTAGGCTTTATAATTTAATTAAATAAAGTAATAATCTTAGATTTCTTAATATAAAGGAAATTATCCTTTAAGGTATTAATTATTTTAAGGAAGATTTTATCCTTATTAAAGATTATATTCTTAATAGAGATAACCTTCCTAATTAAAGGGTTCTAAATTCTATAAATATTAATAGATTAATATCTAATTAAATAATTAATAAAAGTATAAGGTTTTAGCTTATATTGCCTCTATTACTTCCTTTAGGCTTCCTTTATTAGAGCATAAGCCTTATACCTATAGACTTAAAGGTAGTTAGTCTATAGTTTCCAGGCTGCTATAATTATCCCGCTATTCTAAGCTAAATAGGTATTAAGGCATTTATATAGGGACTTCTAATTAATAGACTGCCTTAGTATCTAATTATATAGGTAGATTGCAGCTACTATAATCTTAATCTAAAGGTCCTTAGGAAATTATGCCCCTACCTGCATTACCCAGGCCTTAGTTTTAATAATAGTACTAGCTTATTTAGCTGCTCCATTTTAGGCCTAAATATTTAGGGCTAAAGGTTTAAATTATATGCCTTATTTAATTAAAAAGTTTAAAACTCCTAATTTAATAATTATTATCTTATTATTATATTTAAAGATCTAAAGCTTAACCTTATATTAAGTCTTTAGGGAGGAAATAAATATCCTAAGGGCAGTCTAGAGGGTTAATTCCTTCTAATTACTTAAGTAATAAGACTATATATAGCCTAATTATTAATCTATTTAAATTATTATATTATTATAATCTTCCTTATCTAAATATATATAAATAAAGTCTATAATAATCTAAATCCTAGGCCCTTTATTATAAGCATGAGGAATCTAAAAAACCTGCCTTATTATCTTTCCTTAAGTATAGGCATTATATTCCACTATAATAGGTCTTTAGATTCTAATTCCCTTAAAGGCATTAACTAGCTAGTTTAGGGAGTCTAGACTAATATGCCCTAATTATAGGTATTACTTTTAAGGGGTTAATTTATTTAGATTCTATTAGGTTAATCTATAAGCTAAGAAGGCCTAGTTTAATAATAATTTAGGTTCTAGATAGTACTCTAAAATAAATTAATTATAATAGTTAAGAAGGTTATATATTAGGGATCTATATTTAGTCCTAAGGGAATTATAGCCTAGGCATATGTCTCACTATAGGCCTAACTCCTAGAGGTAATATAGGGAGGCTATATTATATATAAATCCCTAATAATAAGCTATATCTTAAAGAGTTAAAAATTATAATTTTAGGCATTTTAAAAAGGTTAGCCTTAAGATTATTAATCTATATCCCCTTACTAGTATAGTCTTATCTCCCGCAAAGATATAGTCTACTAGCCTGGCCCTTATATAATCCCTAAACTAGGACTTAGAGTTAATTATATATAAGGTTGCCCTTAAGTCTAGGATTATTAAATTCCTTAGGGGGTAGGGTATAGAGCTTAGGGCGACCTGCTAAGCTCCTATTAGTCCTATAGAGTGGCTAAGAGGGTTATTAGTATATTAGAGGGGATTTAAGGCCTCCTTAATACAGCAAAGAAGTTATTTCCCTATTTTATTAGGCTTATCTACTACCTTAGGGTTAGTCTTCTTTTTAATTACTTTAATCTTATTAGCTAGATTAGAATTAAGCTTAAGGATTTAGGCTATAGTTATTTAAATAGTTCAACTAGGGGTCTATCCCTTCTTAGCCTACTCTAAGAAGGTATATTAATACCCCTTAATAGGGTAAAACTGCCTATAGAGGGGGCAAATATGCCTCTTATAATAGGCTAGGGTACTCTATAAATATTATACTAGCTTCTTTAATACTTTCTTCTTTTCTATATTTTATTTCTTTTATATAGGCTTCTTTTTCTTCTTTAGGCATTATTCTTTTTTATTAAATATTAGTTTATTAATATTATTAGATTAATAGCTAGCCAGAAAGCTAGCACTAGGCTATAAGCGCTTTATAGGCTTTTATACTCTTTAGATCTTAATTTAGGCCTTAATATAATTAGCAATCTCTATATAGTTTAGAGTATTTATCTTAAATTTAAAGAGCTTTATTATTCTCTAGATAGTTAGGTTAGTCCTTAAGAAGGGCTCTATAAGCTTCTTAAGAGCTGGGAATTAAAGGGTTACTTTTTGCATATTTAGGAGGTTAATTTATTTAGTTTTATGCATTATATATTAGAATTTATTAATTTACTTCTTAATATCCTTAAGGGTCTTTATTATAATATAGAAGAATTAGTCTTATTTAAGGGAGGCCTTAATTTTAATAAGCTACTTATTGCCTATATAGGCCTCCTTAAGGGCAATATATTAGTCTTTAAGGGTCTTATTAGGGTTATAATTATTATTAAAGATGCCCTAAGCTATAATAATCTATATTTAATTAATTAGGAAGCTAATCTATATCTCCTAGCAGAAATAGGCTTATTTAAGAGCTTTATAGTATTTAAATTTATTCTTATAGGCATTATTTGCATTCTAGCTAGTCTATTTAGGAGGTTCTAGAATCTTAGGGTAAGGGAACTAGGGGACCCTACTATTGCTCAATTTAATATATTTCTATAGGTTTAGGGCCTTTACCTTCCTAATAAACTAGAGATTCTAGCTATATTATATCTCTAGGCTATTAAGAATAATTAGAACCTTATTTATATTAGTAGGGGTTATTATAGGGTTATAGTAGTATTATTTTAATATTATTAGGGCGCATTTAGGGGTAGTAGCTCTAACTATTAATTATTGGACTTATTAGGGGTAATAGTCTAAATTTATACATTTAAGAGGGTATAAATAGGGTTAGGAATAAAAGGTCTTTTTCCCCTTAATAGAAATCGCTAAATTAATTAATTAAATAAATGAATATGACTGCTTGTATAGGTGTATGTTCTATGTGTGTTCCCCGGAAGCTGCCTGGAGCGGGGTTTCCCTTGAGGACCCGTTCTTTCTTCCAACCGGGCTCGGAAAAGCTCCCCCTCCGTCTGACAACATTGCTATCGGGTTACATGTTGTTAAGGTATATATAACTCTATACCCCTTTAAGCTCGAACTCGGAGTTAATAGACTAATCTCGCGGACTTACTGACTATAAGCACTTTATAATCTTCTCCGCACTTTGTGTGGCTTCGCACTGCAGAGATGGAATCATGCAAGAAGAATCCCGAGGCCCACAAGTCCAGACCAATCACGGTCTCGATATTCCACGGAAGTCCGCGCGGAAAAGGCGGCATCCTGAAGATCGGTGCCGACACTGACCGACATGTTCGCCTCTTGAAGCCTCCCAAGCCGCGTCTAATGTGAATTCCATGGACTCTCAAAACTCTCTTCATTCTCCATGGAGCCTCTGACAGGCCTCCTCTTCCGCGTACCGACCCCCTACGAATAGCCGTGGCTGACCCCCCGAGAAACCGAACATGGGACGCCAGTCCCGACTCCTCTCGTGTCACTTCTGCAGGGTCCGAAAGCTACGATGCAATCGGGAGTTCCCCTGCTCAAACTGCACGTCGCGTGGCGTGGCGTGCTCGTCGGTCAACCGCCCCGTGCCCAAGAAGCCAAGCCAAGCCGCTACCCATTCCGAGCTGCTGAACCGCCTGGAGAAAGTGGAGGCTCTCCTCGCGGCAAGGATTGATGATGGCCGAGACGGGCCTTTGACCGCAACCGCAGCCGCAAGCGAGCCATCGTCACCATTGGCTCCGGCTGCGTTGACCCCTGCGTCGCACTGCGGAGAGGGGTTGCCGCCCAAGCTGCAGAACCTGATGAGGGATGTTGCCTTTATCGATCGGGCATGTTTTGGCTTGAAGATAGGGGTATAGAATCTCCGCTTGTGGTACTTGAACATGACTGACATTGACAGGACCTCCCTCCGGAACATGAAGACAGCTTGGTCGTGCGGACTTGTCCCATTCACGTCTTTATGCAGCGCTCGTCGAGTACACTGCATAATTATCACATGCAGTCATCAGCCTCGCAATGGATGAAACCGACAAAGTACATCTGGGTGCCGAGTCGACCCGAGGCCGAGATGTTGGTTCACAAGTACCTGACCACCATCCGCCACATCAACAACGTCACCCACGGCCCTTCATTAATGAAGGTCTTCACCGACGTGTACGACAATCTTGAACGGGGCTCGACTCAGGCGCCCCCCGGGTCCATCATTCTTCTGTTATCCATTTTCGCCATAGTCACCTACCTGTGGACGACCGATGACGATACGACAGGATTGTTCTCAGATTATAGGGAAGCCAACGCGCAGACTGCCTTGTGGATCAAGCTGGCATTTGATGCAATCGAGGGCTGTCCACGCAAGGCTGATGTGTCTCTGGAATCCGTCCAAGGACTCATCATCCTGAGCACCGCTCTGCTGAACATTGAGGGCTTCACTTCAAGAGCGTGCTCCATGCTCTACCGAGCCGTTGCCATAAGTAAAGAGCTCGGGCTGCATCGCTTGGATCATGCCCACAAGGTTTCGCCTCACCCAGATGGTCCGCCCTGGACTGGAATTCAGGCCGAAGTCGGACGAAGAGCTTGGTGGCACTTGACGGCTACGGATTGGTCAGTCCTCCTTTACCGTACTCGAACTTGGCTAACTGTGTAAAGGGTCTTGGCTTGTTGCTCTGGCCCTCAGCGAGCGACGTACTCCATCAATCCACTGCACATGGCAGTGGTGAAGCCCATGAATATCAACGACGAGGACGCAACAGAGGAAAGGCTTGCACCTCTCCCATACGACGTACCGACTTCAATGACCTACTCTATCCAGCGCCTTCGCTTCGCGGAAGAAATCCGCGGTCTTGTCGATCGCGCGCCTTTAATCGGACTTGATCCGTATGCAATAGGATACGAGCATATTCTCGACGCCGATGCCACAATAGAGCGCTTCTTACAAACGACGCCCCCGTTTCTACTACTCAGAGCAGACAGTCACGAGAGACTCCCGCCAGGAGACGCCGACATCTCGCAGAGCCTCCGGCTACAGCGATACTCACTCACCTTGTTCGTGTACGGCCAGCGCTGCAGACTGCACCTCCCCTACTTTGTGCGCGGCAGCGTGGAGCCCGAGTACTCTTACTCGCGACAAGTCGCGCTCCGCAGCGCGCAGATCATCATCGACACGGAAGCCGGGGTAAGGGAGGGCAAGCACAGCCTTGGCCTGTCGCGGTTTAGGCTCGCGGTGGTCACGTACAGCTACCTCATGGCCATGACGATTCTGATATTGGATCTGTGTCAACTCACCGACGAGGATGTCAAGGCCGTGAGGCTGCGAGAGTTGGAGGACCCGTGGAAAATCTTGCAGGAGGTGCCCCTGGTGTCGTCGCTGATTAACGGCGGGATTGAAATGCTGAAGAAAGTCATGCAGAAGCACGGCATTTGGTTTTCCGGACAGGCGGCAAGTCAATCATCTTCGATTCAGACCAACGGCAACGGGCATACGAATGATTCGACCGTCGGGCAGATTGCAAGCCGCGGGATGAATACGGAGCAACAGTTGAGCACGAGGACATCGATGCCGCCCAGTTCGGGACCGCCGAGTAAGGAGACGGGATCGGGTATGGATGCAAATGTGATTGACTGGGACAACTTGCTCTGGGTCCTGGAGGCGCCGTTCTTGTAGGCTAGATGAAGTAATGGCTGCGGCGATAAGTCTGTATTAGGTGAGGTGCCTGTTACAATCAGGTATGAGTGTAGAAGGTTAGGGATATAGGTATTAACTGGGGGTTCATTGGGAAAAGGAGAAGTGGCGATGAGAAAAATGCGAGTTGAGTCGGGTTGCCTTGGATCCCCTTTGGGCCGTGTATAACCTCACTTATGAATCACACGTCTATTAACAGACTTCAGTGGAGAAACAAACAATATCATTGCGAAATAATGCCTTGTGATGATTAATCTGAGCGACCCGGTCATGGATTGTTTCCTAGCGGTCTGGCAAGGCTCTAATATTAAAACGAGTAGGATCAGACAGGGGCTTCGTCTGAGGCAGTGCAAGGAAGCCTAGGCGAGATCGGCAATTCGGCATCGTTGTGCCTCACTAAATCAAGCCCGAAAAAAACTATTTGACTCTTCATTCGATCTCTTCGCTTTGATTTCGCATCCACGAGCGGGGGTGAGCTGTTGGCCTGCGAAACCTACTCTGACGATGCCCCCAAGACCAAGAAAGTACGACCTCACGTGTGAAGAGAGAAACATGACTGGGACGTTGCGCAGCGAGACCATGGGATTGGAGACTTCCGGAAAGGGCGAAGACGAGCTGCCCCAAACTGCAGAAGATGAGCCACTCACGGAAACGCAACATGTTGAGAGTGACGATGCCTGGAAAAAGAAGAGGGTTGGTGAGAAAGGCCTCTTTCTCTTGGCGTTTGTTTGCCCGTGGATGTGCGGCACCGTCATTTCATGGCTGCCCTTTTGCACACTCACTATTCGCGAGGCGCCTCAAGAAATGTATGCACCTGACTTCGCCTCTCGTTCCAATACTGACTCTGTCGCAGCCTACTGAATGCATTCGCCAGCACAATCGAGCTGACCACGATCCTGCTCTACTTTGGCCTCGTGCTGTATTTGAGGACGTACTATGCGAATATATGGTCTACGACGACACCCCAGCCTCCAATGCCCATTTGGATGCGAAAGGCCTTTTCCGCGTGGCTCTCGTTTATCGTCTTCAGCCCGATGGTGACGGGTATATACATGTTCTTCTTCGCGGTGGCGTTCCCGTGCTTTCCCGGAGATGGCAAGAATCCGCGATGCCGGATCGACGCAAGGCTGCTCTACGGAGTCATTGCGTTTCGGGTATTTGGAGTGTGAGTTGAAATTGCTTGAAGTATTGATGTTTGGATTGGTGGGTGCTGACGAGTGTAGACTTGGGTTGACGGAATTGAGCATGAACGCATTCGGACAGATGAAAGACAAGAATGGTTGGACATGAATGGCCAATGACTTGTAAAATAGCAGCCTTAGATGACGAGAATACCTGCCTTGGATGATGGGAGACGTCAATGAAGCCTCATGCATGATGCAGACCGGAAGTGGGGTCAGTCAGCCGACTTGTTCTCGCCGACCAAATGACTCTTCCTCGACATATTCGCATCAAAGGATCGTACTCCAGCCAACCTCAGACCTCCCCAGCTCACCAGAATGCCCATCTTACCCCCCGGACCCGTCTTCACCCTCATATTCAACGTCCCAGAGTCCCACGCAGAGGCATGCAAAGCCGCCATCCTCGCAGCCGGAGCCGGTCGCCATCCAGCCGGAAACTACACCGACCGCTGCTGGACGACGCTGGGCCGCGGACAGTTTCGGCCCGGAGACGCGGCGAATCCGCACATTGGAGCCGTGGGCGAGCTGGAATATGTGCCAGAGGTGCGGGTGGAAGCGCCGTGTGTTGGGGAGGAGACGGTGAAGAGGGTTGTTGAGGCGCTGAAGGGGTGAGTTCGCTGCTTTGGCATGTCACGCTGTGCAATGTGCTCTTGCCTATGCCAAGCTCGACTGACTCATGATCGTCTCAGCGCGCATCCGTATGAAGAGCCTTCGTACAAGGTGATTAGGCTGGAGAGTTTCTGAGTGAGAAGATCAAGCTATGAACCAAGGATGGCCAGGTTGAGTGGGACTGCGATAATAAGTTATTGTTGTACCTAGGAGGAGACGAGACAGTGCTGCCTCCTGGCTTCGCCGGCGATTCTACCCAACCCCAAGTTCTCACCCCCGTTTCCCGTTCAGACGATTCATCGCCTTAGCATGCTGATACACCAACGTCTTGGCCTCCGCGTCGTCCAGATAGATGGTGAAGCCATCGTTGTGATTCCGCCCGTACGAATACCCCGAGTAGCCAAACTGCCAATACATGTCCGACATCTTCTCCTCGACCTGTATCCGCTGCCACCCCCCGAGCACCTCCTCCCTCGTCTCGTTCCTGACTGTGCCCAGATTCTCCAGCCGTGCCTCGGGCGTCATCCAGCCGTACTCTTCGTGCACAACCGGCTTCCCCACCGCAGCGCCCGACGCAGCGTGGTCGCGAATCCATTGCTCCGACCACTCGACGCTCTTGCTCCACCAATCTGGATACGTGTGGAAGACGCCAAAGTCGATGCTCGAGATGCCCAGCTCGTGGTCAAAGTCGCCGCCGTCGCTACCGTCATACGCCCAGTCGTCCGACTCGCCGTTGAAACCCCCTTCGCCGCCCCAGGTGACCAGGTGATGCGGGTCGAGTCGCTTGACGTAGGCGCTCATCTCCTGGATCCAGGCCGTGAGGACGGCCGGGCTGCAGTTGTCGTCGCTGCGCGGGAGGTTGCGCGTGCCGTCGGCGCCGCAGCGAGGCTCGTTGGCGAGCTCCCAGGCCATGATTGCCGGGGAGCTCTTGTAGCGGCTTACCATGGCCTTGATGTAGCGCTTGAAGGCTTTTTTGATCTTAGGGAGGCGGTAGAACTGGCAGCGGTATTAGCTCATATACATCTTAACATGAAGCACCCGCTTACATCGTCGTGGTACTGCCCACCGAGGTTGACAGTGTAGACGTCCATGCCGCCGTAATCAGCCCAGTTGTTGGTCAGCGTCACAATCAACTTCACGCCGACTTTGGAAGCCGCCTGGACGACCTTGTCAAACGGCGTCACGTCAATCTCGGACGTGCCATTCTCCCACGTCTGAAAGTAGACGCCCGTCTCGCCGGCGCCCTCTCCTCCGTACTGCGGCAGCCCGTTTGGGTCCGTGGTGGCGTTCCGGTCGTTGAAGCCCCAGGTGCGGAAGACGTTGAGGCCGGCCTTCTTGCCCGCTTTGAGGCCCTTTTCTACGTCTGCTTTCGTCTGGGTCGCGATTAGTCTCGTCGGGACTTGGATGAGTTCATGCGGGGAGACATACTCCGAAGGGAAAGTAGTAGGCATTCGAACCGGCAAAATAAAAGTCTTTTCCATTCAGCTGGAACTTTTCTCCCTTGACTGTGACAAAGCCTTTTGGGACCTGTCCGCGACTTGGGTATGCGCGTGTCCCGAGCAGGGCCGCAAACCAGAGGAATACACCGAGCTTGTTAATAAACATGCTGGCCGTGGTATAAATTTGAGGCCCGGTACGATGAAACCTTGCAACCTTGATAAGAGGGCATCGCCAACTCGTCATTAAATACCCGTCTCGTCCCTCGCTAGGGTGTCGTTCGAGCGGGAACATCTGAGTTCAGCCTGTCCCAGCTAAATGGAAGCGGCGCACAGCCTAAACGCCTTGTTTCCGGAAAAGGATGCGGAGGCCATCTTCCGGGTCGAGCATACCAGAGGTTAGTCTACTGCCATGTTTATGAATTTGAAGGCCGTCTTGGTCTGGTTCCAAAAAGAGATGCTGGCCGGTTGAGGTCTGCCACCTCGTGCGAATAAGCAAAGCTGGAGCGACTGGGCCTCCATCCATCTCTTACACGCCCCGACTGCGGCGAGCCTCTTCGCATCCAGCTGTTATCAGCCACTCTACTATCTAAGAAAAGATGTAATGCTAGAAGGATTTGGCTTAATCCATGTCCTTTAGTAGACCAACATCTGTCAGCTTTGTTTCATACCATGCTCGATGGTGTCATGACACGAACATGAGCGCGGGCTGGCGGGAATGCAATTGGCTACTTGGAGGGTGAACCGGGATCCCAAAACAAGTGACGGAACCTCTTCTCCCGTCAATCAAGGCGCGAAAACCGGACGTTACACAGGCTTTAAGCATTGAAACACGTGGCAAACGGACCCTGGCTGTTCGGGGCTTCGGGCCTCGATGCAGACACGAGACGTTGTGCCGGGAAACCCCTAGGAAATAATCAAGGATACTGGGAATGCGGCACGTATTCCCTTTGTCGTAGATGTGCACAACATATGCCAAGAACCTCTGCCATCAGCATGCATGGGCCGTTGGTTGCCATCATACCATTGTTACAGATCCCCAGCCTCCGGAAGTAGAAACTCCGTGCGCGGAGGATCTCGATACGAGGTGTCTTGCAGTCTCACCTGCAGACTCAATCGAAGTAAAGATATAAAGTCCGGCATTGTTCAAGATGATGGTTTCATAATGTTGGCCCGAGAATGACCGTCATCTCGATTCCTCTCACATGGCAGCCAAATTCCTCGTCCCGGCCGTGGCATGGGCCCTGTTCATGCCACCTACGCTCGCCGCTTCGAGCCCCAAATACCTAATTACCTTGTTGGTTTACCGTGATTACCAGTTTTAAGCGACTAACTGAAGCAGCGGTGACTCGTACTCCCAAACCGGCTTCGACATCACCGGCGAGAAACCATCCGCCACGAATCCGATAGGAAACCCGACATTCCCCGGATGGACCGCCTCAGGTGGTGTCAACTGGGTCGGAAGCCTGGCAGCCGAGTACAACAACTCGCTCACCCTGGCGTACAACTTTGCCTACGGCGGTGCCACCGTCGACGCCGACATTGTGACGCCCTACACGGACACGGTTCTCAGCATGGTCGATCAGGTAGCTCTCTTCTCGGACAACTTGGCCCAGCAGCCAGACTATGCGCCGTGGACCGCGTCGAACACGTTGGTGGGCGTTTGGATGGGTGTCAACGACGTGGGTAACACCTTTTGGCTGGATAACTCGACCGACATTTACGATGCGGCACTCGCTCGGTATTTCGAGCTGCTCCAGACTCTGTACGACGCCGGACTGCGCAAGTTTGTCTTGTTAAGTGTTCCCCGTAAGAGCCCCAGAGTTGGAATTATGATCGAGTGACTAACTCGCAACAGCGACAAACTTGACTCCATTGATGCTGGCGCAAGGTTCTACGACGACGACTCTTCTCGCCTCCGCAGTTAGCTACTTCAACAAGGTCCTGTCCTCAAAACTCGATGCCTTTAAAGCAGCGAACTCCAAAATAACTGCAGAGATTGTTGATACCTCGGTCGCATTTAACAAGGCCATCGACGATCCCGAGGCTTATGGAGCACCCGACGCGACGTGCGACAACACAGATGGTACATCATGTGTATGTATCTAGCGTGTCATTCATTGGGATACGGGCTAACGAGATTAGTTGTGGTATAATAACTATCACCCGGGCGTTGCTATCGAAAGGCTCGTAGCGAGTGATGTGGGAACGGAGGTTAATGGTGAGACGTTTGCTTGGTAAATGGAAATGGATTAAGTACGGCAGAAAAGCTTTATTCTGCTCGGGGAGAGTGATGAAGTTGGGTTAAGTAGCAGCGGGCAAGTAGAGTTATTGCACGGCCAGGAGTTGTCGAAGAGGAGCCAAACCGTGAGACCAGATTCCGACGGCTACTCAGCTTCGTCCACTCCCGAAGTGAGACACCTGGCCGCCATACCCATTTAATAGGAATGTCAATCTTGAGTAATAAACGCACCTGAATCATCAATCTTAATCGTTCTCCTCCCTTTGCCAATCGGCTGGCATTGGGCAGAGATGCCAAGGATGAACGCGCCAAAAAAGGACAACAAAAACGATAGGGTGATGGCGGCAATAGCCTCTCGTATTACAAGGTTGCCGTGGCTACCATCTTGAAAGGAAGTCGACCAGGGAAGTCTCGTCGTGCGCCTCCTGGTAGACACGAAGGAACTCGCGTGGGGCACCAAGCTCTGAGCTGGAAGTACACCGTCAAGCAGCTGCACTTGGCAGGATCATTTGGAGGCAGGTCGTTGTACTACGGCCATCTCGTTCAGTCAAGTCTAGTCTTTTTCTAGTATGCATCTTGTGCCGCCAAACGATAAATATAGCCAGGTCGAGATTGTCCTCTGGGAGCGGATATGAATAATTTATTGCAAATCACTGCATAACGCTTGCGTTTCTCAACGCCTCAAGCTGTCATCAACATACCATGTGTGCTCAAATTCCATTCCCAACAATTGAAAGCTCAAGCCCGTGAGCGAACGCTCTGAGGGTTGTGGAAGACGTCGGCAGCATCCCAATCAGCCTTGATCTGCTGCAGCCGAGGCAAGTTGGAACCCCAGTAGACGCTCTGAGGGTCCTTGAGCAAAGGATCGATGTATCCCGGGTACGTGGTATGGGGGCCCGAGGGAATGCTGTCCAGAACAACCTCGTGAATTTCGTCGAGGAGGCCATACTCGGCCTTGCTCAGGGGCGACCAGATGTTGTAGACGTACGACTGGTAGAACATGACCTTGTCGCGGTGCGCGTAGGCCGTCGCGTCCATGGCAGGCTCGGCAACCTTGCCGCCCGTGGCGTCGAAGATGCAGAACCACTTGAGCGCGTTTTGCTTCTTGTTGCCCTTGATCATGTTGACGAGGTGCTCGGTCGCGTTCTGCGAGAGGAGGTCCTGCGCGGTGAAGCCGAGGCTGCGGGAGTAGAACTCGTTTGGAATGTCGGAAAGCACGAGGATGGCGTTCTCCCACTGCCAGCGCTGCGTGTTGACCCAGCCGGACTCGACGGGTGTGAGGTCGAGCCCCAGCCGGCCAGCGATGCCCGACTTGTCAAACTCCTTGGCCGTGCCGAACCACGTGGCCGTGAACTTGGATCCCTCAGGGTCGAGTGTGAACTCGGTGCCCACGCGGCGGTCCAGCGCGGGATCGGCGACGAGCTGCTGCCAGGCCTGGAACTGGCGCACAATCTCGTCGGGCTTGCTGTAGGGGGTGCGGTGCGTGAAGTGTATTGTTGTTTTGGGCTTCTTGTGCGTTCGCATGACGAATTCGGTCACGACGCCGAAGCTGGCGCCGGCTCCTCTCACAGCCTGACAATATATCAGCACAGCCGACTGCGAGTGAAAAGTTGGTACGTACCCAGAACAAGTCTGTATGGTCCTTCTCGTTCGCTCTTACAATGGTCCCGTTGGCGGTGACGACCTCGACCTCGACGATATGGTCGAGAGCAGCTCCCCACATTCGCGACGAGGGACCAAGACCACCCTAAACTTGTGAGCATTCTGATAGACCTATTTCAAGCGCTTGGGTGACTTACAATTGTTGCGTGACCCCCGAGGCCAACGCCGGGGCACACGCCGTGGGCAAAGACGCGGTTGTCCTTTGCCATCAGGTCGTCGACATCGCCAAGTAAGCTGCCAGCTCCAATGGTCGCGTGCCACGACGTCTTGTTGACTTTGACGTATCTCAGCTCTCGGAGATCGATTGAGAGGGATCCGTCAGATCCGCCGAGTCCTAAAGTCATCAGTGCCAAAGCCCACCGGGATATACCGTCAGTGAACTTACCGTAGTTCCTAATCAGTATCAATCACAGCAGCTCATGTGAAAGTCAGTCAACTTACGCGTACGAGTGCCCTCCCGACCGAGCCTGCACCTTGACATTTTTCTGCGCCGCACACTGCACAAAGCCCGACACCTGCTCCTTATCCTTGGGCCGAACAACGGCAACCGGGTGCACCGGCCGTGCCAGGTTGAAGGGCGACGACCACTCAAAGTAGGCATCCTGGTTCTTCCCGCCGGGATACCGCACGCACTCCTTGGACCCGGCGCAGACGCCATCGAGGCAGCTCCGCAGGGCCGTTGGCGGCGCCGTGAGCCCCGTCGGCTTGGCCTGGTTCAGGTAGAGAAAGAGGCCCGAGGCGACGGGGACGAAGACGTTGGAGACGATCTTGCTGAGGGACCATTTCGACTTGAGCTTCTTGTACTCCTTCTTGGCCTTTTCGGTGGCCACTTCGTCGGGGGACTTTGCGTTCTTGGCGGCTTGGGCTTTGTCGACGGGGGCCATTGTGAACAAGTGCGGCGAGGTTATTCTGACACCACCGGCCTTTGAGGATGCTCACAGAGTGTATTTAAGTATTGTCGGAACCCCGACTGCTCCTTCACGAACCAAGACCCCGTTCCCACCTCAGCTGCTGGTTTGGCGGCTGCAGCCCCAAGACGGAACGGCCTACCGCAAATAGTGCCCGACGGCGCCCGAACCATTGGATTCTGGACCGGTCGACGGGCCGTCGCGGGCCGCAGACATGGCAATTTCGGCAGTGCAAGTCAATCGAGTCGCTCTTTATTACATACTCGCAACCGGGGAGAGTCGCAGGGGATACGTACGGCCTTGGTTGGCCCAGATGTCGGTGTGGCACCCGGTGGCTTTGCTCATTCAAGATGAGCCAGCGCTATTCTGGGAATGGTAGGATAGGCGTCTGTGGCTGGCTGACCAGGACTACGCCGTCACATCAACCAAATCTTGGAGGATGCCTTCAATCGAGGCCCGCAGAGGACAAAGGGCTCTTGTTTCACCGGTTGCTTTATGTCATGCAAGTCTTGAGTCATGTGAACCCAAATACACATTATATTCCCGTCTGTTCTATTCTGCTTCTTCGAGGTCCCTTTGTACTCGAACAGTTCCTCCTCCCCCGCCGCTCGGTAAGCAACTGCCATACCCCTTCAACGCACTCTTCTTCCCTACTTTTGCCCAAGGACGTTAATCCAGTCAAGTCGCACCATCTGCTGCGCCGCATCCCCCACCATATGCTGCGCATCATCCACCACTGCCTGCTTCAGCTTGCGACAGAAATACCACGGCGACTTGGGGTCCTCGCAAGACATATCCCGGTCCACGACGAAATATTCGTTATCGAGGTCAAAGAGAACCGTTTCTTTGTCAGGTTCCGGGGTGGCGTTCCGGTCCAGCAGCCAAACCTTGCACTCCATGTCGTCCTGAACCCTGGTGGCAAAGGCAAAGGCGAAGTCGCACACGGCTGCTCGATGCGTCGGCTCGAATTCGGGATCCCTCACCTGGGGAGGAAAGTCAACGTTCCAGCTGGCGTCGAACTCGAAAATAATGTCTACCCAGGGCCACTTCGTGATGCCCATGCCCCGCAACGCCGGTCCCCAGCGACCGTAGTCAAAATCAGGATCTGCGTCTTCAAAATTCACCGTCTTCTCCCAGAGCTTTGTAAAGTCCAACAGGAACGCGTCGCCTGCCGGGCGGGTTGCGTCCCCCCGGAGCTCTTCGGAGTTATGTAGAAGTCTCTGTACTGATCCATCCATCTCCATTTGAAGTCTAACGATGTTCTTCGGAGTCGGCTGCTCGACAAGCCACCAGAGCTTCTCTCCGAGCAGTTCCTGATAGTATTGGCCGATGGCATGCCTGGATTCCCAGCATGCTTCCCAAAGGCCGCGATCCCAGTGATAGGCGGATCGATTGGTTTCTGACGCCTCGCCCGCCACAGCTGCGCGAAGTGGTTCACGCCAACGCGGGTCTTGGTTCGGGTAGGCCTCCCATTGCCTTACGGTCTTGAGGCCGCGGGAAAATGCATCGTCAGCAGTGTAGATGGCGAGCTTGTGCAGCCCACCACGGCCGGGACGGCGTGGAAGGATTGCAGTCTTCCAGATCAATAGCCGCAGCTCTATTGGAAGCTTGTCGAAGAAATGGAATTCCGTTGGGGCCATTGTGAAGGTGTGGTTAATGATTGTATGAGGGGAGGAGTGAAATGTTGTATGAGAGAAGACGTGAAGTGTTTGTAGAGGCAGAGGGAAACCGATCAAATGCGGGAGACGGCAAACCTGCTTTAAATAACCATCCACGACATATGCTCCTGGAATAACTGCTGTTGGATGTAAGTTAGAGTCCAGTGTCCCTTTGTGCATTGAGGGAGATGGGTCTGGGAGTCTTTGTCAGATTGTCTTTCTCAGAGCTCGCCGCCAAGGGGACGTCTTTCATCAGACACTCCCCCTACTCCAGCGCAGCCCTTCCCTCTTTGTAGCCAAGAATGCCAACGTGGTCCTCGATGTCAAAGGGCGGCTTGGGCGGGAACCTTTGCTGCCACGGTTGTCTCCCACTCAAATAGTCATTCCCGTTTATCCTCAACTCGTTGATAAAGTACGCCGCCGTCTTGGGGTCGCGAATGCCCTCTTGCGGGTCCGTCTCGATGTACTCGGCGTCGAGGTCGAAGAAGATTTTCCGCCCAGGCTTGTCGCCTGTGCTTTGGCGGGCGTTCCGGTCCAGCAGCCAGATGTGGGAAGCCACCTCGAGATTGAACATTGCCTCGAGGAGGCTGAGGACCGCTCCACGAGGCGAGCGCTCACATTGGACGCAACAAGTTTTGTCTTCCGAGTACAAATCGTCGTTCTAAGTCGGTTCAAACTCGAAAATAACATGGCTGACCATGGCACAACCTCTGGAGAATGAAGAGAAGTGCAGGTCCAAGAAGATGAATTGCCATTCTGAGGGTCTCACGGGTGGCTTGGATTGCCTGCCGGGATTGAGACCCGCGACGTCAAGGCGGAAAGCGTCTCGAAATGGGCGCACCATGAGCTGCCCGTCCTCGTCGCCGCCCTGCAGCCCTGGGACTGTACAGACGACGGCCAGCTCTCTGTGCCTTTCTTGTTGTGCCTCTGGCATCCAAACCGGAGCATCGATTCTGCGAATATATCCACCCCAATACGGCACATAGAAGCGAGCCATGATGACGTGTCGTGATTTCCAACACGCGGACCAGAGGCCGGCGTCCCAGAAATACGCAGACCGATTGACCGCCTTGTCGCTCGAGATGGCCGCCAGAGAGTGCTTGAAATACCGGTTTCCCATGTGGCACGGCAGGGGCTTGAGGTTGCTGTCCTCGGGCATGTCGTCTGCGTGAAGGACGGAGAAGTTGTGTATGCCGCCGCGATCGCCAATCGTTGGGCGGACTGCTCGCTCCCAGATTAGGAGCCTCATCTCTGCTGGGAGGTTTGGGAAGAGGTGAAAAGTGGTAGGAGCCATTGTAAATGTGTGATTCATTATCCTGGAAGTGGGAAAACGAAGGGGTTTTTGATGATATGGGGATGGGAAGATTGGCCAAGAGTTGGATGCGAGGAGCTTTAAAGCCATCTATTTTTATATTTCCTTGGTAGTTCTTCTTGCACGAATCTGAGTTTGCCCACCTGTGAATCATCAGCGCATTGAGGGTTTTCTTGCCCTCAATCGTAAGACGGGTCATGCCGCATGCGCTTTGATCTCGGCATGTCTTGAACTCACTCACCTACGAAGCTTCCACTCGGTTGGCTCCAACACTCTGTTTCATTTACATATGCCACGAAGATTCTACACTCTTCCTTTGTGTAGACGCCCTCCTCGACCTCGTGCGTGGATTTAACCTTGGCCTTATGGCCTCCTTGAACTTTCCCCAGTCGACCTATCCTCTCCCAGGCGGGTGACTTTTCATCCAAGTTTGTCATGAAATCTTCGATTGAAGATCCCCAGCGGGAAGTCACCTTGCAAGCAAATGGTCGGCCCTGAAAAAGCAACCGGGTCGCATCCTTGCGGCAACGTTGGTGATCGAGGGAGCGCATTGTGGGCGATTTCGTTTCGGTCGCTGGAGGCTGGATCATATCGAGCATCGACTCAAGCGGCATCTCGCTGCTCGTAGACACGAGTTTTATTCGGTCAATTCGTCTAGTTGATCCTTCAGCTACGCGGCGTCTGTGTCGTCTATGCACTCGATCCGCTCGGACAGCTTCGAATCGTCAGTCGTCTGCCTTCTTAAAAGTCTCCCAGCTCGTCCATGCTCTTGTTCACTACACATTATTTAGCCTCATTCGACAGAAGATTACTCATACCTCCGAATTGCGTGTTTCGCCAGTAGCTTTCCCCATTCTCGTACGTTCCGCGGAATGGTTGCATTCTTGTGGAACTCACTATGCTCAGGTGGTTTTTTGACCGAGGCCGAGGTGAGTTCTCATCTACTAAGCAGTGTTTGATGCTCTGACTGAGCACCCTTGGCGAATCACATTGGCCTTGGCTGTTTCGGAGGTTACAAGTTACTTATCCCTGGAGGTTGTAGATTATCAATTACTAACAAATCAATGGAAGATCGTCGACACCGCCGTTGACGTAAGTGACAGATCTTATTTATCCTTGTCCCCCCTAATCATGCCTGCAAACCACTGGATCCAGCTCGCCCATCTGCCAGATATCTCTGACTGAATGGGTAATCCGAGTAGCCCACCGCTGACTTCTGGACGTAAAAGGTATTTCTATTGTACGTTTCCAGCTCCAGCCCCTCCTTGATGCGATAAACAAGATCCGGGTTCGAGATAAAGTATCGGCCAAATATGATCACGATGTCCTTGTCTGGATACTTCTCGTCGACGAGTTTTTGTGCTTCCTGCGGGGTGTACCCGCCGGCGACAAGGAGAGGTTCGTTCCAGAGCTCATAAGCAAAATCGAGTCGGTCATGCCCCTCGTAGTCCACGCTGCCGGATACCCGCGACTCCACGAGGTGAAGATAGGCAAGCTTCGACTGGCTGGCCTTGTTGATGACGTCGGTGAATTGCGGGATAGGATCCTCCATCCTCATGCCCTGGAACGTGCTCCAGGGGCTCAAGCGCAGCCCGACTCGGTCTGAGCCGATGGCCTCGACGACGGCCTTGATCACGTCGTCCAGCAGCCGAGACCTGTTTTCCACGCTGCCGCCGTACGCGTCGTCACGCTTGTTGCTGACGTCCTGGATGAACTGGTCGAGGAGGTATCCGTTGGCACCGTGGATTTCGACGCCGTCGAAGCCTGCTCGGATGGCATTCTTGGAGGCGTCTACAAAGTCTCGGACCGTCTGCTTGATCTCCTCAACAGTCATGGCTTGGGGCACCGGGCCGCCTTGTTCGATGGGAATGGCACTGGGTGCGACGACGGAGGACCCTTCGGCGCGGGCCACGTCGACGTCGGCGGCGCGGCCCATGGCGAAGAGCTGGCAGAATATGAAGCATCCCTTGCGGTGGACCTCGTCGGTGATGCTTCTCCAGTGAGCGACTTGGTCCTCCCGCCAGATTCCGGGTCCGTTGGCGAAGCCGCCGCAGGTGGCCGAGACGAAGGTTCCCTCGGCGATGATCAGGGTGCCGGGTACGGCGGCGCGTTGGCCGTAGTACTCCCTCATCAGGGGAGTTGGAACGCGGTCGTCGGTGGCGCGCAGGCGAGTGAGGGGGGCCATGCCGATGCGGTGGTTTACTTGGACGTGGCCGATCTTGAGGGGCTTGAAGAGACGGGATTGAGACATGGTGAAATATTTCCAACGAGATTGAGCGTGGGAGAAGGATGCCATGTAGAGAAGAATACTCAGACGTCGAGGATGCCCAAGTATTTATACTCGTCATGCCATGGAAGGCGTATCATGCGAGCTCCTTAAGAGGAGTGCGCAAACCGACAAGGGCAGAGAGTTGTCTCCTCAAAGGGAACTGAGATGCTTCCAATTCGGGAAATAGCATGTTAGTGCATCTCTGAACATGGATAGCCCTGCTTGTTTGGCTGCGTGAGACAAGGCCTGACCCGCATGGTGCAAGTGGCTGATTACAAATTGGAAGCGTATTTGTAAACCCAGCCACGAGGTGGCCGTCTATTTATTGCCGTGCTCAATGTCAAACTACCTTCTTTGTGACTTTCAAGTCCTCCATTATTTCCTCACAATCAGGATACTTGATATCAACCTTTATGCCCCTCTCGTTCAGCAGTCGCGTTGCCATTACTAACCCAATGTCCCAATGATTACCACAAGAGTTCACCACATCCCAGTACTCGACATCCGGATTCCAATCTTCGAGCTCCTCCTCCTCCTCCTCCTCCTCCTCCTCCTCTGGCTCATACTGGATTTTACGTGACTCAATTATCTTGTCCTTGAAGGAGCATTGCGCAAGGTCGATAATGAAAGGATGTTGTGAGTCTTTGTTCACGATGACGTTCCGTGGCCCGCAATCCTCCATGACAACGCCATGTCTGTTTATATCATGCGCAGTATCGACGGCAGATTGCACGATGCCAGACCACATTTCGGGATCTGAGGGTGCCAACGGTGAGGTGTCCAGGTCCCGTAGGCTATAGCCTGGTATAAGTTCCAGAAGGATGCCCTTGATCTCGAAGTAGTGCGCCGACTGCTGCTGTTGTAGCAGTTCCTGAGGGACGTCGAAGCTCGGTCGCACCAGGCGTACGTGGGTGTACAAGCGCGGGATTGACTTGCCCTGGATATGTTTTAGCTGCTCATATGCCTTGGTCTCGCAGTCAAAGAAGTTATCGCAATCTTGCCACAGGGCAGCCTCGTATCTCGCCCGGCCTTCCGCAGTATCGTCGAGTTGGTGCCAAGGTCTCGGTGGGATGAGTTTCATCTTCTTCTCCTGTTGTAACTCTTGAAGAAAAGGAGCCATCTCTCCCCTCTGGACGAATGACTGGAAGATGGTCTCATCTTCAGATGTGAGAGGCGCGTGTTTGCCGATGACGTTTCAAAGATCACTTCCAAAGCGACGGTCGTAGAGTTTGAGGACGGCACGAATGTTGGAGCTGGACTTGGTGTTGATGGTGACATCCATAACGGCAGACATGGTGATGTCGAACGTTTTGGAAATGACTGCCGTGACTGACCGGAACAAGGGTCATGGCAGTTCTCCAGGACTTCCAGCTCCAACGACTTCCCTGGCTGGTATGGCACAGGCACAGTGTAACTGTTATCCGCCGGCATGTTGATGAGCGAGCGAGAGCAATAATTGCTGGGTGGATTGGATTGGTTTGACCAAGTGAGACAACTCGTCTTAATCCGAGGATAGCGCGCCGCAGAAGCTGATAATGTGTCGTGATGATGCACGGTTTGGAATAGGCAGAGTGTCGCGCATCTCCAGAAAGCCAACAAGGGCGTGGCCTTACTCACCCCATGGCTGCGTGAGCCGTTCTCTCATTGGCCCAAACCTACAAGTTTAGGACCTTACCGCTGGAGCCTGGAGGCAGTCATCCCTCCGAGCACGTTCCGACGGATCCAACCCCTTACACTTGAACAGTCCTTCATAAATTCAACAGCTCCATTTAATATTTCATCGGGGGGATTATAGCGCACTTTTCAATGAACAAGGCAGTTGTGGAAATGCTCTTCTGGGATGGAACATATTCGTGAACAAGGCCACGGTCATTTCTCCAGTACGTTACCAACCTCTTCCCAAAAAGCCTTAACCTGTGACATGAATGCCTTTTCTGACCAAATGAATAGCTGCAGAATTTGGAGCAATTCAGGCCACGATGTATACAAGCCTTTGAGCCTTGTGTTATGATTCAGGCGCAAGAGTGCCATGTAATCTGACCGTATCGCTCCCTCGGGGGCAAATGCACCTCCAATGTACAAGAGCCAAGCTAGTAAGCTAGGTCCGTCGTCCCATCCGACATGGTCATTTGCTTCTTGGAGTTTGCAGAGAAGCTGTAATGAGAGGTGGGACTACGACAGACAAGTTAGCGAAACCCGAGAAGAGCTGGACAGTGGTGAGGGAACCATGCGATTAACTCACAGGAATTGTTGAACCACGCCAGAGTTTGCAGCGCAGCATAGCCGAGCATAGATATGCGGCTAGGTGGCAACACTGGGAGATGGGAGAGCGATTTGGTAGGCTCACCAGCCTCGACTGGATGGATGCTTGGTGGTTGTCGATATGCGCCATGGATATGACGTCCTCTTTACCGAAAAGGGCAGAGGCTCGGATGCATTGCAACGCATAAATGTCCTTGAGCACCTCCACGAAGTCTTCGCCTAGTTCATGGGAGTAGGCTTGGAATCCCGGTGGCAGGAAGAAGAAATTTGGAGAGAAGGGGTCTCGTCGCCACTGGAGCTCGGAGAAGGTCGTGTGGTCGACGATTCGACTCGATCCCGTCATGACGGAGCAATTCAGGTCTTGCCTGTTGACGAGTAAGCATGAGCTGCCAAAAGTTTCTACGTGGTCGCTCACCAGAAGATGGCCCGTTTAATACCGTCGCTCAAGTACACGCCCTTTGTCCGACACAGGTCAAGAAGCTGTCGTATCGCTCCCATATGAAGTTGGACTTGACGCGGCATTCCAAGCCGAGCCTGTATTTCAGGTCAGCCTTTACCGCCGCACGAATGCTAAACCCATGCCCACCTCTATCCCAGCGAGTAGTAGAATGGCCCCTAGTGTGGACTCGGAAGTGGCTCTATCCGGAGACGTCATGCTTTGGCGAATGGAACTCAGAGCCTCGCTTTGGTAGCCAAGACACTCCCTGTCTATGCCGCCGGCCGTGACGGAAAATGCAAACGTGAGCATGACGGCGCTCAGGAGAGCGTCATCATCCAGTCCCTTTCGAAGGACGGAGCGGAAGTTCTGGAGAACAAGCTCGTCTAGAACGCTAAAATCGGGCTCTGTCGCCTGCTGTGCCCTGTCTGGACCTTTAATGTCAGCATTCGTCTGCTGCCTCCAAGAGCTGGTGAACTTCTCACGCTGACTGAGCAACGCTCTCAGCCGTGGTGACTCGGCAGCCAGCATTTCAAGCGGGCCGCCAGCAGGTAAAAGCAAGCGCGGTGATGCGACGAGACTGTGGCTTTTTTCCCCTTTGCTCGTGGGTTTGCCAGTGTCATGTTTCCAGGACGCGACGCGAAAGTTGTGACCCGACTTTTGCTGGAGGCTTCGTTTGTTCTTGAGGCTGCGCGCAACGGCGTGCGATCGGGCCAGGCGTCTGACTGCGCGATCTTTTGCGTCTTGTGGATTTTGGATGCAGATGAAGTGGAATTGGTTGTCTGAGGAGGCATCAGTCGTCAGAGCGTGGTGGTGCACTGGTGTTTAGGTATTGGCTTACCTGACCTTGCTTCCGTGGTTGCGGACTTTTCGGGGGGTTGACGCATTGCCGGATCGTCGAATGGAGGTGATTTTTAGCAATTGGGAGGTAGCGGTTTCATCTGTAGAGGCAGGGGATGGAATGTGTTGACGTTTGGTGACAGCCAGCGTGGTGGATGACAAATCGGGATTGTGATTTGTGACGAAGTCATCACGAAGATGATAACGAGCACCGTGCGTACTACCATTGTGATCACGTTTACACACCGTGTCGCTCAGAGCAATCGGACAACTTTACGAAGCTGCTGCTAGGAATAAAAACAAAGTGAATGAAATGATGGATTCAAACAGCTGGAAACTAATCGTTCCCTGAACATCCATCAGTGAAACCATCCGCACCAAACTGCGCCTTGTTGTTATCGAAACATCGCGCCCTCGACCAAATAGGCGTCCTAAACTTGGCCTTCCACTCGTACCCGTCCTCGTCGGGCTCATCAAAGTACTCAAAGTGCCAGTCCGTAAGGCCGCCGCCAATGCAATCGCTCGCGCTGTTCTTCAACGCTTTGCCAGAATCCCAACTGCACCATCCCGCGCCTGTATCCCGAGGTTAGTTTGTCAAAAGGTCAAGGGACGTTGAGGTGGCAAGCTTGCTTACCGTGGATGTTATACTGGCCAAAGATCAACTTGTATTTGCCCTTGCACTTGCCGTAGGCCTCCTTGATCAGAGGGGGCCGGTCACGCTTGGGAGTCACTTCGTACGTGTCCTCGTCCTTGATGTACTTTCCTCCGTACTTCCAGTTCATCGGATTCTTCTCCTTGTCCGTGTCACAGCCGTGGATGATGCGCTTCATGGTCGCGTAGCATTTCACCGCGCCGAGGGAGCCCGACGAGCCCCGAGTAAGCTTGAAGACGTGCTCATCTGGCGTCCCCTCGTCAAACGTCTTCTCCTGCTCGGAGCCAACGTCGCCATTGTTGTCGATGCCGCTGCAAAACTCCTTGACCGTATCGTCCAGCCGGGTCGCCGTCGCGTAAGCCTTGGCGCCGTCGTCGTCGGACCAGCACGTGAACTCGTCCTGGACTTTGCACGTCGGCGATTTTTGCCCAAGCACCTTGGCCCGGAGGTCGATGGCCTTGGCCATGGCAAACGAAGCAATCGTCAGGTGACCAAGCTTGTTTGGGTGAAAGATCTTGCCGATAAAGTCGGGGACGCCGATGCCGTAGTCCTCGAGATCCCTCCTGCGAAGATCGTCGCCATCGCTGTCGGCATCGTCTCCTCCCGCATCCGAGTCATCGTCGGTTTCGTCGTCCCCGGGGCAGTTGGGGACCGACGGAGCCCTACGATCAAGCTTGTGTAAAGCAGCTGCTCGAGGGTTGGCTGATTTGTACAGGAGGGTGTCGTAGATTGGCGTCTCCTTCGGTCTCCTCGCGTCCAGCCATCGCTTTGCGCTGGTGTCGTCGCCGAAGGCCTCTTTCTCCGTATTCATCTTGAAGAACTGCAGGTTTGGCTGGTCGGGGTCGGGAACTTTGCCTGATCCGTTGGGGTCGCAAAACTGGCCGTTAACCTCGATCGGCCAATGGTCCCAGTTGGAGAAGCCGAGGTTGTAGCTCACGTCGTCGGAAACCTCCTTGATGGCGGCCTTGATGACGTTGTTGATCTGGATGACGAGGTCGTTGAACTTTTCTCGTCGTTCAACAGTCAACTTCAGGCCTTCGGTGCTTGTCGTCTTGGGATAGAGCCAAATTTCATCGTTGCCGCACTTTTCCTCGTCGGTGTTGAAGAATCTGGCGTAGCCATTGTAGACAACGATGCCGTCTTTGGCCATCTTCTTGTCCAGTTTCTTGAGGATCTGGACCAAGTTGGGTTTCAGGATGGTATCAATGTTCTCCTGGGCCTTTTCCATGACCTCCTTGCACGCCTTCTCGGATGAATATGCGCTGATGACGCATTTCTTGATCATACCGGCCTACCACACATGTTAGCCTAGCTCAAACATAGATACAGTATACGCACCAAGCAGAGATCATTGCCACCAGCCGTTAAGACGACAAAGTTCGTGTCGTCCTTTAACGTGTCAATTTGATCATAAATGCCGGTTGACCGGTCACCACTGCAAGCAGGGTACCTAAAGTCTTCAACATGGTGCCCAATTTGGTCTTGAATGACCATGGGGTATGAAGCGCTGTATCTTGAGCACTTCCAGTGGTCCTGTGTCTCGGTATTGAACTTGCCCAAGGGAGTGCCAGCGCCGATTCCGGCAGTGAAGCTGTCGCCAATGACTCCAAAATTCTTGACCCAGGAAAAGTCCGTGGCATCATCCGCTCGGCGGAACAGCTCGGCTGGCCTGGAGCGCAGGGGTGAGTATTGGATGGCGCGAGCATAAGAGAGGCTTAGGAAAGTGGAAAGTAAGAGAAGATAAGAGAGAAGAGACATTGCGGCGAGGATGAAAGGGTAAGCCAGGTCCCGCCAGCAGGTCTGACGGCAATGAAGGACACTATCGAGACGATAGGAGATGAGAGAGTGAATGAGAAGTGAACGAATGTATGCTGCTGAGTGCTTGATACTTTCTGATACATGAATGGGAACCATGGTTAATAACCCAGAGCCGGCAGTACTATGAAAGAATTGAGCTCATTAAGCCTCTCACGCGACTGTTGGCGCCCGCCTGTGGCACGAGTTTTGGGTCACGCATCCTTTCAACTTCGCCGAGGCACAGGTTCACGCCACTATCAGGTTGATCCGATGCAAACTGATCCACGACTGTCCTGAATTTCTTCGTAGCGATTAAATATGCGCCAATGAGCGTATGAGAGAACATCAGAGAGACCTGTTGGTCAGGAAAGTGGTGGTTGAATGTAAGTAGCAACGTCGCATTTGGATCAAGGGATTTAGGCACGGTCCGAGGCGCCCAAGTTCCAACGGTCTGTTGGTTGGTGGTGGTTGGTTGGTTGGTTTCAAGACTGCGGCCACCATGTGAGACAATTGATCCTTTGTACCAGTACATAGGAGCCAGAAACACGTTATTCTCAACGCTGCGGCTCGATAGTCGCAAATCCGGCGTCTCGATCGAGGCGGTGCTTAATTGATCCCCTGAACAAAAGGGGACATTTCAGAAGTGCAACTCGCAGCCAAGGAGAAGGAAGTTCGTTCCCCGCCACCATTCTTTTGTTCGCTCCCACTTTCCACCCTGGCCGTGTTGAACATTATCAGAGTGTTAAGATGCGTACATCGTGGCTACTTGGCGCCATCGTTGGCAGTTTGCTCTCATTTCCAGCCTCTTCTCTCGCCGCCGATGACGACTACACATGCTCAAAGACCAAGAAGTGTAGCATCGGTTGCTGCGGAGCTCTGTAAGTCATGGTCTGCTCTTGAATCCACGTCTCATTCTAACCAGACTGCAGGGACAAGAAGGGCAAGGGCGTTTGTGGTCTCGGCCCCGACTTCTGCGGCAAAAAGTGCACTTCTACTTGCGATTACAAGAGCGCCTGCGACCCTGGATGGGGCATGAAGTGGTCGAACTCTTCCAAATGCCCCTTGAACGTCTGCTGCAGCGAATATGGCTTCTGCGGAACTACTGAAGACTTTTGTCAAGGCAAGACAGTCGCCTCGCCAACGTGCTCAGGGCGAAGCTCCGAGAAACGAACCATTGGGTATTACGAAGGGTGGAACTTGAAGCGGTCATGCGGGAGTAAGTTTGCCGTCGAAGAGATTTTGGTTTGCCGCTGACGCTTTCATTCAGCCATGAAGCCCGAGGAGATCCCTCTTGGTAAGTCCCTACGCAATCTATGCTGGTCTATAGTACTAATGACACAAGGATGGTATACGCACATCAACTTTGCTTTTGCCCTGATCAACCCCAAGTCGTTCCACGTCGAAGCCATGAATTCCAACACGTCGGCCCTCTATGATCGGGTGACAAACCTGAAAGCCAGAGACCCAGAACTCGAGGTCTGGATTGGTTAGTATCTCCAAGAAAGACTCCATTTTCTTCCTGGCGAGTACTGACGGAGGCGAAGCCATTGGCGGCTGGGCAATGAACGACCCAGGTCCGCATAGAACGACCTTTTCCGACCTTGCCAAGTCAGAGAAGGCGCAGGACGAGTTCTTCGAGTCCCTCCTCAGCTTTATGGAAACCCACCGATTTGATGGCGTCGACATCGATTGGGAGTATCCGGTTGCAGAGGATCGAGGTGGAATCGAAGACGACTTTGACAATTATGTGACATTCCTCAAGAGGCTGCGCAAGCGCTTGAATCGCTCCGGACAGAAGTATGGCCTATCAATCACGCTGGTGAGTACGCATCAAACCCGAGAGTGTGAAAGTGTCTGACAAGACCACAGCCAGCTTCCTATTGGTACCTCAAGGGTTTCAACATTGTGGACATGGAGCCCTATGTTGACTGGTTCAATATCATGACATATGATATCCGTAAGTACGTCGAATCGTGAAAAAGTCATTTCTGACCGGGCATAGACGGCGTCTGGGACAAGCATGTAAAATCCATCGGAAGCGTTGCCCAAGCCCACACCAACCTCACCGAGATACACCAAGGATTAGAGCTGCTCTGGAGAAACAACATCAACCCAGAGCGAGTTGTCATGGGACTGGGCTTCTATGGTCGCAGTTTCACCATGAAGGATCCCAACTGCATGGAAGCAGGCTGTGCGTTCAAGGAAGGGGCCGCAAAGGGCGAATGTACCGGGACTTCGGGCGTTCTTTCTGCTCACGAGATCCAGAAAATCATCAAGAAGGGTGGTAAAGTCACTTTCGACGAGGAGAGCGCAGTCAAGATTGTTACCTGGGATAAGAACCAGTGGGTGAGCTACGACGATGCGGAAACGCTCAAGATCAAGATGGACTACGCCAACGAGCGATGCCTGGGAGGGTGAGTTTTCCAAGGGGCTGAGACCTTGGATCTTTGCTAATAGTTGTTTATTTCAGGACCATGATATGGGCGGTTGACCTGGACGATGGTACTCTGATCAAGGCTCTAGGCTCCAACTTGAAACGCAAGAAGTCGGTACTGCTGGACAATTTGCCCAACCCGATTCCGCATTTTGACCCCATTGGAGCTCACGATGAGCTTTGAGACTTATCTGGACGGTTTAACGTTGCATTGGAAATCCAAATGTATGCTAGATGGTTAAGGTTGAGCAGGATACATAGGGGCTTGGGTGTAGGTTTTTGTCTGTATATTAAATTACGCGATTATTGCAAGCATTGGAACGGAGTATTACTGTATTGGATGTTTAGGTCAGTATAAGACGTAGCTCTCCATTCCTGATACGTATCTTTCGTCCTCTAGTTTAGCCCTTATTCCTCTTGAAACGACCATCTCCGCTTCGCCTTGGATCCCCGTTCGTCAAATATTTAGGTACCTAGGTTGGATCACGAGCATGTTTCTGACTTTGGAATGGAATGGCAAAGGATGAGAACTCATGATGATTCCCTTGCCTTTGTGACTCCCAGTTGTTCTCCAGTCACGTCATGCCAATATCACCAACAAATGCACAAGGGTACCCTGCACGGTTCGGCGGCAAACCAACCGAACCGACTTTGAAACTCGGGCGTCACATAAACATTTCGGAAGGATTCAAGCTTATAACCAACAACATCTGCTGATCGCGGGCGGGTAAAGGAAGGCCTGGTCGTTCTCGTATTTAGGCCCTGACCACCCCTCATCCCAAATTCCAATTTTTCCTTCCCACAGCTCACGTTGGGCGGTTAACTCGATACACATTCCCATTATCATGGCACCACGAAGAGGATCCGCCGTCGAATGGATGCGGAGAAACAACCCGTTCAAGCAGGATCAGCAGCAGGATCAGCAACCGCCGATGCCATGCCTTCCAGCCGAGCGTCCACGACCCCTGACTGCCATGTCAGTCGGGCGAGATGGGTCCATGCACAGCCCTCTCTTCACCAAGCTCCCGCGAGAACTGCGCCTCAAGATTCTACGTCTGGTGTTTGGAGACGAGGCCGTCCACGTGGAACTCGACTACGACCACCCGCCGGATACCCCGACCTCAAAGGATCCAACCAAGACCCATGCCAACCGCAGCAGCTTGGAGCGAAACGACCCCTTCAGCTACATGCACCTCATCTGGCCGCGATGCGACCTTCGCGTGAATAAGCGGAAGCCCAAGAAGTGGCGTTGGTTCAGCTGCACCTGCCACAAGTGGTGGACGCCATTCGACGCCCTCTTGGGGGATCCCACGCTGGAGCCGTGGGCAGACCGGTGCAGTTTTGGCCGCAACGACTGCTGTCCGGGATATGCCCTCGGAAAGTGTCACATTGCCGTCATGGGATGGCTACTCGCATGTCATCAAGCGTGAGAAGCCTTTCTATTGTAGAAGGATGGTGCTGATGCGACCTGCAGATACGTGGAGGGCATTGACGTGCTATACTCGACCAACACGTTCCACCTATCCAACACGGAACTCCTCCTCAACCTTCCGCGGCTCCTGCTCCCATCGAGGTTTGCGTCGGTAACCTCGGTCCAGCTGCTGTGGAAGATTCATCCGTTCCGGGAGCAAATCCCCCGCGATCCCCCGCGATCAGATCGCGCGGGCTTTGTCACTCTGATGGAGCAGACGCCCCTGATCTTCCCCAACCTCACGAGGCTGTACGTATCGCTTCAGGGAGACATGATGGTTCCCGGACATTCCATCCCCCAGGACAACCTTTTCACAGAGGAAGTCTACGAGACGGTGCGGAGGCAAGTTTTGGTTCCGATGGAAGACATGCTGCGGCAATTCAAGCGCCTCAAGGCATGCATAATTGCCATCCCTGCATCCTGTTACGGTGCTCAAAAGCGCCACGTCATTAACAACAATGGCGTGTTTACTAACGCAACGCACAAGTGGGAAAGCGTAGAGAGACTCTGGCAAGACATTTTGGAGTCGCCTTCGGGCATGAAGGGATATTGGCTCCAACTTGGTCACCGAGACCAAGGTTCGTCGCCCCATCTACACGGACACAATCGCATGTGGGAGACTCCGCCACCTGATGAACAATTGGGAGGCTTAGAGCTCCAAAGCCTGTATGGAGCGAGTGTTTCTCCCTGGTAATGAGAAGGTCCACTTCCGGAAGGGTCGTTTAGTTGAGCGAAAGTAAAGAATATTCATGCTGAAAGGGTAAATAATTTTTGCTATAGGATCCCGCCTAGTTAAAGTAGCCTCGCCACATGAACAATGTTGCCACCCTTTACTTGCTCGGCGTGGAGCTCGCAGTCTGGCTGGTCACCGTCCCAGTCCTATAGACGACTTCCTCGGTCCTCGTGGCGTCCGAGCCTTCAACCACGACACAGTACCACGCGCCCTTGGACGTGCCCTTCTTGCAGTCCTTGCCTACACTGGGATTCCACTTTACAAAGTCCTCGAGCTCAAACAGGTCAAAGATGCTGACGATCCTGTCGCAAGTATCATACACCAACGCCTGGTACCATGCTTTGCACGTCTTTGTCTCTCCGCATGCAGACGTTGGGATCGAGGTCGGTCTCGAAGTGACGGTGGACGGCATGGGGAATTCGTACCCGTCCTCAAAGGCGGCGATGCAATACCAGTAGCCTTCTTCCAGGGCGTCGCATTGGGAATCCAAAGAAGGGTTCCACTTGAAGAACTGCTCTTCCGTGATGACGCTCTTACTCAGCGGAGCGTAACAGGTGTCGTTCTGCGTCGTGTCAGCTTGGAGCATGGCGGGGTACTCCGGGGAGTGACTTGCCTTCTTTGCCTGGTAATACCCTTGGCAATTTGCCGCCATACCAGAAGCAGCTGGCGAAGGGATAAACGTGTAGTCGACTGTGGGAGATGGTGTCGTCGTGATATTGCGCATAGTCGGGAGCGAAAGCGTCGGAGAAGCCCAGTCAATGGCAGTTCTTGTTGGGCGAATGTCAATGCAGACATAGTATCCTACAAAAAGACCAGAACAGTTCTCAAGGACGGCGGGATTCCACTTTATGCTAATATTTAATCAGTCATCAATCTTTCTTCACAAAGCGGCCAACTTACAACTCCTTCTTGGTCATGCTCCAGGAGCCGTAGGACGCGGCAATGGACTCGCAAGTCTCGCCGGGGAGGACTTCGTGCCAGTCGGTGCAGTCCTCGGGCTGACCAGTCTGCGTCTTCTGGGGTGGCCAAGCTGTTTCCGAAGTGGGTTGAGTTATCTCCCACGAGGTCACAGGGTGTCTGACCGAGTACGTCTCGGAGCGAGTCGAGTTGGAAGCCGTCGTCGTCTTGAACGTAGATGTCTTCGCCACGGTCGAGGCCCGGCTACTCCCTGGGGTAGTTTCCGAGAAAGGAGTGGTCTGGGAGCGGTCGACGGTTGTCGTCTTGCTGCGAGAGCTCGTTTTGGTCTGAAAGGTAGACGGCACAGACGACGCAACGGAGCTGGCTGCCATGTCATCGACGCCGACGCAGTAGGCGTAGTTGACCCAGAAGTTCTCGGCGCAGTCCGAGGATATGTCCGTGTTCCACTTCATGAACTGGTCGCGGGTGATTTTGTACTCCTTCGGGACCGAGTCGCAGTCATCCCCAGACTTTACGGTGTGGAAAGCGTTGCAGTTGGCGGCGATGCCCTTCATGGTCTCACCGCTTGGCTTGCTGTCTTGGGCGCTGCAGAGGCCGCAAAGAAGCAGTAGGGAAAGTGTAGAAGCGAGCATTGTAACGAGTAGGGACTGGCTATCAAAGCAGTGAAAGAATGGAAAGGTTGGATGAATGAATGAATGAATGAATGAATGAATGATGCAGAATGCAGAATGAGAGTTAATGGGGGGAAGAGAAGGCAGAAATATGATAACAAAGAGCGACCAACGATGGTGCCAATAGTCGAAGTAGAGGCCAGGACAGGAGACACACCAACACCAGTGCACAAGTATTAGACCCCAGTAGCGATGAAGCTATCGTAAGTTTCGTAACGTCACGCTCAGGCCCGAGTCGATATCCCAGCAAGTTGTGCGGGATCCAAGGATTCGCCCGTGGGATTCGGCTATGACCCGGCGGCTGTGTCAAGAATGTACATTGACATCTGCAGGAACGTGGATTAAGCGCTGACATGAGGATTTAAAAGCCCATTTCAATCCGCGAACATGTGAGGAAATGCAAACCAACAACGAACATGGGGGGTCTGGGGGCCCTGTCGGCTGTCGGGGGCTGTGTTGGTTGCATTGTCGCAATCCATCCATTCATGTAAAGATCGGTTGGTCTTTATCTCCCGTGAGGATTTAATTCAAGGGGGAGGCGGAATCATCGTCTCGTGCGACCTTTATCGCGCGACATACATCCAGGCGTCTACTGCGTAGCCTGGTGATACAAAAGGTAGACTCTCAAAAGGTATTACAGCTTCACACTTTCAAGACCATGCTCTTCAGACACTCATTGTGCATTCATTCTTTTCAATTTCTAAACATGGCCCTCAGATTTCTTGTTCTACTTTCCCTCCTTTTCTGCGTTGAGGCAGGCAGCCCCATGTGGGAGGCATCCATCCCGGCCAGGGACGCCTCTGAAGACGTATACTCTTCCCTCTCCCTTGACAATGACACCGCCAGCAATGACGATTCCCCCTCCAAGCGCTGGGTCACCGTCACTCCCGACGGCCTCGGCGGCAGCCAGATTTGGCCCAATCGCAAAATCGTCTTCGCATATGAGTCCAAAACAGACCGCGATGCCATCCATCCTTACTTCATAACCGCCAGGGACAAGTGGTACAAGGCCGGCCTGTCCGAAGACGCCTTCAAGTATGAGGAGATTGAAAAGGACGAATGCGAGAATCGCCGACACACGTGCTTGATGATCAGCGAGACGTCCGGGGGCAGCAAGACGTCTCCGGCCCTCCAAGAGGGGAGGTTGGGTAACCTGGCTCAGCCCAGTATGAAGTTGAATCTGAATCCCGAGCTCGGGCACCTCGACATTGCGGCGAATATTGCCCATGAGATTGGCGTAGGTACTCCCATGCCCTCACTTCGACACAGCTAACACTCCGTCTCCCAGCACGCCTGGGGTCTCGAGCACGAGCACCAGAACCCCGTTTACTGGGCGCACACGAGCTGGAAGAAGGAGCTGGTCGTGTTCGACGCCGACCGGCAGTTCAACTGCGAGAACCTCAAGGGGTACGACGAAGCCGTGGTGGAAGCCACGAGACTGGTCATACCCGGGGCCCCCAACCCCGTGGATGTAATGTGCCGGAAGCTCCACAAGGCGAATGAGTGCAGCTTTTGGGGCGCGGCCAATTGGTTGCCGTACGAGAGGAACATTGACCACTTCGTGCACACCGTCAAGGAGATTGACTGGAAGTCTCTCATGATCTATCCGAGCCGCGCCGGCGGCAAGGAGGACCAGCCGGGCGGCGGCCGCAGGCAGATCTTGGTCAAGGCAAACGGCGACGAGATCGAACCGGTCCTTGACCCGAGCCCTCGGGACATCAAGGCGATTGAAACCCTGTACGGCTACAAGTCCGGCGTGTCCGGGGCCTTGCTGGGCGACGGCAAGTTGGCGGAAAAGTTTTACAAGATACGGCTGAACGATCCCGACAACCAATGTGATATCGATGGGTAATAGCGGCTGAAGCTGCAGGTCATGACGTGTCCATTCTCAAGTCTTTGACCTTGTGGTCACTATAGAATAAATCTCAACGCAACCCTAAGCGGTTTGATCTGGTTCCTCACCCTGCTTCTTCATAGTGGTCTCGTCGTCCCACAACAGGCCCTCCCCCTCGGAAGGTTCGCCCCGGAGCGCCTGAAGCCACTGCCGCCATTGATCGTCTTCGAGTAGCTCCTGCGACATGTCTTTTGCAAAAGCCTCCACTGGTGGCTCGCCGCCGAGGCTGACTAGTGTGCGAGCAAAGGCTCGGTGTCTTTCGAGACAACATGCGTCTCTTTTGCTAATCCCGCGAACGTCCGGGGCAAAGGATTCTCGATTGCTAGACAAATGGTATTTTCCACTGCGAAGTGAAAACCTTTCAAGTATGGTTTGGGCACCGCGTTCCGATTCGCCGTGCCTGGCATTGATGTTGGCGCCCTTTTCGAGGAGTTTCCGTATCGTCACCGGCTGCCTCTGGTTGCGAAACCGCCATTGTCGTGGAGCCACCTCGACCCAGCAGCAGCGCTCATCAGTCGAGTACATGACGGCGGCGAGGAACCGAAAGAGCAGATGATCAATCTCGGCAGCAAAATTCGAGGTGAAGTTGCCCTCTGTCAGCAGCAAGTCCACGAGGACACCCCAGCGCTCCAGGACAACTCGGTATCCGTTCGAGTCCGGAGGCCACAGGCCGTCGCTCATGCAGAAGCCCGCGATGATCAGGTCGGGCACAGCGCCCTTGATGGCGCCGCTGCTGAAGAGCCGCTTCAGGGTGACGAATACCTCGCCGTCGAGGAGACAACGGAACCCGCCCCAGCGCGACCAACTCCTCAGCAGCCCTGCTGTAAAGGCCATCGACGGCTTGAGAGTTGCCTGAGTGCCGATTCGTGCCCCCAGATCGATTAGATATCGGATGGTGTCGAGTTGTTCGAACTTGGCGGCGAGGCAGAGAGTTGACCTCGCGACGAGCCCGCAACCCTTGTGGTCGACAAGAACAATGACGCTGATGTCGGCTCTGTGGGAGATTGCTTTCTTAATGACGTGGAAGTCACCGTGAGTGCATCCCCATTGCATCAAGCTGGCGACGGCTATCTTGTCGGAGAGCAAGTAGGCATCCAGAGTGTGGTTGAAGGCCCTGTTGCACTGGTTGAGCTTGGAGAGCTCGAGGGTGTCGAGTTGGTAAATTATGACCTCGAAAATCTCGAACGGGAGAGACTCGAAGCGAGAAATCATGTTGGAGGTGTCGGATGTGTGTGTATGATGAGGAGCGTCGAGGGGTGGGCTGGCGTGCATGATTTGTAGGAGTCAACTGAGTTTGCCATCCGTGATCAAGGCAGCAGCCATCACTCAACAATAGGACACGTGTGCATGAAGATTTAAACATCGTGTTGAAGGTTGAATTTGATGCATTGATGCTGGAGAGGTTCATGTTTCTTGGGCACACTCCAGTCTTGCCCATCAAATTCGCCCTCAGGTCCCCAACACCTGGTGCTTCTTCCCTCACTCTCACTAATATTTTCTCTCGAAGACGGGTTATGGAACTGCGCGCTGTCAGCATTAAAGCAATGGGACAACACCAACTTTCCATTCAACAGAGCTGACATGCCGCATGCCGACTTCAATGACAACGTACGTATTCGTAGTCCAAGCGGTAACTGGAAATGCTCGCGCGCTGGCAGAGGGTTTCCGGCACCAGCCATTCCGCCGTTTCTTGAGCCGCCCATCCCTCCCGAGAATCAAGGTCCGAATAATCTGCCATGTTCACCTCACGGTCCGTCAATCCATCATGGTCATCCGCATGCACATCCTCGTCCCCCTCCCCAGCCCTGCAGGGCGCTACCGGCGGCGGCACTAATGCCTCCCGACGGAGACTGTTGCCGTCTCGGATCTCTTCCGGATGCAGCTAAGGGCTCATGCCGGCGCCGGGGCATCGCGGACTTCATCTTTAGTCGAACCTTGAGTCCTAGTCGAGGGCGCCACCCCCTAACTTATGTAATGAGTCGGGCAGCTGAAAGGCTGCAGCCCAGTTGGCTTGACGTGGCTGACTGCTGCCGTCGGAGAAAAGTCTAAAGACCCTGATGCTGAGTTTGACAAAAGTGAACGCAACGGCCCAGGTTGTAAAGCTGGGGATGAGGAATGAGCTTGTGAGGCCGTTATGGTCCAACTAGCTTCGTCGCCGGCACTTGTCGTCATTGCCTTGGTTCTCCTCAACAAGATGCGATTGCCAGTGTGTGCCTGTGAAATTGGCAATCAAAGGGATCAACTTTATTATGCAGTCGCCGTGGTTAAAGTCATCTTGCTAACGACGCCACAGTCTTCAGCCCATTGTGTGTCACACATTCACATCGGCCTAACTTATTCCTCGAGTTGCAATAACCTAACATGCATTGTCCGGCGATCATCGTCATCCCGTATTTAAATATTCCGTACAGAGTAGTTTACATGGCAAATAAGAAACAAGCAGGGTCCAGCCCAACGTCCCATTGCCCCCTTTCATCGTTGCGCATTAGCAGACAAAACCAGTTCAAGCGGCACTCGGTAGCTTCTCCCCGTCCGTCACTATGGCTGCAAGCCTCGTTTGAAGCGGCCGACCAACACCTGGATGCAGCAATTCCCATCAACTGCTGAATGCTAGTTCAGCCAACTCCGACGAAGCGAGTCATGAACACCATTGATCCCCCCCCCCCCTCACATCTGTAAAACGGGACGCGGGCCCGGGAATCTGAGTCCTGACGATCATCTTCACTCCACATCAAGTTGGACATCGAAATGGCATCCTCGCACTCGGACCCGACTATCAATGCGCAGTCAAGATCGGCCCTCGTCGTTGGCATCGCCATTGCCTTTGCGGTACTGTCTACCGTGGTCGTAGGCCTAAGGCTCTACGTTCGCGTACTTCTCATCAGAGCTCCGGGTCTCGACGACTTTGCCATCTGCGTCGCCCAGGTATGGTTTCAACCCTGTCCCCAATGACACGTCGGTTAATGGGTTTTTAGGTCCTTGCCATCGCTGTGTCTATAACATCGATACTGGGTATCTCACCTTTATGAATTGCACTTGCAAATGGATTCTAACTGCTCTCAGAGGCCACCTCGGCACTTGGTCGTCACATATGGACTTTGTCCCAAGCGCAAATCCAAGTACAGTTAAAGGTCCATATTCATTGATGAAACTGTCTGGCCAAACACTCACAGTCCCAGGCACTCTTGGCCGGCATCCTTCTTCATAATCTCGGCATGAATTTTGTCAAAATCTCCTTCCTGTTACAGTATTATCGCATCTTCTCGACCAAGACGATGAAACGCATCACTATCTTCCTCTTGTGCCTCATTGCAACCTGGGCTGTCGTCCAGTTACCAGTCCTCGCCCTCACCTGCTTCCCCCTCGCCGCCATAGTGCCGAGCATGGCACACACTTGCCTCCCGACGTTCCCTAGCTGGTATTTTACGACTTATTTCCATATTGTTACCGACTTCTTCATCTTCATTGTTCCCTTGCCGACCGTGTTTTCGCTCAACCTGGGATGGCGGCCGAAGCTTTGTCTGATGGCTATTCTGTCCGTGGGATTTTTGTAAGTCTTGCTATGCTTGAGATACTTTGTCGTGTTACTAACCACACCCAAAGCACATGTACTATATCTATCATCCGAGCCACGACACTCCGCGACTGCCTCGTCACACCAGACCCAACGTGGGACACGACCGACGCTGCATGGTGGACCATACTCGAAATCAACTGCGCAGTCATCTGCGCATGTCTGCCCGCTCTGCGGCCTCTTCTCGCCAAGCTGGTGCCCAGCTTGAGTTCCAAGTTGGCTGAACGCTCCAACAAATCGACCACCATGTCACGACGCAACAGGGGGACGTTTGAGCGGATGCCGACGGCCTCGGGGGGGAGAAGCGACAACAACTTGCCTTTGCAGGAGGTAACTTCGTCGCAAAAGGGCGATTTAGTGACGGGGACGGTTAGTATGGGACGGAGGGCAGATGCCCATGTGTCGACTGACAACTTGACGCCAGGGAAGTCCAAGGTCGAGGTTACGTATGACGTGGATTTGGCCAGTGAGGTATCGAGTGAGCGAAGGTAGGATGAAAGAGTTGGACTGATATTTTTACTACATCGTAATACGGCGAGATCAACTTGGGCCATTCTATGATATTCTCTGTCTCAGCTGTAGGGTATCGTATTTACCCTCCCAGTAAATCACCATTCACTTTTAGGCTAAATCGAACCGTTGCCCGTTGCATGCACTCCTAACCGAGCGACCTGATTTAGAAGGGGTTCCCCCATGCTGCGAATCAAACTCCAGAAATCTCGGATGGCGGGGCTCCCATGTCTTCCGAATCTCGGAACCAAGCGAGGACCTCATCGCCGGGACTAGGGCCTTGAAGCAGCTTCGAAGAGACCATTTCTCCACCGATCTGGACGCGTCTTTCCCCGTGGGGTCTTGTTCAATCGCGTGGGGATTGGGGAACAAGTCTTGATCTCCATCTCTCCTGGTGTTGCCGTGAGTCTCGAGCTGGCTGGTTATAAAGCCCTGAAGGTCCAAGGATCGACGACTGGGCTTCTACTCATCGATTCATCCTGCTCCATCCTGCTCCATCATCTCCTTGGAACGAGGCATCCGCTCTTCGACAGCTCTTGGTCTGATACTGGGTTGACTCCGATTTTCATCATGGGTGCATTGAGCAATAACAGAAAGAAAGGCGCCGAGGTGGCGGTTGGGGCTGGCATTGCTGCCGTGGGTTTATCAATGCGGTGTTGGGAGACATTACACTGACGCAGCTCCATGTAGTATCTCCCAGACGACTCTCGACCTTGGTACCGAACGCCACATCTCGTCAAGCTCAACCTCCTCCTCCTCGTCCCTCTCATCTCCTCTGGGGCAATCGGCTACGATGGTACGAATCTCAACGAACCCCATTGCCTACCACGCTCACTCTGTAGGATCCATGATGAACGGCCTCCAAACGCTCCCCCAGTGGCGCCAGTTCTTCGGCCAACCCCAAGGCGCCCTCCTCGGCGCCCTCAACTCCGTCTACCCCGCCGGAAAGTTCTTCGCCCTGTTCCTCGTCACCTACGTCTGCGATCGATACGGCCGAAAGACGACAATGGCCATTGGGGCCCTGACGTGCGTTGCCTTTGCCGTGATGCAGGGCGTGTCGCAGAACCTGCACACCTTTATTGCTGCGCGAGCCATCTTGGGCTTCTTCACCAGTTTTCTGGCGCAACCGAGTCCGATTCTCATCACGGAGCTTGCGTACCCTACCCACCGCGGCAAGCTGACTGCTCTCTACAACACTTCGTTTGTACGAATTCCTCCTGCCAACGCACAACCCCCGAGCTAACCCGAGGCAGTATCTCGGCGGCATCATCGCGGCCTGGTGCACCTTTGGAACCTTCAAGATCAGCTCCAACTGGAGCTGGCGAATCCCCTCGCTGCTCCAGGGCGCGCTCCCCGCGCTGCAGCTGCTGGGCATCTACTTCCTCCCCGAGTCGCCCCGGTGGCTCGTCGCCCGCGGCCGCGGCGCCGAAGCCCGTCGAATCCTGGCCGACTACCACGCCGGCGGCGACGTGGACTCCCCGCTGGTGGCGTTTGAGATGGCCGAGATTGAGGGCGCCATCACGGCCGAGGCCGACACCATGTCGGAGACGTCGTGGCTCGACCTCGTGCGCACGCCAGCCAACCGCAGGCGCACCCTCATCGCCGTCGTCGTGGGCTGGTTCGCCCAGTGGAACGGCATCAACATCATCAGCTACTACCTGACGCTCGTGCTCAACACCATTGGCATCACCGAGGCCAAGGACCAGACGCTCATCAACGGGCTGCTGCAAATCTCCAACTGGCTGGCCGCCGTCTTCGCCGGCGCCATGATGGTGGACCGGCTGGGTCGTCGGACACTCTTCCTGGCTTCCACGTCGGGCATGTTCGTGTGCTACGTCGTCTGGACGGGCCTCAGCGCGCACTTTGCCGCCACGCACAGCGAGACGACGGGCCGTGTCGTCGTGGGCTTCGTCTTCATCACCTTCTTCTTCTACGCCATTGCGTGGGCGCCGCTGCTGCAGGCGTACACGGTGGAAATCTTCCCTTATACGCTCCGAGGACGCGGCGTTTCCGCCATGTATCTGTCGACGTTTGCTGGTCTGGTGGTTGGAAACCAGGTCAACCCCATTGCCATGCAGAGCATTGGGTGGAAGTATTACATTGTCTTCTGCTGCGTCTTGGCGGTCCTTGTTGTTATTATCTACTTCTTGTTCCCCGAGACCAAGGGCCATACTCTGGAGGAGATTCAGGAAATATTTGACGGTCAGTCCGAGGGTGTTTTTGGGAAGGATGTCGAGGGTGGGGAGATGGAGAAGGATACCAAGAAGGACAATGTTCGCCAGGTTGAGTTGGCTTAAATACTTATCTGCGATAATAATACTTGATATTATGTTCTGATCAAGGTCAAGAGACCTGGTCCGGTGGAGACATAGATGTCACCAGATAGCAACGCCACTTGAGTAAGTCGCTTTATTAGCAGTATTTTTCTATTCTATTTTATGTCTGTAGAACTATTTTATTGCAGCCGACAAGCTGTGCTTGACACCAGTACCTACGTATAATAATACGTGATTGAGTTTCTCACTCTTGGAGGCCTTCAGAAGGTTGGTCCTAGAGCCACGACATCCTTGATTAAATCGACGAGTTTGCCGTCGTCCTCTATCCTTAGAATCAGCCGATGGGTCATGTCCAACCTCCTAGCACCATTACGAGGTCAAATGGTGTGCCAAAAGCCCACGGGGAGTCGCGGATGACTCCAATGCGAGAAAACCCCCGCATCTCAGATCCACCTCGTCCTCAGCTGGAGGATGCGTTATCCCCTCAACCACGAACCGGGGATTGTGCGGAGAAGGTGGGAGCTCATGCCTCAACGCCGACTCCCCGAGAAGACGAGCGAATGACTGGACGATGCACCCGGCTAAAGATGCATGGACGGTAGATCTTTAAGGGACAGCAGCCGAGGTCATTTGACTGACAGAATGGTTTTAGTGTGGGGGAAGAAGCGTAGAGTGGGGAGTTCGGACGCGTCTCGGAACCTGATGTGATTTGTCAGAGGGGGGATCTAGTTGGAGACGGTCTTCACATACATGGCTCGAATGTTACGCACATGTTGTGATAGACTCTTCATAACAGAAGGTGAGAGTAGGCAGTGCAATGGAGTTTCATGTCGAGGCAAACACAGTCCTCGAGTCCTTGACTCTGGAGGAAAAGGTAGATGCTCTGCGAACCCTGAACTTGTTCCTGGCTGACGGTCCAGATTTCCCTCCTTGCGGGAAAGAACTTTTCAGAAACCGTCGGCATTCCGGACAAACGAGTGCCGTCAATCAAGGTTGGTTCTCCGATACACCCATCTCCATTATCCTAACACGTCCACAGACGGCAGACGGCCCAAACGGACTGCGCTCAGCCGCAACAGACGCCAGCATCAAATCCGCCTGCTTCCCCGCGGCGTGCTGCCTCGCCGCCAGCTTCGACGCCGACCTTGCCAACCAGTTCGGCCGCGAGCTCGCGAGGGAGGCCCGCGCCAAGGGCGTGCAGTGCATCCTAGGGCCGACCGTGTGCATCCACCGCCACCCGCTCGGCGGGCGCAACTTTGAGAGTTTCAGCGAGGACCCGTTGCTCGCGGGGAAGCTCGCGGCGCAGGTGATTCGGGGCCTGCAGGGCGCGGGCGTGTCGGCGACGATCAAGCACTTTGTCGCCAACGAGCAGGAGACGCAGCGGACCACCGTCGACGCGGCCGTCGGCGAGCGCGCCCTGAGGGAGGTCTACCTGCGGCCGTTTGAAATCGCCGTCAAGGAGGCCCGGCCGTGGGCCATCATGACGGCCTACAACCGCGTCAACGGCGTCCACTGCGACCAGAACGAGCGGCTGCTCCGGGACGTGCTGCGCGGGGACTGGGGCTGGGAGGGCCTCGTCATGAGCGACTGGGGCGGCACGAACTCGGTGGCCGCCGCGCTCAAGGCCGGGCTCGACTTGGAGATGCCCGGTCCGCCGCGGCTGCGCAAGGAGGCGGATGTGCTGGAGGCGCTGAGGCGGGGGGAAGTGTCTGAGGAGACCATTGACGATCGGGCGCGGTCCGGAATCGCCTGGGCTCTCAAGCTGAAGGCGTTGAGAAGGGAGGCTGAGATCAGCGAGCAAGCGCCACGTACCGACACGCCCGAGCAGCGAAGCATGATTCGAAACGCCGGCGCTCGAGGCATCGTCCTCTTGAAGAACCAAGACGACATCCTGCCCATCTCCAAGGAGAAGACGGCCGGGAAGACGATTGCCCTCATCGGCTTCGCCAAAGACGCCCTCGCCCACGGAGGCGGCAGCGCCTCCGTCAACGCCCACCGCAAGGTGTCGCCGTGGGACGCCCTCCACGAGGCCCTCGGGGACTCGGTCGCCTTCACCTATGCCAAGGGCGCCCACCGCGAGCGTCTGCTGCCGGCCATCAACATCAACGGCGACTGCGGAACCGTCGTCGGCTTGGACGGACGGCCGGGCTTCACGCGGCTGCTCTACGAAGGCGACGACAAGCAACCCGCGTCGACGCTGCACGGGCAGCCCGCGTCGGCCTACTCGCCGCTCGGGTCGCAGGAGTCGCTGTGGCGGCGGCTCGAGATTGTCGGCGACTTCACGCCGCGGGAGACGGGCCTGCACTACTTTGCCTGCTCGGGGCTCGGGCCCACGCGCGTCTTCGTCGACGACGACGTCGTCTGGGAGCAGACGGCCAACTGCTCCGACCCCATGGGGTCGCTGTTCCTGGCGGCCCCGGAGCCCGAGTTCCGGTACGCCTTTGCGGGGGGCAAGACGTATCGTCTACGCGTGCTGAGCGATCCGCCCACCGAGATTGGCTTGACCATCCTCGAGGGCCGCAGCGGCGTGCGGCTGGGCTTCTCGCTCGAGTCGGACCACGACGCCGATCTGCTGGGCGAAGCAGTGCGCGTCGCGCAGGCCGTGGATCTCGCCGTCGTCTTCACCGGCCACGACCCCCAGTGGGAGACAGAAGGTCGCGACCAGGACTCGTTCCACCTCCCTCGGCAGGGCACGCAAGACGCCCTCGTGTCGGCCGTGGCGGCGGCCAACAAGAGGACCGTCGTGGTCAACTCGACGGGAGTAGCCGTCGCCATGCCCTGGCTGGAGCAGGTTTCAGGCGTGGTGCAGGCCTGGTTCTCGGGCCAGGAGTGCGGCCACGCCATTGCCGACGTGCTCACCGGCGCCGTGAACCCCGAGGGTCGACTGCCCGTCAGTTTCCCCAAGCGGATCGAGGACTGCGCCGCCCACGGCAACTTTCCTGGCGACTACATTGATGGCCAGCTCAAGGTTGCGTACAAGGAGGGCGTCTTTGTGGGATACCGCCACTTTGACCGGCTGGACAAGTATAAAGTCAACTTTCCGTTTGGTCACGGCCTGTCGTACACGACATTCCAATACGGGGCCCTGGTGGTCGTGAAGAACGGCTCTGGCGACGGCTTCGACGTGCGAGCCGACGTCTCCAACACGGGCGACGTACCCGGCGGCGCTTTGGTGCAGGTCTACGCCGGGAGGGTCAAGCAGTCGCCCGATCATCCGATCAAGGCGCTCGTGGCGTTTCGCAAAGTCCAGCTGCGGCCGGGCGAGAAGAAAACAGTGCAGCTGGCGGTACAGAGCAGAGACCTGGCCTACTTTGGCGAGGAGGTGAGGAAATGGGTGCTGGAGGGGGGGGAGTATCGGTTTTCTCACGGGGCGTCGGCGGCTGAGACGGTTGAGGAGGCGGTTGTGAGGGTGGATGGGGCGATGTTTGAGGCATAGATTGAAGACAAGTTCCTGGGATTGACTCCTCCAGTCCTCCTTGGATCCCTACAAGGCAATAAATGCAGATCTCGCATCGAGAGCTTGGACTCGGATCATGTGTTGCAACCGAGATCCCCAAGTGGAGGCAATTAAATCCTTCCGTCGTATAACTCAGCCCTGTCTCCTGAACGCCAATTTCACCTTTACATTCATTCTTTCCCTCCTCTTCCCAAAGTTCCTCTCCAAAATGCCCTCCCTCGTCACCTCCCTCCTCCTCCCCGAGGGCGTCTTCGACCCGCAGTCCCTCGTGGTGCAGGTCCTCGACGCCGCTCCCACAGCCACGACGTACCTCCTCAACTGCCCCGACGGCACCGACAGCAACGACTGCGGCACGTACAACGTGTCCATCACGCTGGGCCCGTGGGCGAGCGAGACGCCTCCGCCCGGCGCCGGCAAGACGGGCGAGTTCGACCTCTTCATCACCGATAGCTGGGACCCGTGGAAGTTCTCGGTGCACTGCTCGGTGAGCGGCACTCTCGCCGAGAAGTGCACGACTATCAACGTGGGCGGCAACGATGACGGACATCCCACGGCTACGCTGTCGTCTCCCGAAGAGGTCGACGACAACGGGCTCGCCACCTTTTCCTACTTTCCCGTCACCATTACGTCTGGCCTGGAGCTGCTCACCAGCACCGCGTCGGATCCTTCCAGCGCCACCGATGCATCCGATAGCGCCACCGTCACTGGCGAAGCGACTGGCGCAGAGAGCTCCGGCGCTGAAACGACCCGCGCGGGAAGCTCGAGTAGCGCATCGACCCCTGAGCCGACTTCCGGTGCCGCCTCTCGCGTCGCCCGTCTTGTTGCCGCATTGTCTGTGGCTGGGATTGCCGCGCTTTTCTTGTCGTGAGGGCTTCGCTGGAGCAGGGAATAATGCAGATGGTCGAGTATAAATTAAATTTGTAAAAGTACATAGCTTATAATTAATGTGTACAAATTCTCCATCAGGCTAAATGCGAGCAGGCCATTCCATCATCACCAGTTACCCATCCGAGCTCTCGTCAGTGTCATCCCTCAACTCCCCAAACAAATCACCAAAGGCCGATTCCGTCCAGGGCCCAACATTCGGGGGACTCCGAGGCACGTTGATCGCGTCCGACTCGTCCACCATTTCTTCGACAAACACCGCTCGACTGGGCGACGTGAAGAGGAGCTTGACGGTCGCGCTGGTGGGCTTCCGTTGGATACCCAGCAGCCGCCCCAGGAGCTCAGCCGTCTCCCGCTGCCGCGCCGCGGGGTGCGCGAAGAAGCTCACGCCGTCGAGCACGGCAAAGAGGACCGTGTCGCCGTCCAGCGTATCAACAAACCTCTCCAGCGCATCGCACACGCTCCCCACGCTCCTCGGATCCAACCCCTCGAGACACGCCCGCAGATCCCCCGGGTCGACGCGGTCCCGGCGCGCGTGCACGAGCTGCAACAACAAACTCATGGCCATCTCGGACGGGGACGCGTAGACGTCGGTGGCCTGGTGGCGGTGCTGGCCGCAAAAGTAGGCCGCGGCCACGATGCCCGGCGTCGCTTCCGTGGCGAGCAGCAGCGACTCGACCAGCCGGGCGGCCACGTACGACGTCTCCGAGTCCGGGCGCGACTCGCCGCCGCCGTTGATCAGGAGCGCGGCCGACTCGTCAATCTCCAGCCAAGCTCGAAGGCGGAAGCTGCGCAGCATGTAGAGGAGCCGGTTGTCGGAGAGGACGACGGATCCGTTGCGTATTCGCAGGAGCGCCTCGCAGTCGTCACGCACCACCCAAGGGTCAAACTCCAGGGCTTCGAGGACCTGTCCTGCGGTGGGCGCATTGCTCGGCGTGGTCGAGCGAGACGGCGCCTCTGCCACTTCAGCTTCGAGCAACTCGACGCCAGGGCTCTCGTCGTCCATCGAAACGTCCGGTTCTGGCTGTGGACGGAGAACCTGCAGGTTGAACTGCCGCCCGTTATCGGTCAATATCCCCTTTAACCCCTCCAGCGCCCGCACTCGCTGCAATGTCTCGTCCAGGCGCTGCCTCAGGTCGTCCTGCGCCCTCAGGCTCAAGCTGCTGACGTAGAGGTTCTGCCTCTGCAGCCCCTCGATCTCCTTTATCTTCAGGTACGAGACCTTTGCGGCGTGGCGGTGAAGCTTGGTTGTCCGGATTTTGAGTGTCGCGACGCGCTCGCTGATCTTCTCAAGGGTCGGGTTCGTATGACTTCTAGTATCCCCTACGAATGTCAGTCATGTCCCGAATATCGCATGGATACCTACCTGTAGGATTTGCCATGAACCACTTTAGAATCGTTCGCAGTAGTTTCAGAGTGCAAGTAAACACAACCGCCACCTTTTGATGAAACTCCTTGTCCCCTTTTAAGGTATCCAGGAACCCGCCCGAGCCGCTGAGCAGGGCAGGGAACTCCCCGAGGGTAGTGTACACGGCGTTTCGGTGGTATCCAGCCACTGCCACGGCCGAGAATATAGTGCAGAGTCCGGCGCAAAGAACCGAACTCAGCCCAAGGTTTGCCGGGGTGAATGCAGCGACAAAGTTTGCAAATTCAATCTTGTTCCCTGCGTCTTCAAAGGCCACCTTCAGACGGTGCGCGAAGTCCCCTCCGCCCTCCTGGACCAATGCGCGGCAGACTTCCTCTACGGACTTCTCAACGCGGTTCCAATCGTGAGCGGCAGCCGAGATTGGATCCTGCCCGTGGTTTCTGCGGTACTTGTTGATGGTATTCGTAAAGCTATCTCGCATGTCGCAACATTCCTCGTACAGCTCATCAAAGTCCCTGAATTCGAGCGTTAACCAACTGGAAGACAGGTCGGCATCCGCCGTCAAGAGACACGGACCTACAATTCTTCCTTGTCGGCTCCAAATACCCCCTCCTGAGTTCTCCAGTACCTTCGCTCCTCGTCGTACTGCACACCGGCCGCTGGTCTTGCATCCAGCACGGGGTGGACACTCCCGTCCAGGTCTTTCATGAAATCGCTGACTTCTCCCTCCGTCTGGATGGAAGCGATGTCGGACTCTGTCCTTGCTGGACGTGGAGTCTTGGGGACCAGACCAGTGATTTGGGGCTGACTGGTTCTCGGCGTTGTCATCTGTTGACTGTCAGGTCCGCTCGACCCAGCTTCAATCGAATTGTCTTGTCCCCTCGAGGAATTTGTCTCCAAACTTACAAAAGGCCTCATCCGTTCCCCAGCATCATCTGTCGCACGCGCAAGTCGCTCCCCCTCCTCCCTGCTCCATCGAAGCTCGATGACCTCGGGACACTCCGCGACCCATTCCCGAATCGCCGTAGAGATGGTCCGGAAGCCCGGCGCGTTGACGCTGTCAAACTTGCACATGCCCGAATGCGTCGCCTCGATGCCGTAGTACGTGACGCCTTCGATCTGCGGACTGGCCGAGTTGGCGTCGACGACGATGATCTTGGTGGCCTTGACATTGGTCCGGTGGTTCTCGTGGGCCATGTGCATCTTGAAGCGGGCGCAGATGTCGGAGAAGTGGTTGTTGATGTTCTGGAGCGTCTCGTTGTCCTTCTTGAGCGTCTTGAGGAGGATGGGCTCGGAATGGAACATCTTCTTGGGCACCACCACGTCCGACATTGCCTGAAGCATGCGTCCCCAAGTCGCCACACCCGACCCGGTGTGTGGCGTGCCGAGGAAGATGATGGCGTAGGTGGACACGTAGACGGAGCGATAGTCCTCGTGGTTCTTTGTCCGCAGGTCGTTCGAGTAGAGAATGGCCCTCTTCGTCAGGATGCCGCCGAGGCTGTGGGCAACCCAGATGATGGGATTCTTCATTGTGCCCTCGTGCTTGCGATAGTAGGTAAGCAACGTGACCAGGGTCTGCGCGTGGTGGAGGATGAAGTTGTCGCTGGCCTTCTTGTCGTTGCCGACCGAGTAGACGTCGGCGTTGTAGCCATAGACCAAGACGTTGACCGGCAGCCCATTCAAGGACGGCGGCAGCAGGTCCGTAGGCCAGAAGACTTCCTTGCCGTCATTCTTAGCCCTCCACGTCTTATGGGGATGGCCGTTTAGACCGTGGACTAGGATGACGTCGGCTTTGGCGTCCGGGTGGGAATAGACGGTGGTGATCTCGTAGCGGAGAATATCTTTGTTAATTGACGCCTTTTCGGATGCCTTTTTTCCGAGGTTAGCATTGAGCAGGTGAGGGGCAACGCAAAAGGGCATATATCACGCACCATGCTTGTATCTCACTCCTTACCAAGAGCAGGGGTGAGGACTGAGGAGGCAAGGAAGGGGAACGCGGCATTCTTCAATCACTCTCTCCTACAATGTCATTTTCAGCCCCGCGAGATGCCGGGTCGTCCCGCAGTGGCGCCCGAGCAGTTGGGGGCCATTTCCTGGCGCTTCGCAATTCAATTTCTGCCTTATCCTCCAGCACTGCCCCTTTACTAGCACCGTTGCGTAAGGTACGGTGGGGTACAGGTCATAGGGATAATAAATGTTAGCTCGAGACTTCCTACCCGCTGCTAGGAAGGAAGAGTGGTGATTGAAGCGCTAATCGAAGGGTTTATTCTGGTTGATTAGATGTAAAAGTATAGATTAGTAAGGATAGGTCACAGTATTGCAGATCCGGGCTAAAACGATAGGCAGTAGAGGTTATAATACTTGCTATTTATATAGAGGTTAGCGCTAAAGGTTTTAATTACCTCTCCAGGTAGCTTATTAGTCCCCTGATTATATTAGGTAGTAACTAAATATTACTTAATTAGCATATCTCTGTGTGGGTATCTTACTAAGGATTTCCCCCTTTTAGGGCTTATTCCTGCTAATACTTAGTGTATATCCCTTAAAATTATAGTAAAGAGAGCCCTGTCACGGCCCGTGACGAACTAACACATCACGTGAACACACCCCACAAAAACCACACCAATTATTAAAGGATCACTCTCTTAATTGTGATCCAAGGAAGGGATCACTCTCTTAATCGTAATCTAAGGAAAGGGATCACTCTCTCAATTATGATCTAAGGAACTATATATATATATTTATTACCACTAAATAGGAGGAAACCCTTAAGCTACTTTAGCTTTTAATATAATTACTTTATCTTAATTACCTTTAATACTCTTAAGTAATTAATATATTAAGCAATATAATATTTAATTACCTCTTTCTATATTGCTTAATATAATGCCCTAGCCTCTCCACTAATAATACTATAGAATGATCTCTAATCCTTTATGCTAAATATTAGGAACTAATCCAGACTATTATATATTAAAAGCTTTTATTTAGAAGGTTATTATATTAATCTTAAGTAATATTATATTATTATAGGTATATTTAGAATCTAACCTATTAATACCTTAAGCTCTATATTAAATAATGCACCTCTTATATATAATATTCCCCTAATTAATATAGAGGTTACTATTAAAATCTAATAATTGCAAGCAATAGTCTAGGAGCTATATGCCTAGCTGCAGGCTTAAAACCCTATCTAAGCTTATAAGATAGGACATAACTTTAGTAAAGTAGTTAAACCTCCTTAACTAGAACTATTTAATAAAAGCTCTAAAGATATAATACCTTTTATTACCTATCTTAAGATATACTTCTAATAATTCCTATATAAGCTTACTTTAGCTAAAGGAAGGGTTATATATGCCTATAATTATATAAAAGGCACTATAGCTATATAATTTAAACCTATTATAAGGGACTATTTTAAATATAATAATAAGATTATATAAAATTAAAAGACTATTAATATCTTTTTAAAATAGAATAACTTTAAAATTATATTTAAAGATATATTTAGAATAATTAATAAGGAATAATATATAGCTATTAATATCTATAAAATTAAATAAACTAGATCTATTACTATCTATACTATTGCCTTTTGCTAAATTGCAGCTAAACTTAAATAGGATAATAATATGCTTATTAAGATCTTCTATAAAGGACTAAAGGAAGAAATTAAGAATAAGATCTTTAAGGCTAAATAATTTAATACCCTTACTAAATATATTACTATAACTATTAAGATTAATAAATAATAGTATAAATATAAAAAAGAGAAATCCTAAGAATGCTAAATTAGATATAATACTCTCTATAACCTTTATTACCTAAATTAATATTAAAGAGGTAAGGGAAAGAATTAAGAATAATAAAATGGCAATACTTCCATAAGAATGCATATAAATCTAATAGAAATTAGAGCAACCTAATAAGATTTCTTATAAATTACTTATTAGGACTGCAATAAGAAAGGGCATATTAAGTATAAGTATTAAGACCCTAATAAAACTAATAGAAAGTTTAAACTTATACTTACTAAATAAGCCCTTAAAGCTATTATATGCAGATAAGGAGGACCTTAATTAGCAATTAAACTAGCTATTAAGAATAAAGTTAAATATAAATTACTTTATTAAATAATTTATTATAATAATGCTTACTTTATATATAGAGATAATAAGAATAATAGCTATTACCCTAATAAGCCCTAAAGTAATAATAAATATATAATTATAATAGTATAATAGGGATATAATAAGATAGGAACCCCTAAGGGATTAGTCTAGTTAAATAACTAAGCACTTTATAAAGACTATAATAAAGCTTAATTAAATAACTACTTTATATTTTAATAGATCTATACCTAATAAACTATCCGAAAGGATATTATTAAATACCTTATTTAGAGACCTATCCCTAAAAGACTCTTTATAACCCTAAAACTAAGCAATAAAACACTTACTATAATTATGCAATTTAATAATAGATAGGAGTTTAATTCTATCTTAAGTAATAAAGCATTTAGTAATATTTAATTAGAAACTAGATAATAGCGGAATAATGCTATAAATGCCTACTAATAAGAATGCATTACCGCGCAAGAAATAGTAAACCTTAGCCCTATAAATAAAAAACTAATTAACCTAATAAAAAACTAATAAGTAATATTTAGAGCTAATAATAGGGTACTATTCTTAATAATTAGAGACTATAATTAAACTATAATATTAGGACTAAATATCTAATATTAGTATATCTTTCTAAAGGAGACTAAAGATATTTAGGAAAATAATACTATAAATAATAAAATACTTTTAGACTTTAATTTATATAATAGTAATACCTCTTAAAACCTAATCTATTAAGCAATATAGAAAGGATAGGACCTTAATATAAAAGACTTCTATATATATAGAATTATATAGGAAGAAGCATATTATAAGGAAGCGCTTATATTATACCTAGATAATATGCCTATCTTTTTAATAATATACCTAGATTACTGCACTATTTTATAGATCTTATACTTTAATTATAATTATATAATATACCTTATTAGTAAGACTATAAATAATTACTATTTAGAACGCTTAGGAAGCTATACTTTAAAATAATAATATTATATTAATAACTTAGCGACCTAATAAAGCATCTAGAGATTATAATACCTAAAGGTTAATATCCTTATAGAATGCAATAAGCTATTCCCCTAGAAATATATAGATAGTATAAATAATATACTTAATTATAGATTCCTAGAGTGTAAATAATATAAATAAGAAAAAATTGCTAATTAGCACTAATAGAGTATATAATAACCTATGCAATTATGAATAATCTAACCCTTATAAATAGTAAAAGCTATAAAGATTGCAGAATAGCTATAATAAGCTAGTAAACTAATAAAAAACAATAAACACTACTTATAGAAGAGCTATAAGACTGGCAAGAGCTAGAGGAAGTTGCAGAACCTCTATAAAGAGCTCTAAGTGCAATATAGAGCCTAAGTATATTAAGATAATAAATAATACTATAAATACGAATTAAGGGTAAATAGTTTATTATTTAGGTAGATAGTAGAGCTAAGATAAATATTATTGACCCTTAAGTTATTAATTATCTCTAGCTATTATAGAAGGATAAGGATAAACTATATTTAATTTATAATATTAAAGGAAAGCAACTCTAATATAAAAATAGACTAATTACCTATAAGATTAATTATCTTAAAATATTTATTAAAGAATAGAACTAAAATATATATTTTAATATTATACCTCTCTATATATATAATTTAATCCTAAGTTATTTATGGCTATACTATTATGACCTCCTTATTAGCTAGTATATTGGCTAGATATAAGCCTTTTAAGGTAATGCAGCTAGTAATACTAATTATAATTCACTATATAATATAAGATCTTAACTTTCTATTAAAAAGGATAGAGAAGATAGGCAGAGCTAATATAAGGATACTCCCTAATTTACTAAGGAATTAATACCTCTAAAAGGAACTAGATACTAATATAAAAAGGGCTAAATATAATAAATATAATAAATAATTACACTCCTTAAGTAATAATTCATATACCTAAATAATAACCTTAAATAGAAGGCACCTAATAATAATAATAGATTATAGAATATACTAATATAATATTAAGTCTATAAATAACTATTTACTGAAAAAATAGAAATAGGTCTGCTATTATATATAAATTAGGACTATAAGATATAGCTTAAGGATAGAATTATAACTAAATTCCATAAGATTTATAACCTTAATAAAGTATAGCTATATAAGCTTAAGACCTACCTTAAAGATATATTAAGGAAAGGATATATTAAAATATTAAAATTATTTATAGACTATTTAATTATATTTATTCCTAAAAAGAATAGCAAACTCTAGCTTATTATAGACTATTATATACTTAATAATATAATAATTAAGGATCAGATGCTATTACTTTTAATTAGCGAATTAAAGGACTGACTTTATAGGATAAAATACTTTATTGCGCTTAATCTAAAAGGAGCCTATAATTTAATCTGCATTAAGGAAGGATATAAATAGATAATTGCCTTTAGAATAAAATATAAACTTTTTAAATACCTTATTATGCCCTTTAGACTTACTAATGCGCTAATTACATTTTAATAGATAATTAATAATATACTATATAAGCACTTTAATATATTTATAGTATACTACCTTAATAATATCCTTATCTTCTTTAAGATAGAATAAGAATATATAGAATATATCTATATAATACTATAAGCCTTTTAAAATGCAAACCTGCTAATTAAACCTAAGAAAAGTTATTTTTATGCCTTAAAAGTGGAATTTTTAGGATATATTATCTCCTATAATAAGATTAAGATAGACCTAAAGAAAATCTAGGCAATTAAGGACTAGCTAATATTAACTACTATTAAAGAAATATAAGTATTTTTTAGATTTATTAATTACTATTAATAATTTCTTAAGAATTTTAATAAGATTGCTATATTACTCTTAGAACTTATATATAAAGATCGAAAGTTTCTTTAGCTACTTAATATCCAGAAAGCCTTTAAATATATTAAGGACCTTATTCTTAGTGAATTAATATTTAAGATATTTAACCCTAAATAATTAATTAAACTTAAAATAAATACCTTAGACTTTACCTTTAGCGCCTAGATTAGATAGTGCAATAATAAAGGATTCTTATACCCTATTGCATTCTACTCCTATAAGATATATAAAATAGAACTTAACTACTTAATCTATAATAAAGAGTTCCTAGCTATTATTAATACTTTTAAAGAATTCTAATATTACCTCCTAAAAAGCTATTATTAGGTTATAATCTATATAAATTATAAGAATATCTTGCATTTTACTATAACCTAAGAATTAAATAGATAATAATTTAGATATATTAAATACCTCTTTAAATTTAATTATATTATTAAATATAAAAAAAGCTTTAAGAATAAATAAGCTAATGCTATTAATTAAAGGATTGATTTTAATACTGGAAAGGTAAAGATTAAAGAATAATTTTTATACTTTACTCCTAAAGGATATTTTAAATAAAAATATATTGCCACTACCTAGAAATTACTATTAAAACCCTAATATTTCGAACTTATTAAATAATACTACTAAAAATAGACTGGAATAGATTATATAACTAATAATCTAACCCTAAAAAAGAATAAATACCCTATAATAGGCCCCTAAATCTATATACCCCTAGCGGCATAATAATAAATTGCAATTAATATCCATAACTCCTTACTATATAATAGGAATTAGCAAATAATAATATAAAGGATATAATAAAGCTATAATTTTTATAAAATTAATAAAATTATTTAAAATATTATTAATAAATGCCTTAAGTGCCTAAAGTAATACCTTATAATTATATAGAATATAATAATTTTTATAGTAAAATAGGGAAATCTACTATTACAATAAATCCTAAAGTATAATTAAAAGCAATCTAAATTTAAGGATATTAATAAATAGTATATACTAAAGGAGCTATGCAAATAGCTTATATGCGAAATCTATAAATACCCACTTTATAGATATTAAGGAATTAATAAAACCCTTAAATAAGTTAAGATAATATTTACCTTTCCTAGAGTTAAATAAATAATTAAAAGGATTCTTAAATAATGCCTTATTTATAAAAAAATTAAGGTATAATGCTATAAATTATATAGATACCTATAACCCTAATTAATTGCCTTAAGATTATAAGATTTAATTATAATAGATTTTATTATAAAACTATCCCTATTATTAGACCCTATTATAAATATAGCTTATAATAATATTCTAATTATTATTAATAGATTTATTAAATTTTCCTATTTTATTCTATATTAAGAAGTAATTAATATAAAAGAATTTTCCTATATCTTCCTATAGAATATTATTAGTATATATAGCCTACTATTTAAGATTATTTTAAATAGAGGATTACCCTTTTTCTCGAAATTCTAATAATGCCTTATAGTAAGGATTAGATTGAATTATAAATTAAGTACTATATAGAGACCTTAGGTTAATAGATAGATAGAGCGAATAAACTAGATTATTAAAACCTACCTTTGCTATTATATTAACTATCTTTAGGATAATTAAATTAAAAAGCTATTTATTATATAGCTAGTTTATAATATTATAACTAATAAAAGTATAAAAATCATATTTAGCTATATAAATTTTAGATTTACCCTTAATACTTATAGAGAATTATAGAATAGATTTATTATATTAATAGCTATATTTATATTAAACTAATTTAAGAATTTATATAAAAAGCTATATATTAAACTTTCTTTTATATAGAATTAGTATAAATAATATTATAATTAGAAGAGGTTAAAGGGACTAACCTTCTTAGAAGGAGATATAATACTCTTTATAATAAAGAATATTAATATAAAGCGATTTAATAAGAAGTTTGATTTTAAATATATTAGCCCTTATAAGATCCTTAAAAAAATCTTAGAAAATAATTATAAATTAGACTTACCCCTAAAGGTTAAGATCTATTTAATCTTTTATATTTTATTATTTAAATTAATAGAAGATATTATTATGGCTAGAATTAATAAAGATTAGGATATAAAAGTGAAAGCCCTTAAGGAATATAAAATAAAAAAAATCCTTAATATAAGAAAAGAAGATAGCTCTATTAAATACCTAATTAAGTAAAAAGGCTATAAAAATAATAAAAATATATAAGAACTATTAGAATACCTTACTTATATATAGTGCCTCTTAAAGAAGTTCTATTAATAATATTAAAAATAAATAAAGTGCCTATATTATTAAAACCCTTTTTTAAACTAAAAGATAACTAATTAATCTTATTAAATACGCTTAGGGACTGCAAATTGCTTACTACCTAACCTTTATAAGCCTCTAAGGAAGGAAGAATACTATCCTCCTTATCTAATTCCTGCATACCCCGCTTAAATAATTCAGACCCCCTCTCCTTTACCCTCTTCTTAATTCTGCAAATTTAAGCTAGATAATTTATAGCTATTATTAATAATAACTAAAGCTTAGCTAATTAAAAATAAAGAATAAGAATGCATTTCCTTACCTCCTTTTTATCCTCTTTAAGTTTTTTCTATTATTTTATAAGTTTATTTATTATAAATAAGGGATATTAATATATAAGAGCGAAAGGAAGAAGGAAGAATAAAGACCTATAAGATAAAGCTATTAAAATACTATTATAAATATATCTATAAAATGCATATTCCTTATAATAATTAATTCAACCTAAATTATCTATTATGCACTCTAGCTGCAGTTTATACTTAAAATAATATATATAAGGTATATTAATAGGATGAGAATTTAACTTAAGAAAATAAATAAGGGAATTATATTTAGAAGCCTTTTTAGATCTTATTTTAGATATATAATCTAATATCCTATTAGTATAACTATAAAGGAAGAATAATAAAAGGAGGAAATTTAACTAACTACTATTAGATTATAAGGTTATAAATATAGCCTTAGGGATAAAACTAATAGAGGGGAGATATTATATTATAGCCTATAATAAATTAATATATTATATAAATATACCCTATAAAAACTATATTAATTATTAAAGGATTACTCTTTTAATTATAATCTAAGGAAGGGATTACTCTCTTAATTATAATCTAAGGAAAGGGATTACTCTCTTAATTATAATCTAAGGAACTATATATATATATTTATTACTATTAGATAGGAGGAAACCCTTAAGCTACCTTAGCTTTTAATATAATTGCTTTATTTTAATTACCTTTAATACTCTTAAGTAATTAATATATTAAGCGATATAATATTTAACTACCTCTTTCTATATTGCTTAGTATAATGCCCTGGCCTCTCCGCCAATAATACCACAGAACGATCTTCGATCCTCTGCGCTAGACATTAGGAACTGACCCGGACCGTTACAAGCCCTAAGAGCGCTAATAAGGACTATATGCATAAAAATGCAATAGTATTATGCATGCCTTAATAAGCTACCTAAAGAGGTGATTGAAATTTTTAGCGCCAACCTCCATACCGAGCTAACATTTATTATCCCTGTGACCTGTAATGATCCGAAGTAATCATTGGCTATGCTGTGGTTCAGCCGCACGCAGCGGCACAGCTGAAATGAGGCAGACTCGAGGCGACTCGAAAAGTCTCTCATCTAGATCATCTCGTCCCGAGGACTTTGATCCACACAACCACCCTTTCCAAATATCGACATGTCTTTACCTCCTCCAATGGCCAACTTTGTGAACGTGTACTCTGAAAGTGAAGACTATGGCGAAGCCATCAGTGGTAGCGAGTCGGACGACGTGGTTCCAGAAGTTCCAGCCCTCCCTTCTCCGAGATATAGCCCCTCGGGATATCCAGCAGCACGTCGCTACGCCTCCACCCGGCGTCCTGAATTCTGGGACGACGGCCCTCCAGCCCATACAAGACTCGCGAGGGAATCGGGATGGACGAATTCGTCCAGGCGTCGTCGCCCTCCGGCCGAAAAAGCGCGTTTCTTGGAGCAAGCCGTCGGCCGAATCGTTTCGTCGACCGTCAGGGAACAGGACCTCGACGCCGAAAAGGCCATTCTCGTCTACTACGATGCCGTCGACGCTACCCCGGACGGTTCCCACGCCCTGGTTCCCCTGGACTTGCTCAAGCAAGGCGGGCATCGACCTTGGATGGTGCAAATCAATGGATCGTTCTTGACCTCGCTTCTTCGGGACATTACGAACTCCGTCACCTCGGACGCCATCTTGTTGTGAGTTGATTCCTCCGTCAACTGATTAGTGCAAAAGCTGACAGGATCTTAGCATACCGTCTCCTTTTAAGGCAGGTTATCGATTGCTTCTGCAGAAGCCCTCAACTAACCCCCAAAGGTTCTAATTCCCTACGAAAAAGAGATCCAGGCACATTTCGCTGGCATGGACATATCTGACCAGGCAGGTGAGTAGCCTCAGTCTCGATAAGAACAATGATAAGCGAAGGTCGTGCTAATCCCTCATAGGCTGGTCAGGCAGAATGATCAAATGCCTTCTCGAGGTTATTCGCCAGGACCTCGGCCCCGTCCTCGAGACTCAGCGCAAGGTCGCCGACAAGACTCTGCGGAACATCCGGTTCGCCGACCTCTGGCATCTCTTCCGTCCGGGAGACGTCGTCGTGTCGGAGAACCACGGCCGCGAACAGCTGTACACGCTGTACTCGCTCAATGCGGAACCCGTGCTGCGAGACAGGGCCCGTCCGCCGGCCCCGAACCCCCCGAGAGAGCGATCCTATCGTCGGGCCGACGCGCGGTACGACGCCCGCGAGTACGCCGACGAGGACGAGCCGACGGTTCAAGAGGACGACGAGTACCCTCCTTTCGTTCTGCGGTGCTACTACACCGTCTTCGATGGCCTTTTGGCTGGTCCGGCATGCCGTGATGTGTATATCCCGTACTTTGCCGGGGAGAAGTGCATCTTCGACCTGCCCGCCTACCCCGTCTCTCTCCACCCCGACGAAGCCGTCATCCTCCAGCGCTTCCGCGACAGGGGCACGAAGTTCATGACGATGCAAGGCCACAAGCACTACGAAGGCTCCACCGTCGGCGCCGACCAGAGCCGGGCCGGGCCGTGGAACGAAGAGGTGGACGGGGAAGTCTTCATCGACCGCAAGACGTACTACAAGCTCGTCGCCTCCCGATACCGGCCGTCCATGACCAAGCCCGTCCCCGACCCGCTGCTCCGACGGAGGGAGCCCGACTTTTGGAAGAGCGACGCGCCTCTTCTGTCGGACCAGACGTCGCTGGTGAGCAAAGTGCAGAATCACGCCGTCGACAGGAAGAGGGGGAATGATTTTGTCAACTCGCACGCGTCGAGGTTCCGCATCGTCTCGACGGAGAAGGCCCTGGAGTCGCCGCACTCTCAGGAGTATCTCCAGCTACTGCCGCACCAGCTGCCGGCCTTTGTGTTTCGGCTGCGATCATGGAGTAGGACCCGTACTGCTCAGACTACACTCTTCCATGCTAACAATCCGCTAGGGTTTCTGGACGTCGACTACATAAGAGAGATTGACAAGAGCGAAGCCGCCGCCAAGAGCGGTTTCGACGACCTCGTCATCCCCGAGAACTTCCGCGACCTGCTCATCTCCGTCATCGAGAGCCACAAGTCGGCCTCGACGCTGGACGGGATCCCGATGCAGCCCAAGATGTCCACGCAGATGGACATCGTCAGGGGCAAGGGCCGAGGCCTCATCATCCTGCTCCACGGGCCGCCGGGCGTCGGAAAGACGAGCACGGCCGAGACCATTGCCGCGTACAGCCGCCGGCCGCTGTATCCGTTGACGTCGGGAGACATTGGCTTGACGCCGGAGGAGATCGAGCACAACCTCAACTACCACTTTGGTCTGGCCAGTCAGTGGGGATGCATCATGCTGATTGACGAGGCGGATGTGTTTCTGATGAAGCGAGACTGGCAGGACATTAACCGAAATGCCTTGGTTTCTGGTGCGTCTTCACTCTATCTTCCCGGCGACGTGGCTAACTCGACGCAGTGTTTTTGCGCGTTCTCGAATACTACTCGGGCATCTTGTTCCTCACCACCAACCGAACGGGCGTCATCGACGAAGCCTTCAAGTCCCGGATGCACCTGTACCTGCGCTACCCGTCCATCGACCTCGACTCGACCAAGAAGATCTGGGGCCGCCTCCTGGACCGCATCGTGCGCGACAACAAGGAGAGCGACGTCAAGATCGAGTTTGAGCGCGGCGCCCTCCTATCCTACGCTGTGGAGCACTACCAGCAGCACGAGCGGGAGCAGACGACGTGGAACGCGCGGCAGATCCGCAACGCCTTCCAGACGGCCATTGCCATGGCGCAGTACGACCGCGTGCGGCTGCTGGCCGACAACGACATGACCGAGGAGCAGGCCCGGCGCCGCGGCGGGAGGTACATGGGCGTCGAGCTGAGCAAGGAGAAGTTTGAGAAGATTGCCGCCACCACAAAGGACTTTGACTCCTTCATGATTAGCGTCAGGGGGGGCAACGACGGGCTCAAGGCGAGGGAGGAGCGGCTGAGGGACGACGACTTTGACCCGGAGCGGCCGGCGGCGGTGAAGCAGTACAGCGGCCTGTCCAGGTTGGCTTCCAGGCCACGGGGTTGATTCCCGTCTTGTATTTATATGTCCTGTACGGCCATTCCTTTGGGGCCCTTATTCATATACCCTCCCCCAAGCCAGCTTCGGCCCGTCCACCTGCGTCGTTAAGGCGATCCTCCCGACATCCGCATCGGACCGCACGTCGCCTATCCTCACCTCGGTCCTCTGCAGCCGCCACAGCCGGTGCGAGCCGCTCTCGCCGCTGCCCTGCTGCGACACGCGGACAAAGGGCGAGTCCCTGGTCAGGCCGGCCACGCCGTCGAGGAAGTCGGGGGCGCGGATGACGGCGCGGACGGCCACGTTGGCGACGGCGCTCAGCAGCAGCACCACCGTCGACAGCAGCCACAGCGGGAACCACAGGCGGTCCAGGGCGTAGACGCTCGCCGTGAACTCGGTCCACGTGGCCGTCGCGTTGTGCCACATGGCGTTGCGGTCCTCGAGGCTGGAGCCGTCGCCGCCCGTCAGCACCTTTGAGTTGTACGAGGCCATGATGACCGTGTTGAGCACCGTGGCGAAGCGCCCCTCGAAGGCGTCCAGGGCCACGTCCTTGTAGCAGCCGACCCCGTCGGCCGTCCTGTTGAAGACGGAGGGGGGGTCTATGAGGTACATCTCGATGGAGCCCGGCTGGTTGAGGTCGTAGCTGGCCGTCGACTTGGGGATCTCCCACACGAAGCCCCTCAGCGCGGCCGAGTTTGACAGCGCCGTCTGGTTCCCGGCCGTCGGGTAGCCGCGCCGGTGTCGCAGTCGACTTGCCTGGCAGTCTTGGTCGCCCGAGGCCGTCAGTCTCGTGCAGTTGACCTCGACGTCGACGTACGTGGTGCTGACGTTGCACACCTGTATCCACGTGCTCGTGATGGACGCCGCGTTGGAGCAATCCCCTCCCAGGATGAGCCTCAGCTTCGAGCTCGGCTCCGGATCGTCCTCTTTGAAGTCATACCACATGTGGTCCGTCATAGTGGCGTTGTCCTTGACCGTGTCCAGGAACATGTTCGGCCAGGTAGGGTCGTTGTAGTTCTCCAACCCCGCCCAATACTGGTGGATGAGCGGCGTGGCATACTCCGACTCGTTCCAGGCGTGGAAGTACATCTTCGTCTTGTATGGCCACTGCTTAAGCTCGATGCCCGATCCGCACGAGAGCGTCTGGTAGAGCGCCGGCACCACCATGGACGAGTTCCCAGCGCGAGCAAACGAGCCCCCTCGGATGGGAAGGCCAATGAGGGACGCGTACGACACGACCCTGTCCGTCGGGACGTCGACCCAGTCGTAGAGATGCTCGGCGTCGTAGTCCGGCAGCCGCTCCAAGAAGGGAACCCGTACGTTCCGCCACTGATCCTGGCGCCCGATGCGGATGGCCGGGCCGGTGCCCCCGAGGGTTTCGACGGCCGTGTCGAAGTTGACGCTGGAGCCGTTGGCGTTGGAAACCATGACGTCCGGGTTGGAAAAGACGGCGCCAATGTTGTTTCTCATGTCGAAGACGTAGTCTTCCCGCATGTTGCTGCCCTGAAAGATGCCCACGTTGCCGGCCGAGTTGGAGGAGGCGTAGAAGAAGTTGAGCTCGGTGATGTTCCTGCCCAGGTACGACATGGCACGCGTCTGCGTAGCGGTGGAATTGGCGTGCAGGCTCAGCGAGCGGACGGCCGACTGTCCCCCAAGCGGGCTCAGACACCACGCGGCGACGACGGCGACGGTCCACGCGCGAGAGCCGCCGAAGAAGAAGAAGTTAACAAAGGCCGACGCCGTGGTCTGGCTGGTGGACAGGAACTCCAGCGCGCCCAGCGTCGAGCCCTTCTCGGCGCCGTAGAGGGCCAGCGTCCGCAGAAAGGGCCCCAGCACGGCGGCGAAGGAGATGGGCCAGACCGTCGACGCGACCTGGAGCACTTCCAGCACGTTGTCGCCAAAGGAGCTCTCCTCCTTGTTGTGGAGGGACGCCACGATGCCTAAGAGGACTGCCGAGGTTAGCCGTTAGCCCGGCTCTGAACTTCTAAAGAGGCGAGGGTGAGGTTGTACCGGTGTATGCTAGGGGAATCGCGAGGAGCGTCGCCGGCAGGAACATCCTCCACAGCCACGAGGGCGACTGCTCCTTCAGCGTGCGCTGCGGCTTTGCTTCATGTGGTTCCCCAGCACGGGCATTCTCGTCTCCCGGTGTCTCCGAGTCGGACACTTGGGTTTGCAACGCAGTATAGGCCGGAGGGTCCATGGTCTGTTGTCTCGAGCTGGAGATGTAGAGACGGATCACGGAGACGGATCACGGAAGACGGATGAAAAGGCGCTGCGGGAGCTATTTACGCTTATTTACCTGACAAGGATCGTGAGCCAACTGTTGGCTCTGCGACCAACTGCAGAATTTAAAACGGCCGTTGGCCGATATTGATTGGATGGGCCATGAAGGAGCGGTAAAGCGGTTCGGCTCGCATGGCGACTGTGGGATGGATGGATTGAGCAGCACTCGGGCAAGATGCAGAGGTTTGACATGGTGGAATAATTGTAGTTATTAGATTTCCTACGTATAGCATTGTGTAAAGTCTAGTTATAACCACTTGAAGAGTTCGGATCTTGCCGCAAAGTTGAATCGACGCCGGCATCATCCATGCTCAAGTAGACTATCTATTAATAGAACCAACTGAGCACCACTCATCAGTCCACTCGCCAAGAAAAGGGCTGAGTGTGATGGTCATCCGACGACCAACCTCCTCAGACCCAACCGTCCATCTATTCGAAACGACTAAACCGGCCTCCGCAGCCCAAGGCAATCCAACAACGGCCCGTCGTGGCAGGCCACGAGGTACGCCTTGTCCGTCTTTGACTCGTTGACATGCTTAATCTTTGACCACGAGGGCACGGCAAACGTGTCGCGCGACACCCAACGGAAGACAAACGTCTCGCCCGACGGGGCCTGCACCTCGGTGCGACCCTTTCCCTCGTAGCAGTGGTACAGGTACGAGCAGCTCTCCCGCGACTCGACCTCCGCGCCGGGATCGAGACGCTCGGCCTGGACGCCGAGCACGTTGGACAGCGGCTTCCCGTCGGGCTGGAGGTAGTGGTGGACGGCGTGCTCGTCCGCTGTGGCATCGAGGGCCTCTTCGACTGGGCCCCAGGGGTGACGCCACTCGCAGGGGTCGCAGTGCCTGGACGAGTCAACATGTTTCTTGCGAGGCGGAGCGCAATAGGTACTCACGTGCTTGGGTATCGCGGGCTGGAGTAGCCCTCGGCAAAGTGCACGGGGGTGAAGCGGAACAGCGGCAGGTTGAGCATGTCCAGCCAGATGACGGGACCGGCGCTCTCGTTTCCGTGGTCGTGCCAGTGCCAGATGGGCGTCACCACGACGTCGCCCCGGACGAGGGGCATCTTCTTGCCCTCGACGGCCGTGAAGCCCTCGCCGTCGATGATGAACCGACAGGCAATGGCCAGGTGCCGATGGGCCGGGGCTGTCTCGCCGGGATTGACCAGCTGAAGGCCTCCGTAGATGGTGTCTGTCGTGTAGGGTGATTCTGCGTCTGTTAGTGTCTACTCTCTTCTAGGAAAAGCCTGAGACTCTGAGGGGATGCCTACGCATGCTCGGGTTGACTAGCATCAGCACTCGCCTCTCGGCCTTTTCCTCCGGGACTAGTCGTCCGGCCGTCTGCAGGTACGGCAGTGCCTCGTCGTACTTCCACATGTGAGGCTTCGCCGTGGGATTGGGCGTCGGGGGGACCATGGCGTTCATCTGCGACCAGAGCGGCTCCAGGTGCTTTGATGGGAGGGCGCCGAGGTAGCTCTTCATTTCTTCCGTCTCCTCGCTGGCTGCCGGGTTGGCGGTGCTGACGTAGCCTCCCATGTTGACTTGTTTCTAGTTTGGTGTTGATGTTGAGAGATTTGGCGAGTGTCAGACGTCTAGATGAGATATATCTTCCTCTGTCAATAAATGATCAGTCGATGTCTCCAGACGAAGGATCCGAGAGTTCTCGTTCAAGCATTGATGCATCTGATAAGCCGGCTTCAACCTCGGTGCCAGATCAGCCAATACGCCTCCTCGGATTATCGTTGACCTCGTGCAGAGTCCGGAATGCCTTCGGGAGTCGGACCGGAGTCTCCGAGTATACGTCGGAACTGGCCGAGATTACGTGCTTCCGGCCGGAACACTCTCTGATTGGCCAAGTCACAATAGCCTCAGCAATTCTCACGACAGGATCTACCAATTGTCAGTTGGAAATTCTCAAGATTAAAATCAGGAATCTATCGCGAATTATGCGTCATCTCGCCAAAAGATTCATATCATCCTACACAATGTCTTCCAACTGGTCCCGACTAATCCGCTTCGTCGACGACAATGGCAACGAAACCTTTGGCGAGCCCGTCATCGCCGACGACAAGGATTTCGAGGAGCGTCTCGCGCGGAAGGATCTGTGGGCCGTCGAGTACAAGGGAGCCAGTCCATTCTCCCTCACTCGGGGTGAGAATGTGCATGTCAAGGCGATTCGGGATATTCTGCGGCCGACCGACGTGCCGATTATCAAGTGCATTGGTCTCAACTACATGAAGCACAGTACGTCTCTCTACAGGTGAAGACAAGGCAGGAACTAATGCTTGACTAGTCAAGGAGGGCGGACGCACCCCCCCGCCTTATCCCTCGGTATTCATCAAGCCCTCGGCCTGCGTGGCTGGCCACGGCGAGGATATACCCATTCCCAAGGTCGCCCAAGACGGAACGGTCGACTACGAGGGCGAGTTGGTAGGCTTCGCCATGATGCATTCAGGAACTGTTTCTAACCCGCATAGGCCATCGTGATTGGAAAGACCGGCAAGGACATCCCCAAAGAGTCGGCTCTCTCACACATTGCCGGCTATCTGGTGTCCAACGACGTGTCAGCGCGAGCGTGGCAGAGGGACCCCCAAAAGGCCGGCGGCGTCCCCCAGTGGTGCTTCAGCAAGGGCTTCGACAAGTTTGCACCCCTCGGCCCCCTCCTGGTGTCGCCCTCGGTGGTTGGCGACGCCTCGGACCTCGTCCTGAGGACGCTCGTCAACGGGGAGGAGAGGCAAAACACCAGCACCGATGACCTGCTGTTCGGCGTCGAGGCCATCGTCAGCTTCATCAGCCAGGGGACTACGCTCGAGGCCGGAACCGTCGTCTTGACGGGGACGCCGTCTGGCGTGGCCATGGGCATGAAGGAGCCCAAGTATCTGAGGGATGGAGATGTTGTCGAGGTGAGCATTAGTGGGCTTGGTCGGGTAAGAAACAAGATGGCTTTCGAGTAGGAAATAGACGAAACATGAGTGACGTGGAAATCTACATGTATAAGCGCATATCGCTGAGAATTGCACGAGACTAATGTTGTCTCTTTTACTGTATATTGGTCGATGGTTGAGCAAATAAGCTATGCAGCATCTAAACAGGACTAATTCAGAAAACATGAAGGCAATACGATTCCAATGGATATCTACCCAAAACACGAGTACACGACCAAGAGCCCAAAATGCATCATACCAAAGCAAAACCAGGTACGCCTTCCAACACGGAGCTTACTCGCACGAAAACGACCCCTCCTCGTTCATATCCGGCCCATTGTACACAAACTGCTTCGGATACGCACACAACTGCGCCGTGCGCGTCGCGTCCTCCTTCGCCCCCCGGCCAGTGGCCTTCCCCACGGCCGTCAGCGTCTCGGGGAACTCGCCGTCCTCGACCCATCGCCGCAGGGCCTCAAACGCATAGTCCTTGGGGTTGAAACCACGACCGTGACGGCAGTGGCCCACGCCGGGGGCGAGGAACAGGCGGGCGTACTCGCCGGCGTTGGCGTCCCGCTCCAGCAGCCGGTGGTAGTACTCGACGGTGCCGTTGTACATGATGAGGGGGTCCTGCATGCCGTGCCACGTGAGCATCTTGCCGTTGGCCGCCTTGAAGGCGCTGAGGTCGACGTCGTCGGTGCCCATGACGGAGCTGTACTCGTGCACCGACTGGCAGAAGTATCGGTCGAACGCAGTGCAGTCCAGGTCCTTGAGGGTAAAGGACGAGTTGCGCGTCTTCTCGAGGAACACCTGCACCCAGTCGTAGGCCAGGGGCAGCGGCCGGATCATGCAGTTGCCGACGGACTCGCACGTCGTGTTGAGCAGCGTCGTCAGGTTGGCGTCGTGCGCGAGCCCGTACCACTGGAACTTGCCGTCCTCTGAGCTGGGGCCCTTCCACATCTCCTTGACCAGCGAGGCCACGCCCTTTGTGACTTTGATTTCGGCTCGCGGATCCGCGCAGGCGACTGTCTTGTCGACCATGGAGTAGGGGTCAAAGTCGCACCAGCGTGGCTCGGAAAGGATGCCGTCGCGGGCTCCGTCCTTATGGTCGCAGGCTGCGATGGCCGCGTCTCTAAAGGCATCCAGGACGCAGGCGGGAGGGTAAACGCCTGGAAACAGTTAGCATTAGTCATTCTCGCATACGTGTCGTGTACTCACCGAGAGTTTGCGCCACAGCCACAGGCCATAGTCCCGCCAGCAGGAATTTGTGCCAGCTGATGGCCGGACAGCCGGCCACGATGCCGTCAAACTGCTCGGGATATCTCTGCGCAAACATGTGGCCCTGGCGACCGCCGGTCGAACACCCGTTCCAGTAGGAAAACTTTGGCTCGGTGCGAAAGAACATCGCGGCCGCCATCTTGCCCAACGTGGCCGCCTCGTCCAGGGCCACGCTGGCAAAGTCTTGCAGCGTCGGCCAGTCGACGTTGCCCTCGCTGACGAGGCCCCATTCCGTCACGGGCGTGGACGAGTTGTGTCCGGCGTTGGTCGACGCCGTGGCGAAGCCGGCGGCCACGGGCTGGAGGATCTCCGAGGCGTCGCCGGCCCTCCAGCCTCCGCCGCCGTCCATCAGGAACCTGACGTTCCAGTCATCGTCGTACAGAGGGAGGCCGATGTACGTGGTGACGGTGTCGTGTTGGCCGGGGTGCGTGTAGATGACGGTGACGTTGCAGCAGTCGACGGTTACCGTGTTCCCCTCTGGTATTGAGGTTTCCTCGCCGATGCCAGCACTCGAGCCCACGTTCTCTGCCGCCACTCTGACTTGGACGTTTTCCATTGTCTTTGCTGTTAGTGATATCACGTCGATCTTTTTGAGTGTGAGGCGTTTAAAGGTCCTCGGGATGCAACGAGGGTTGGACTCGACGACGCCCGAGAGCGAGAGGGCGAGCAACGCCGCGATGAGCATAAGCAAAGCCATGATTGGGATGGCATAGTTGAGGATGCGAAAAGAAGCCATCTTTGCGGTACATGAATTGAACAAAATAAGGGCCCAGGGAGATTTACGGTAGGTTCCCGACCTAGCTGGAACTTGGCATTTGGCAAACCTTCGCACAGTGAGATATCGTCGACAAGGTTCGACAGCGATGCCAGGCTCCCAAGGTGTGAGGCTTAGGAGTATATGGAAGTGCTTGAGGGAAGCCATTGAGAGATGAACATGATACAGACGCAGTTATGATGCACGGGAGAATTCGGGGGCGGGGAATTTCGGTATGTGCCATTTTGTGATTGAACCACGACGGCGCGAGCCGAATGCCCCTTTCCCGTCAAGACCATCCCGCTTCGAGCATAAGGCTACCAACTTAATTCCGTTACTAGAAGAAAAGCGACCTTCCATTGGCGCCGTCAGGGGCGACCGTAGCCTCGTCCCGCAGTGGTTTGGTCAGTCGCTTGGTCTTTGGAATGGTGTCGGGGAGGTGTACAGATTTGTGATCTAACTGATGAGAGGACCAAATTCGAGGTGGTAGAAAGCAGTACACGCCCAGTAGTTGCGTCTCATGTCCAAGGAGTTGCAAGGCGCTTGCCCAACGATTGATATAAGCACCCATAAAGACCTTCAGGACACGTCTCCTTAACTTCTCTCGAGATGATCACGAGCAGTCGGAGGAAGCTCTAGAGGAAGTGTGATGAAAGCTGTCTTGGTTGAGGGCTATTATGACAGTCTAGACGTTGTGAGATGGGCAAAATAGCAGACTGATTCAATCTAGCTGCTCGATTGTTGACATGAACTGCGTCCTACATTACCTACTAATTTCCTTGGCACAACTTTCGTTCGATCAAGGCTCTCCTAGACCAGACCCTTTCACTGGCTCAGGATTGATCTATTCTGAATACTCCCTCTGACTAAGGTTCAAGAGGACGTACAATTACTACGACTGAGTACTCCAAATCACGCTTCTTAGAGAGGTGTCGGTCGAGGGAATGACTGGGTGTAAACACTGCCTTGACAACAAACGCGGATTTCTCGACGCACCGGTGCATCCTTCACCCCTAAACATCTTCAACCTCGTCATCAAACACACAAATCCTCTTCCACTCAATGTAGCGCTCTTTTCCCGAGACTCCCCCGCCCAACAGACGATTGAACTCCTCCTGGGCTCCGGGCTGACCAGGTTTCAGCTTCAGTCTGAACGGCCACTTGTCGATGACGGTGTGTTTCTGCTTCATTGCGGCCCCAATCAAAGGCGCCACCTCGTTGAGCCCGGGCTGCTTCACAAATCTGTGACATGGTCAGAAAAGACCTTCATGGCCATGAAAAAGGGAAACCATTCACTGGTTCGTGCTTACCGATCAAAGATGTGGTCAAACGTAGAGACACAGTCCTGTGCGAATGCGATTTTGGTGACTTCAGGGTGGTAGGGGTAACTGGTTGACCATTGCCTGGGGTTGAGCCGGTTGAACTTGAAGTACCCGAGATACTGCAAAATGCGTTTTCGCATCGCGCTTCCGCCAGTCAGGTCCGCCATCCGGTCTTGATCGGATCGACACTCTTCAATAATGTTCATGAACAGAGTGATCAGAGTCGCATGTGGGTTGATAGTAGGCCCTTGAAGTAAGGGCACGAGGAGCTCAATCGTATCGTAAACTCCAATGTAAGCATTGTCTGCAATGTTCGAGGCCTGTTGATGAAGCAAAATTAGAGGGGAAATCGAAAATCTCGTCAGGTCTCGCCTCGATTGCTCACGTACCTCAATTCGACTGAAATAGTTTCTCTCGAGAAGAGGGGGAAGCTGACGAACATCCATCTGAAAAAGTCGAAAAGACACCTTCAAGTCCGATAGACGGCAAAGGAAGGCACGAAGAACTGCGCGGAGATGGTAGAAGAGCTTGCCATAAATATCGGCCGTGGCAGGCCCGGCCGAGGTGTCTTCGAGGTCCTTTGAGGACCAGCCCTCAAGAGGATCGGCACTGTCAAACATGGGCCATTTGTCGACAGTCTGGAAGAATGTGCTGCATCGCGTAAGCAGTTTTTTCCCCAAGGCCGTGAGTCTACTACTTACGGGTTTGGTACACAAAACTCTCCCCTTAGAGATCCAAACGGCAGTAAGAGTCCGTCCTCACGGAAGAAAGACTTGGCAATTCGTCGAGGCGGAGACTGGAGGAGCAGATGTCGATCGAGATAGTCCTTCCTGGACTTGGCAAGGGTGACGGCCAAGCGGATTTCCCGAGCCCATTCGGCCGTTAAGCCTGCCGGAACCTTCATGAAGGACAAGAGGCGATCCCAGGACGCCTTTTCCAGCACAACCCTCAGGGAGCGCTGTCCAAAGGTCCAAGTCTTCCCCAAGAACGCGCCAGGTGCTTTGTTCTCCGTCTTTTCGCAGACCTTCGATGAGGGGACGGATCCGCTCCTGAAGAATGTCGACATCGGACTTGCGGATGAGAGCCGAGTACCACACGTGAATGATGCAGTCGACCGCCTCGTTGGTATTGTCGACCACGAGAGCAATGAGAAGCATTATGACGTTGCGTGCTACGATATCAAGATCGCGATCGTTGATTACGACATCGAGAGACTGATCGTAGCTTCGTGGGAGCTGGGCAATGGTCTTGACGACGTTTCGAAAGTCTCCTGAAGCTGCGACACAGTTAGCCTAGGGGATGAGTGAGTTCTCAACCACTAACCAGGAAACAACAGACGCAGCTGCTCCCCGTAATCGCGGCCCTCGTTGGACGCGAGTTGCAGAACGTCGAGGGCGGGAACGTTGCCCCAGAGGCATTTGAACACTCCAAACTCTACTCCCGGCCCATCCCCAATGAATTCAGGCGTTCGTTTCTCGACAGCCCAGTTCGGCGTCCATGTTTCCTTGCCGAGGGGTGACTTGCAGTGTCCCTTGTGAAGGGTCCAGTGCGACTTTTGACACTCCCGGCTGCAATACTGCATCGAGTCAACTCAGAAACGTCCAGACGCAAATGTGATGATACATATTCTGCTTACCAAGACTAGGAGACAGCCCTTGCAGCTGTAGTTGGCCACCTTTTTGCAGTCAGTGTCTGGAGTCCAGTTCGCGCAGATAAATTCCGGAGGCGCCATTTTGCTTCTTGACGAGTGGACATCGCATCCTACATTTTAGTCTTAGGTCAGGAGTTCAAAGGTTTGTATATATAGATATATCTCAGCTCCTGTTGCACTGGGCACCTCTCAATGGCAAAGTTGCTATCACCGAACCTCGCCAATTCGCAGCTAATCCAGAATCTTGGGTGATAATAACCGACTGTCTGTGTTACCCCAAGTCGTGATCAAGGCTGCCTGTCATTACGTGACACTAAAGGGATACAATCTACCGAACAAGTTTGTGAAAGTATGAGTCTATCGGGTAAAGTACAGGTTCACGAGGGTTACTAACCGTTTGTACAACCAAACTGCGTCCCCATCTAAGTGTAGGTAATTTCAGCATGGGCAAACAGCTCCTTCTACAAGAAGTCATCTCGCGATTTGAAACGGCACGTCGTGCGGCCAATTTGGGAGAAGGCAAGCGTCTTGATCAAGGCGATGATTCAACTCACAGGAACCTCTTGGTGTCACAAGTATCACGAGAAACCTTCGGTCAAAACCCACGCGGAAGATTAGTCAATACAGTCTTACAAATTCCCTGCCGCCTCTCCACTGTACCTGCGGATGTTTGTCGCACAATTTACACAGTCCCGGAAACCTACAGCACGCGCTACGGTTCAGTCACGACATGCTCATCCCCGTGTGTGTGTTCCTCAGCCCGGTGAACTGAACTTCTGCTGTAGGTGGCTGGGCTTGGGCTTGGGTCGAGGGGGCAGCTTCTTAGCGCCCGTTGTCGCTCTGTTGGCCTGGCTGCTTCCCTCCTCATCGCAGGATGTTCCTGTTGGCGGTTCTCCTAGCGAACCATCTGTCTCAGCTGTCGGTATCTGATTCACCTGGTGCGCCGTGACGTCTTCGTCCGTGGATAACAGTTCCTCAAAGAACCTAGCACCCATCGCCAGCTCTGAAGGGACGGCTTCCCGAAAGACTTTGTCGAATCCACCCTTTTCTCGACGACGTCTGCCAAGATCGGAAACAGGACAGTCCAACACCTTCGCAATCCTCTCCTTGGACTCGTCGACCCGCCCAAGTTTCCACAGGACCATGGCCAAGATGCCGTCGACAAAGGTGCACGAAAGATCGCTACGGGACATGATTTCCCGAGCCTGTTCTGATGACTCCAATACCCCAACGGCTTGGGACAACATTTCTTCCGCAAATGTAAAATCCAGTAGGCTGCAGGCCAGCCGCCCAAGTGTCACCCGGCTCGGCAAACACTGGATGCTCTCCGCGCCGGATAATTGCTCCTGCCAGTCCAGGACATCCACAGCCAGGGGCAGAGCTTCCGTGAACTTTTCTTGACGCAGCAGGACTGCGCATAGCCCTGCCTGGGCATCAATGAGACTTTGGTGCGGCGGTTGGAACATCTCCTTTGTCTTTTCAAAAACCACCTGATGGAGTTTGCAAGATTCCTCATATCTCTGAAGCCGACACAAGGCGGTTGCCATGATCGACTGGCAGCGACAAACATCCAGGTTGCTGCTTGCTTGGCATGTCTCATGATTGCGTACCGCGTTTTGGGCAAAGTCCAAGACTCCTTGCCAGTTCTCGTCCCGGAATGCGAGCGTGGCAAGCTCGAAGTGGGCTCTTCCGAGCAGGACTCTGCATTCGGAACCATACCTCCATTCTCCATTGCTGGACTCGTGGGCAATCTTGAGATACGTGGCGGCGTCGGACCAATTCTTCAGTTGAAGGTGAGTCTTGCCGAGATGGAATCGAGATCTGAGAACAAGAGCGTTTCCGCCTCGGCCTCCATCCGCAAGGGATTGAAACTCATCTCTCGCTTCCTCATATTGAGCCAGCTTGAACTTGTTCAAGGCCTGGAAAAAACGAGCCCAATTCTTTTCAGTGAATTCGTCATGGTGTGACAGGGCAATCTCAAAATGTGATGCCGCGTCTCGGAAGTTTCCCGAACGATGCTGGCACTTTCCAACATAGTGGTGGCACGAAGGGATCACGCGCCGAACCAGTCTTCCCTGACCATTTTCATCAAGAATTCTTTGGAAGATAGGCATGGCCTCCCGATATTTGAACTGTAAAGTGAGGCTGACGCCAAGGTAAAACTGGTTGTCGACCGCATGCATCAGGTGGCCAGCCTCGTATTGCTCTCTTGCAAGCAGTCCAAACGAGTTGTCTGCCTCGGCATACTGCTTTCTCTCCAACTGAATTCGCGCAAGAAAGTGCTGACAGTCCAGTCGTATCCGATTCCAGGGCGCTTTCGTCCTGGACGCACGCGTCAGCTTCCGCGTCGTGTGGAAATGGGCGTGTGACTCTATCTTCTGCCCGCGACTGAACTTCAGACGCCCCAACCAGTAATTCCCAATCGCCCTGATCAAATCCTCGACTGTCCGAGACGATGCATCTCGCCCCGATGCGGAACGTATCAATAAGGGCACGGCCTCCTCGTAGCGTTGAAGCTCGCAAAGGTTGTCGGCCAGGTAGGCTCGAGCCAGCAACGTGCGCGCGCCTTCATAGCCAATCTCGCTCTCGGCGAATCCTAAACCTGATTCCAGATATTCACAGGCCTCGGCATATTCCCCAAGACAGTAGAGGCTGTTTCCAAGCAACCAACGCAAACGTTCATGTAGATGTTTGTCGTCGTCGGGGTCAGCTTGCGGGACACCACGCAAAACTCCTTGCACAATCTCTTTGCAGTCCTGAAATCTGTCGAGATAGAAAAGGCACTCTGCGTGCGCGTGTTGTATCTCCAGAGTGGAGATGTTCGGGTGAAGAGGGAGACTCGGGAGAGACTCGCCATGCAAAGCATCGAGACACATTTTCAGGCTCCTCTCGGCTTCCTCATCCTTGCGCTGTTTCATGGAGATGATACCAAGCCAATAGGGAGCCAGGATAAGGCGAACTTGTTGCATAATGGGGCCTTGGGAACTGTTTCCAAGCAGTTCTTGGAACATTTGCCGAGCCGGATCAAGCTGCCCCAACCGAAAGACGGCGTGTGCCAGATGATACCTGCACTTGAGATAGACGGAAGCATTCGGCCCGTGACGCCGATGCAGCATCGGCAGGGCAGTGCGGAAGTTTCGGACCGCCTGCGTCGTGTGCTTGCGATGCAATGCAACATGGCCCATGTAATAGTTCCCAAAGCCAAGCACCCAATCCGTCTCGGGGCTGGGACGTGTCTCCGGTGGCGGGGATAAGATGGCACAGGCAGAGTGCAGCAGCGGTTCGGCCTCGTCGAAATGCCCGGTTTCGCACAGACAGCACGAAAGCCAAAAGCGCAAAGGGTTGACAAGATCGTCGTTCTCCTTTTGGCTCCTGGGAGAGGCTGGGAGATGCTGCATCGCGACATCGTAGGCCTCTTGGAAATGCAGGCGAGCTTCCTCGAACTTGTCCATCCGATATAGAGACAGTCCTAACCCGAATAGACCGCGGACGTGATCGATGTCGGACTCTTCCGGCACCAAGTTGACAACTCGCTGGAAGCACTCCCGAGCCTCCTGAAATTGGCCCAGCTCCGAATTCATCTTGCCGAGAAAGTCCAAACAAGGAGCAAGGTCCTTGCCCGTGTGACGACATTCTTCTGCTGGACTCGTGGTCACAATGTTTTCAAGTGTCGACTTGGCCTCGTCAAATCTTCGCTGCGCCGCGAGAGACTTTGCCAGATCGAGGTGGTTCGCCATCAGATCGTCTTGCTTCGTCTCTTCCGCGGCACTGATGAGCTGGCGGAACCTCTGTTCGGCCGCGGCGAACTTGCCTTGGTGAAGCATCGTGACTGCCAGCAGCCTTTTGCAACCCATGAGTTCATCATGCAACTCATTGCTGTTCTCTTGGGTCATGGCTTCCGAGATGCGAGCAAGAGCGAGGTGAAGAAGAGGCCCAGGATCCTTGACCAGGCGTCTCTTGCCCTTGTGAATGACGACGTCGATCCGACCAAGCCAATAGCAGACGAGCCCCTGGTCTCGCTTTTCCGACATTGTCTTGTATGGAATCGATTCCAAGCGAGTGGCTACTCTCTCGAGATGCGGCTGGGCGTCGTCGTAGCGTTCAAGCTTTGCCAGGCAGAAAGCAAGCATGCATCGAGTTTTGATGGCCTCCATCTTTTCCGGGCCGTCGAGGCGCTCCTCGGCCTGCAGCAAGACATCGAAATGGTCATGAGCCGCGGCGAATGCTTTCCGCCGATACAGGAAATTGGCCAAGTGGTGGCGACAACCAAGCGTCTTCAAGTGCTCAGGGCCTCCCATCTGTATCTGTTTGTCAAGAGCGGCCTTGATTTGCACTTCTGCCGAGTCATGATGTCCCAGTCGGTCGTAGGTCAAGCCGAGCCAGAGCAAGCCGTTTGTCACCTGCTCAGAACCCGTTTCGTCTTGATCATCGTTGGTCAAGACGAAAAATTCAAACTCGGCAGAAGCCTGGGAGTATTTCTCGAGGGCGAAGAGACTGTGGGCGAGCCAGTAGCCGCAATCACTGACGCTCTTGTCGGGTTTCCCGGGCCGTTCTGAAAGGCTATCAACCGCATTCCGGAAATGCTTTTCTGCTTCTGGAAACTCCCGCAGATTAAAATGAGCATGGGCTAGGTTATAACAGATGGTTATCTGTTCGGCCTCTGTGGGAGTAGGGGCAGTGGAATGCAGAGCTTCGTAGAAAAGGACTTTTGCCTGAGTCCAGCGCCTCGATCGACACCGGTCAAGCGCTTTGTCAATCTTTTGGCCGAGCAGGCTCCGGGGCAAGTCGTCAGGGGAAGAAAGAAGCTTGAAGTCGCATTCGTGAGTAGAGTTGGGCGCGTGGCAAAAGTAGTTTGAAATCGAGCCATGGTTGAAGCCAACTTGGGCGCCGTAGATGGTAGTGACCACGCCTGCAGAATGACTGTCGCCGGGGGTTTCCTCCCGGTCCTTGGACGGTTTGGTCGTCTGAGAGGCAGAGGCCGAGGCTCCGGCTGACATGATGGAAAATGCACGGCAGAGGATCAGGTCGATGCTCGGTGCTGCAAACGAGGCGCAGATTTGCGGGAGTCGGTGAGGGATGGTCCAGGAACATGAGGCATTAGTGTACAGTGCAACAGAATGAATGCCTCGCGGTGTCCGATTTCTGGCCCCCAACACGCGTCTCCGAGTTTGGTCGGGCTAATCAGGATGGTGGTGGCGCAGGTGTTGACTGCATGAGGAGGTGCAATTATTTTCAACCGTCTCACCAATCCAAGTGCGAGCCCAGTTGATGCCAGAGCTCAGCTGCCTACTTTCAAAGACCAACACTGCAGCATGTCGTCATTCATAGCAGTCGCCAGAGGGAAGCCGCAGGTGAGACGGAATTCAGGCCTCCTGAGCGCCCAAAAGCGATGGCTACCATGGTTGATCAAATAACGCGCAGAACAGAGTACGTGTATAAGATATTTATAATTAAAATACATGAGTCCAATATGTAATCGCCCTCTCCTCAAGTAGATACTCAATCATGCACCTCAGTTTCGCCCGAAACTGTAATTGTTGTTCATTTCACCCCCCCAAATACTTCCCACCTGAGGCCCATTGTTCGTCGAGCCCGCGAACATGGTAATGCCGCCCGCCGGGTTCATGATGGGCTCTCTCTCCAGGGCTCGGCTGTCCTGCACACGTGGCGCCGACTCGCTCGGCCTTGGAACCTCCCCCCCGGGCAAGGCTTCTTTGGCTTCGGCCACGTCTCGCTGAGCGGGCACCTCCTTGGACATGTTGAGCAGAAGCTCGCGCGCGTAGGCGGCGGCCGTCGCGGCGGCGTACTTTTGCCACACGTCGCTCTTGTGGGAGTCTGCGTAGTCGCTGATGCCGCGGATGACGAGACTGGGAAACACGTGCATGAGCCCGGCCGCCTCCATCTCGAAACACAGCGCGTCGTTGTGCTTTGCGCTCAGCATGTCGCGGTGTTGCGAAGACTTCATCACTGTGTCGCCGGATAAGATGGTGCCGTAGTGGACGACGACGTTGTCCAACTCCCTTGGCATCCGGGGCTGCTCGAACTTCTCGCCATGCTCGTCGCAGACGGTGCCTCGTCCGTGGGGATATTTCGGGTGGAAGAGTCGGTCGCGTGTCGACGGCTTTTGGTGCTCGTACGCCAGTCTAGGATAGTTGGAAAACCTGTCCAGATGACGCTTTGGATGCCACGAATCGGCTTCCACCTTGTTGACGACACTGAGGAGTGAATCTGGAGGCCTCGGCAACGTCTTGGTCATCTCGAATCCCTCAGCTGTCCTGGTGCCATAGTCATACTGCACCACCGCCGGACCCGTGGCTGGAGCGCCGACGACAACATCCCCGAGCCGAACGTCGTGTTCCGGGAGACGAGGGATTCCGCCGCCGACTCCCACCAACAGCCCTACGGTGATGTTTGGGAACGCCAGGCGAGCCCTCGTGGCGAGCTGAGCGGTGGCGGCTTTGCCCTGATCGCCGCGCGGAGGGCCCAGGACCACGACGTTGTGAGGACCGATGCGGCCGAAGATGTAGGCGTTCGTGTCTGCGGGTGCTCCTGAGACCACGTCGAATCTCTCATCCAACATGGGGAGGATGGCTCTCATCTCCAATGGTTTGGTGTAAATGAGGCCGACGGTGAAGGTGGTTATGGAGGGACGATCCATGGCGATGCGAGGAGAAGCGATGTGTGCCGTCATGATGGGGATGAAAGGCACCGACAGCGATCAGAGAAGAGAAATAAATGTAGAATCACTGGCCACGCTGCAGCCAGCGGGGTACTAGAGTGAGAGTGACGGGGCTTAGGAATGCGGCTCATGCAACTAGGGACTGCGCCCAGAGCTCTTCGGCCCCAAGCCCAGCTTTGCTCCTTCTCTTCCATTCCTTTTGATCACTTATTCCGCCTATATTTCCGCTTTCAGACCCCCGCCTAGCCCTGTCACCCTGCGCAGCCGTCTTCTCAAATCTCAGAAGCGGAAAAGACCAAAGGCCACAAGAATGATGCAATTTGATCTGTACGGCACTTTATGTCCTCAATAGGTATAAAAGAGATCTGCCTAGATTATGATTCAATGTATAGTTTCCTATTAATCAGAGCCGGAATAAGGTTAATACCTGCTCACAGCGACACATTTGTGCGGACAGGGTTTTATTGTTGGGGTTTGTTTATTAACGTTTGGCTTTTCAACTCCCAATGATGATAATGGATGAGGTGCCTACATGGACAAAGCCGCCATTAGGTACGTGCCGAGACTCATGAAAAGTCAAGACTCCCAACAAATGCAGTGCCGTCCGCCCTGGGCACCCTTCATATATATATTACCCCATGCCTCTCCCTCCAGTCTCGTCGGCCGACATCCGCACCATCAACATCACCCCCACTCTCTCCGACATCTACACCCAATGCCTGAGCGCGCTTCGTCAACTCGCTGGCAATGACCATCATGACGAATTCGACACTCCACAAGGAGCCAGAGCGACAGCTCTCGCAGTCCCAGCCTCAGCCTCAGCCGCAGTCACAAACCACCACCACGGTCACATCCCAGGCCAACCACGACACAAAGCCACTTCTCCATGCCGGCGCCTCTTCCTCGTCAAATCGACGTTGGAACTTCTCCGTTTCAGTCGACTATACCAAGCACGGCGATGCAGCGCAGGAGCCAAACAAGACCAAGACCTCGGCCGAGTCTTCAGAGACCAAATCGGATGCGCCTGTGTGGCCAACCCAATGCCTCGACTCCTTCATTGCAGGACTGTCCCGGGTCCCCGCCGTCGTCGGTGGCGGCATCTCCCTATTTCTCATCCTCTGCATCGTCTTCCTTGCCACGAGGGCCAGCCCAACACCGAGTGCACCAACCGTTGCCAGCGAGAGGCCCAACATCTGGTCCATGACTCCGATCTTCAACAACACGCAAAAGTATGTGTACTACGGCGAGGAAAAATGCGATATTCGGGGCTTCATCGGTAACACTACTGCCGGCTCTGCGTTTTGCTTCTACTGCACATGCGATCCGGCTGAAAAGCTCCATATTTGTCCTCAGCCACCGCCGCCACCTCCCAAGTGCAGGCCTGTAGTCTTTATGATGGAGCTGTCTTGTCAAAGCATATGGTGCTATGGCCAAGACGCTTCGAACTGGACTATTTCAGGTCCTGTTTAAGGCGACGGATTTGTGGCCTTTGATTGAGTCTGGACCAAAGTTTCTTCCGTACCGGAATAGGGTCGTTGTTTCGTCATGGCACAAGTGTATGTTCACGCCAGGTTTGACTATGTGGTTGGAGATTTGGTGATCGTTTCTAGACGTTTGGGGTGTCGCTTTTGGAGGTCAACTTGCAAGCCGATGATGGATGGATGTGCCACAGAGAAACCTGTACGGCCAACTTGGGAGCAGGCCATCAACCAGTCAAAGGCCAATGTTTGGCTTCTAGTTAGAACACAATGGGAATAAAAAACTTCTTCACAAGCAATTCGCCAGTCACTTGAGCCCTTAAAGCTACCATTGGAGGCTAGTCAATGTCTGAATGTCAAGTATTAAGCAATTTACCTACCTATCCATACTAAACTACAGTCTTCATGTTTGTCCACCGCTCCTTGATGGACAACTTGTCCAAATCAAATTCTATCCCAACAAGTCGACGATCGGTCAGAAATGCCACCCTTCTACCCTTGCTGACCAATTCCTTAACTCGATAGCCCGGGGGGAGCCAAAGAATGTTGTCCAAACCCCAAGTGAGCCACGTTAGATTGGCAAAGACGCAGTCGTGAGGTACTTGTTGTCGCTCCAACGCTGTCGGGTCTGTGGCTCCTCCCAAGGGGCCCAACAACGAATGAGGAACAGGTAGCTTGCCAAGATTTGTTTCAATCAGAGCAAGATCTTCTGAAAGTCGAAACGTCGACACAGAGCCGCGAACCGCAAAGTCGGGCAAGCTGCTTTCCTCGTCCAGCTTGGGATCCCAGAATTGAAACCGAATGGCAGTGCCGGGCGTTCCTGACTGATCATAGGCTTTTGAAGCGACAGCAATGACTCCGGTGGGTGAGATGTCCATGTCCACAGGTCTGTCAGTGGTGATTCGTGGCGCAGAACAAATGTGGCGCACATCGAAACATGAAGTGCTTCGGACCACAACCAACAGGTCGCTATACGAAACTTCGACGATCGACTCGCTATTCGGAGCGAATCTAAATAAAGGCAACTCGTTATCAAGAAATTGGACGCGGAATGCACATATTTCCCGTCCCGTCGCCACCTCGACGACATGTGTCACGTTGTACCCCTGGAAGTCCCCCGAAAACGATCCGTATGCGAGAAATAGGCCGTTTGGTGAAAACTGGATATTCCCACAGGCTGGCCGAAGTTCGATGCCCTGGAAGAGATATTTCCCTTCGGAAAAGTCCCATCCGTAAACGAGGTGACGATACTCCGTATACCAGACGACTTGGTCCTTGACAGGCGAGAAGGCAAGTTCAGAGGCGTTCCGAAAGACGGCCACCTTCTCCCATGTCCTTGTCCTGAAGATAGAAGTCTGCGTCTCAAGCGAGGGAATCTGGTTGGCGCCCTTCAACGCAACAAATTCGCCGTCTTTCGAAAAGGTGACATCTCGCGCGTTCATGTTGGGGAACAGCTTCAAGGCCTCTCCATCCATGGTAGAATTCCAGAACTCAACTCCATCGTTCGTGATTGCGGCCAACAAATGTCCGTCCGGAGAATGCTTGAGGTATCCAATAGGAGGCAACCTTCGTTGAGACAATTCGCCATCCACGGGCCAGTCCCAGACCTCGGCGCGCCGGGGGTTGTCGTGGGGGAGCTGCATGATTGTCAAGATATTATCAACCCCTGGGAAGAACCTAACGTTCCAGGGGCGACTTGGGGGTTCCCTGTCGCCGTCAAACCTCCCTAAAGCGATACCGAGGTTTACATCCCACAAGCGAACCGTGTTGTCTCTAGAGAATGACGCCAGATATCGGCCGTCTGGGGAAAACGAGATAGTTATGACGTCCAGCGCTCCGTGGTCGAAGTGGCCTACCTCTTCGCCCGTAGCCGCGCGATACAACCTGACGACTCCACCAACTTGTAGAGCCACGTATTCGGCGTCACCCGGTGACAAAGCACAGGAGGAGATACCACGCTTGGACGGCAGAGGGAATCGGTCGGGGTCGGGCCGTGTTTCACGCCACACCGTGGCCATCTCATCGATTGCCAACGCGATAACCTCCCCCTTGCTTGAAATCGTCACGCCCCCGATGCTACCCGGGCCAACATTCAGTTCCCGGACTTCATCTGTGTCAACATTCCACAACCGAATGGCGGCATTTCTGTCTTGGATATCAGAACCATCAACGCCCACGGCCAAGATGGTCCCATCCGCCGAGAACCGTAGCGGTCTGACAAGGGCCGGTGAAACGTCGAGGATGCGGAGCTGAGAGCCGTCCGTCGTCGACCACAGCGCAATCTTCCCATACATTGTCGCGGATGCGACTCGATCGCCACGGGGGGCAAATGCGACCTGCCGTACCAGCTCTTCTTTGGATCCTCGCATCTTTTTCACGTGGTTGGATGCACGCTCCCAAAGACCGACCCATCCGATATGTGTTCCAAATGCAACCAAGTTACCATCCTCGGAAATGGCAACACAGTAGATCATCGCTTCGGACAGTGGAAGCCATTGCACTTCGATGCCTGTAGCAACATCCCATAGCCGTATGCCTTCGAAGTCCACTGACGCAAGCACTGTGTTATCTGGAGAGAATGCCAAGCAGACTGCGTCAGTTATGCGCCCTTCATGTTCCAGGACGAACAACTCCGGGTCCCAATCATTCTGCAGTGGAACTACGCTTCTGACCCACGGCGGAATAAAATGCGAAAACTCTCTGCGGACGATGCTTCTTTCGGGGCTGAAAACGAGCGCGGATGAATAAATCTGCAACGGAGCCTTTTCAACGCCCGGTCTGCTGGTGCGTAGGAATGGCCTTGCATCTTGGACAAAGGCCTCGAGGTCGGGGGAATTGCAATTGGCCTTCTGCGTCATTCAAAAAGTCAGCCCCCTTCGGTGTTTGGTTGTCAGTCAACTTGAAACTTACAGTCATCATTCCCTGTAGTCGATTCATGGCCAGGATCGACTCCGGCATCCGTCCCATCAGGCTGAGCGCCTCGACCCAAAAGAGGAAGCTGGTCTGTAGGAACTTGTGGATCGGTCCGCCGTCGACGAGAAGAGGGCTGCGGTCATGCTCACTCAGGTTCTCCAGGTGATCGACCCAGTAACGGCACGAGTATTGCACGTGTTGCGGGATGGCGCCGTCAACAACTCCAGCCTCAATCTCATTGACCAGACCGCCTGGATGTTGTATGTCGGCCATGTCCTCGTGAAGATGCTCAGTCATGAAGACGAGGCACTGGTCCAAAATGGCAAGGTGCTTCTCTTTTGAATCCACTCGGAACTCAGGCGGGCACTGCTCGCTCAAAAGATACTCGCTCAACGAGAGATGGATCAGGCTCAACAACCCGTCGTCCGTCTTGGGAATGTTGATGACGGAGCCGAATGAAGCCACTTTTCTTTCCAGCTCCGTCCTTTCCTGCGAGACGAAGAGACTCAGCGTCGTCATGGTCACGGGTTTCAAGAGTACGGCCATGGTTCCCAGGATCAACCTGATCTCGTCGCATGCCTTCTTCTTCTCACTCTCCGTCCTGTGGTCATTTCGCCCGACGTGGTGATACTGCAAGACGGTCATGTAAACATGGCTTGGGTGCCCCTTGAATTTGCGGTAGTCGTTGCCGCCCTCCTGAATATGCCGCAGTCGATCGTCGAGGTCCGCCTTGTCCAGGCGAGAACATGAAGCAAGGAATCGGCACGTCACCGAGGCGAACAAGAACAATCCGTCGGCCATGTTTTTCATCCTCTCGATTTTGTCGTCGTTGAGCCAATCCTCGGGCCAGTCTTGGTCCGCGGCAATCTGCGACAATCTTTCTTTGAGGACCTTGGTAATGTCATCGACCTCGTCCTCGGCATGTTTCTGGTTCCCAACCTTCTCCAAGGGAATCGAACGATAGAGGTCTTGGGAGAACTTGTTGAAATATCGGGAAATGTACTCTTCCTTCCGACTGGTGATCAGAACCCGTATTTGAACCTTCTTGAGAAGGTTCAATTTCACCATCTGTTGGAGAAGCCTTCGAGCCATTGCTTCCTCCAAACACTCGTCGAGAGCATCGAGAACAATGACAAACCGGATCTGTGAAAGAGACTCCTTGTCGAGAGCCGACAGTGGCTTGAAAATGACGCAATCGAGCTGGCCCTCGGGAGTCATGATGTTGACATTGAGTCCTCCCTCCATGGCCTTGGAGATGTGTTTCCTGAGCGTGGATACTCTGTGTCCCAAGTACCACGCCAGCGTGACAAAGAATTTGCTCGTTGAGCTTCAATTCTTGTCGTTGCGATTGAAGAAGTAGCTGGCCCCGAGCTCAACAGAGGAGTGCAGAGGCCCAGACGCCCCAGGAACCGCGAATGGCTTCCGCTCGTGGAGGCTTTGGGCCACGGTCAGGGCGATGCTGGTCTTGCCAGTACCTGCCAGACCATGCAGCCAGAGTATGAAGGGGCCGTTGGGATCCTGTGCCCAATCTTGGATCGTATTCAACGTCTGACGCTGGGTGCCCTGTTGGCAAGCGCCATGTTCCTGAACGTCTGCGGAGTAAAACAGGGCTGTATCGACATAACTCAGCTCGTTGAGGCATTTCTCATGCTCGCGCTCCTGTTCAAAAGTCAGCAGGCATTCTTGAGAAGATCTTCATCCGGCCTCGAAGGGGATTAATACCGTGTACTCCTCATGAAAAGCCGTCACCTTATCCAAAACAGCTGGTACGATGGACCGGATGGTGTGGTTTGTCAAGGTCTGAAACTCCTTGTCAATCTTACCAACGACTTCCCTTGCACTAGTTAACATGGCTTTCCAGTCACATGCATCTACTTGTGCAGCGTCCAGAACAATGCGGGAAAGGGAATGACGTGAGTAATGCGCTAGAAGCCTGATCTGATAACGAAGAGCATCAGTGTACAGACGAACAATGTTCTCTTCTATGAGCGAAGAGAGCTCGTTACCTGGCTTTGGTTGCCTGATGAAAGTGAGTACATTTGTTCCGGAAAGTGTCATGGCAACAGAGATACTGACCCATCGTTTTGGCGTTGTGCATTCAGATCATCCTCGACCACGTTGATCTCGACAAGGAAGTGGCACATCTCCTCGAATCCGGTGGCCGCATCTTCATCTTGCTGGAAAACGTTTTCCAGGAACTATAAAAGGCAATTAATAACAGTCAAAGCCTGACAAATCATGATGCGTACTGGGAGGATTGCCATGGCACCACCCCAAGCCAAAGCGGCGGCCGGCTCTGCTGCCACGCCGGCCGTGACGATACCTTTGTACTTGGCAATGAACTTGACGACTTGATGGATCTTGTCTCGGACCTTGTTCCCGGAAAAAAGGACCAATCGGCGCTCTGAGAGGTTTTCGAGTTCTTTTCCAACCCATGCTTGTATCTGACCTGGCTGAACCTCGGTCTCGCCAGATTTCAAAGTTGGCTGGTTCGTTCCTGTTGACGCCACAGCCTCCTCTATCATGAGGCGGAATACCTCGTCAGTTCGCTGGGTAAGCTTGAAAGTTGGCTGTAACGTACCACTTGTAGAGGCATTCGCGTGTTTAAGGACGTAGGCTTCCAGTTGAGGTAACAGGTCATCTTCTTGAGACAATCGCTCGTACGCCTCCTGCCATAGGCTATGACCCAAGGCGCGATACGAGCCAGAATCGGAGCCTTGGGGTCTGGAAGATTGCTCGTCTAAGCCAGTCAAATCTTTGACAGAGGTAGGGGTGGCGTCAATTTGGGCTAAAGGTCGAGGGTGAGAGGGAGGTATGAGGCTAGTACCTTGGGTTGATGGAAGATTGTTCACAACTTCATGCCCAGACTGATCAGGCAATTTGTCTGTCGACTCAATGGTCACTTGGTTGAGTTGATTCGTCGGGCTGGCCGTAACTTGCTTCGGAGATTCCTGTCCATCAACAGGACCTGGCTAATGAGAAGGTAAGCATTGACAGAAATTCCATCCCCATTTCGTCTTGACTCACAGTGTTTTCGTCCCCTCTGACCGTCTTACTCTGCCTCTTGAAAGGGATGCAGCACAGACAGCCCATGGCGACGATCTGAAAGCCCCCAAGCTGGCGAGGCACAATCGACCACAAGGCGCTTAGGAGCAAGAAGCAGACTTGCTGGTTTGCCGGCTTCAAGGACGGCTGGGAGGAGATGGCGAGGACGAGGGAGCACCTGGTACCCGACGTGAGGGATTTCTTTCAATCTGGCCCTTCGTCAGCCCCTTCAGGGGGACCCCTGCGGCGGGCTCCTCGCCTTCGGCTCGATTCACGGGCTCGAGTCTGACCCTGACTTTTGTTGTTGACTGCTCCCGTGACTGCTGCTGTGACCCTGCTGTGACTTAAGCAAAGCCCCTTCTGTCAACTTTGCTTTTAATGAGAACATGATACCCGACGTCAATTACCCGGTAACAAATCTACATAATGCAACCGTAACTAACGCCCAGTTCGTCAGTCATAAACAGTCCTTCCGAGCTCTATCCCATTTCCATAACGCCCGAGTTTCCATGCATCCCCGTCAAGCATCGTGGTCGGCTTTCCTTATCCCAAGCTTCCTCTCCCGAATCCCGCCTTCATGCCTCATCGAGACCTTGAGGTCCCGAGCGACTTGGAACAGCTCTTTGCCCGTCGTCGCCGCCTCGAGCTTGTCGTGCAGAGGCTTCTCGGTCGCGTACCCCAGCGGCACCAGAATGTCATCCTTCCACGCCGGCAATCCCTTCCGCTTCGTGTCTACAATGGACAGCAGCACGACGGCCAGACCCATGAGGAGCGTCACCAAGGGTAAGATCAAAAAGTACCACGACACCTTGATCACCACCTGCTCCTGCCTCACGAGACCGGAGACGCCCTTGCTGGTTGCTTTGTTGCGTATCCATTTCGACAGACTCCTGCCCAACATGTCAAACGCCGTCGTCGCGTCGGAAACGCTGCCCAGGGCGAGCCCGAAATCCGGAGGGTCGTTGCCCGATCCCGTTGCTGGATACACCACCGGCGGGATATCCACGGCCGACTCGTTCGCGCCGAAGCCTTCCGCGAGAATTTGCAGTAAGCCGACGATGGTGGGTTGCGATATGTTGAACGTCTGCCTCCTGAACTCGGGCAGCGTGACGTTGGCGTCCTCCGGGATGAATAGCTGAAGATCGGTTCGATCAATGTTGGCCAGATCCAACGAGTAGTTTGAGTATTTGGTGTAAGCGTCGTCAAAATCGGGGTATGCGATAGGTTGGAACGAGTTCTTCGATCTGTTGTGCCACGTCATCCCAACTGTTTCCGACAGGAGACCTTGCTCGATACTGGAGTTGTACTCGGCCACGCAAAAGGACAGGCTGCACTCGTACGCCGTGACGGTCGTGTCTTCCCACCAAGTCTCATTGTTCTTCCAGCTGTCGTCCACCTTGAGGACCTGGACGGCGAGGATCATGGTTCGAAGGTGTTGAAAGGTCAAGGTCAGGCCGGGGTTGCTTATGGCCTTTGCCGTCATGAGAGTCTCGTATTGTACTGGGCCATTGCCGCTGTCTATGGTTCCGAGGGGTCCGTCGTAGTTGGAGATGTTGAGACCGCTCCCCCGGATGGTGTAGGCAGTGTAGGTGCCGTTCTGGGCGTTGACCCCTGGGTAACTGATTTCCGGATAGCTGTCGCCTGGGTCCGCGCTCGAGACGAGGTAGGGGTAGGGGAGGACTATTTTTCCCTTGCTTCGTACCATCTGGTCAGAGATGTCGTTGCACTTGGAGCACACGGCGAGTGACGTATACGGAGCCCAGGTGCAGTTTCCAGACGAGCACACAAACTTGGGCCAGAGATCGACCCATTGGACCTGGTCCGACAGCCCGTTCCAGATGGCTGCGGCCATGCCAAAGTCGATGCCTTGCAGCTCGTAGACGAACTGGGGGAAAATTGTCTCGTTGCCGTCTGGGCCGGGAAAGCTCACCGCGAATGTACCCGCGGAGCCGTCTTGTATGTAGGACCCGACGGACAGGTTGGAGCAGCTTCCAATGGTTGCCCCCGATGTAAAAAAGTCGCTCGAGTAGCCGTCGCCGTGTCCGGCCGAGCTGAACAACGACCAGCTCCCGTTCTTGGCCCGGACGAAATCCTCCCTCTCGAGTCCGATGAGGGCCTGGAGGAAGGGGCCGTAGGCGGGAAAGATGATTGTCGTCAGGGCGCCGAGGACGATCCAGTGGCTGCAGACCCGGTCAGCGGGGAAAACCAGCGGGCAGAGGTTGGATAGACATACGGATGGCGGACTACGGTCCGGATCAGGCGGAAACTCCCCCACGCACCCCGACTCGCGGCGTCGATGCGATCAAAGTCGATGAGGGGCTCCTCCTTGTTGCTGTACCAGTTCCACTTGAGCTGCGCAACCGACGTGCTCACTGCCAGCGCGAGGGCGGCTTTCGAAATGGTGGCCAGGATGGCGATGACGGTGTTGATGGACGCGGTGCTCCATTTCCACTCGGTCAAGAGCCTGTTGTCGAACTTGATGAGGATGGAAATCAGCCCGGCAAAGGACAGGATGCAGCACGCCAGACAGCACCACTCGAGCAGCCAAGAGTCTCCCAGCTGCTGAAACCTGTCCGCGGGGCGCTTCTTTGCCTTGCCGGTCTTTGGCAGTAGGGGGGACGCATTGTCCTTGGGGTCCTTGGCGATGCTAGACTGCGTCGACAGCGAATCTGCCGTACTCGAGGCGTCCATGGCTGGTTTTTTTTTTTTCGAGGGGGGGCTGAGTACCCCGAGTTGATGCGCGAGATGGCAATCTTTTGCGCCCAAGAACTTGCGCGGAAACGCGCATACTCTTAAGCAGACTGGGTGGGATCAGATTTCCAATCGGCGCGCATCTCGAGGTGCTAAGATTAGAACTCACCGCAGTCGCGCTGAGCACCGATCTGTGCTGCCTGGTTGTGACAGGGGAGGCCCGATGAGACTGAAACGCGGGATAGGGCGCACCCAGCTCGTTGCTCACGGCGTTGGTCAGCCCGCATGCATACGCTGTGGGACTCTCTTCACACGTATGTAGCCACAGCCCGGATACTCCGACCATGCCTGTCAGAGCCGGTGTTGCAATGGCGTGCATGTCATGAGCTGGCTGAGTCGGAGGCATTCTTACACCTGCAGCTCCAGTACAGGTACGAGATGCTGTAGACAAGAGGACAGAGTCATCCCGGTGCAGCCACCTGCAGGAGGCCGTCATTGGCGAACTGGACGAATAAACGCTCGAGGCTTCTCGGCTCCTTGCTGACGCACTGCAACGTCTCCGCCCCCAAGTCCCAGCTGAAATAGAAGCGAATCAAAAGTTCCACACTGCGTGCGACTCTATCCAAGCGGGTGAGATGCAGCGCTCCGGTTATGAGTCTCCAGGGGTATGCAGAGATGCGTAGTCAAGAGCACTCCGACCACACACACAACATACATAAGTACCTAAGCAACCATCTACCTTTGTACGTCTTGTATCATGATGCAGCATCTCTCAGTAAACCAGACTCTCCAATACATTGGCATCGCTCTCCTGCCACGGGAACCTCTCCGCAATCGCCCGAATCAACTTCTCATGATTCGCAGACCGCGGCTTAATCTCTGCCTTGAAGGGCACCGGATGGCTGATGACGCCTGGCGTAAACTTGATCTCGTTCTCGACCTCGTTCCCGTCTCGGACGCCCTTGGTGATGTCGAAGACGGCCAGCGACTGCGCAACGTTGAGGAACAAGGCGTTGAGGGCCAAGTTGCGCCCGGGGCAGATGCGACGGCCGAAGCCGAAGACGAACCGCCCCGGATCGGGTGCCGGTTGGCGATCTTCAGTCTCTAGGTAGCGCTCCGGCATGAAGGCCATGGGTTCGTCGTAGACTTCCGGGTCGTGGGTGAAGTGCCTAAGCCGACAGGTCAGATGGCTCCCGTTCGGGGGCACACTATCGCACTCACCAGACATTGGCAAACAGCATCGATCCCTTGGGGATAAAGTGACCCTCGAATTCGTCGTCTGCGGTGCACGTGTGAGGGAGGCCCATGGGCACGACGGGGTGCCAACGGAGGACTTCCTTGATGGTGGCCTCGATGTAAGGCAAGTTGGGGCGGTCTGAGCAAGTGGGCAGTCGATCTCGACCGACGACTCGATCGATCTCTTCCTGAGCTTTGCGCTGGACGTCGGGGAACGCCGTCATGGCCAGGAAGAAGGATTGAAGCGACGACACGGTCTGCGGGTGTGAGAGCATGCCATCAAGACGCAACGGGCGCAACTCACAGTATCAGCGCCAGCCGTGTACAGGGACATGGCCGACCACTTGTTGGTGAACTTCTCCTCGGGAGTCTCGTCGCCCGCCTCCAGCAGTCGCGAGAGAAACGACGCGTCGTCCTTGCCCTGTGCCATCTGATGCTTCACGAAGGCGTACGGCTTCTCCGTGACGTCCCTCAACTCCGCGTTCCACTTCTTGGCGATCTTCTTGAATCCGGTTCCGGGGACCCAATCGGGGATTGACCTCACTGCGGCGGTTAGTGGTCATGCTGTGAATGCGGTGGATGGCAAACTCACAGAACGGCATCATGTCGACCAAGAAGGCGCCGAGAGCAGCAGCGCGCCCAAAGTTGGCCATGGCCTCGACTGCCATGTTGACGAGAGCATCTTCCTTGAAGGGCTCGACCGTGTAGTTGTAGGCAATCTTGAGAATGACGGCGCCGGCTTCCCTAGAGCGAGCGGTCAGCCGGTGAAGCGATGAGACGTCGCGATACGAAACTTCTTGATGTGATCAACCAGATTCTGGGGGTTCTCCAAGACATGCAGCAGAAAGTGGCCTACTTCGGCCTCTTGCAGCTCATTGTACCGATCTGCCGAGACCTTGGAGCCGATGACGCGGCTAAAGTTCTTGCGATACGTTCTGAAGCGCGCGTTGTATTGAGACAGCCCGAGGGTGTTCTCCCAGCCGACCCTATTGTTGAGTCAGCCATGTGGCAACTCCGTCAATTGAGCATGAGCGGTTACATTTCGCCCGCCATGACCTGTCGTGGCCGTGACGAATACTTTGCGGATCGCTTCTCCATGAGCTCAAACGCGATGCGCGTGTCGTTGACGATGACGAGCGTCTGTCCCATGACGGTAACGGAGCTTATGGGGCCTGTCCAGAACAATCAGCATCATCTTCCAGAGAGAACGAGGCCTCCGTGAAGTCTTCTTGCACGCACCGTACAAGTCCTTGTGCTTCAGCCAGTGATGCGCCTCGAGCACGTCTGGCACGGGCAGGTCGTTGAGGTTCCCTAGCAGAGGAAGGCCCTTGGGGCCAGGAGGCAGAGCATGTTTTGCCTTGTTCGCCGCACTCAGAAGGCCATTGACGATGAAATACACGACCAGCGCAAGGGCCGAGCCCAGAACGAGCGACAAGAGGCCCATGACAGCGGCTGGTAACAATCGCAGAGTGAGCGTAGGGGAATTCTGGGGAAGATGAAGAGCATCCAATCCGAGGCAGTCCGATCTTAAGACTGACAAACGCCCCCATCCTTCTCCTCGTCTCTTCCTTCGCCTCTTACTCGCATCTGGCTCATTCTCAAATGCCTCGTGAGAGCTCCATCATCCCTGCAACCCCGGTTCATCACTGTCCCACTTGCAATGGCGAATTAGGGCTGACGAATTACTGTCTTCTCGAGGAGCGCGAGGCATTGGGTCTGCTTTGCTGTCCCTCAATGCAATGCGGTAAGCGATCTCTGGGAGGGACTCACTCATAACTGGACCGGGGACGGCTCCCAGTTTCCGAGTAGACGGATAGATCAGCATCAATAAGGTCAACATTGCTGTTTCTCGCCTGCAAACACCGTCTCATCGCAGTTGATCGGCGTGGGGGGCTGCGTTGGCCTTGACCAAATTTTTGAACCGATGCATCACCATCTTCTTCATCGGCGGCACGACATCCAGTTGGAGCCCTGGAAAACTTGCCCTATGCAAGGCTCAGGAGATGGCCATGCCGTTGGGCAGGCATCATCCCAGCGAGACCTTTACCCGAAGGCAAGACGGACTGGACGCGATGTAATGTACGGAGTACCGAGACGGGAAATTATTAGCGCTCAATGGGGACCCTGGTTTTTTGGCCTCAAGACTTCAGATGTTGCCTCGCGCTTATTCGATTAGATGAGAATCTCGTCAAGGCTCTACTTGTATGAGAAGCAATGAAGAAATGCTTCTGTTCTAAGTATTACGCATCTCCCTGTTCTCCCGACACTCCAGTCATCCCTCCTCATTGCGAGCAGCAGTTGGCGACCAACTCGTGAGAGTTGAACACCATCTGCCACCCCTCTTCTCGCTTTGGACTCTCTCTTCTCTTTCTGGTCCTGAGGAAAATGTGAAGCAACCGAAATGGAGACGTCAGGACCAACGAAGCTGCAAGCCAAAGATACCAGTCTGAATGCGCGCTCTCCTGCAGTAGCCCACTCGCTAACACTCAATAACAGATACATCTCAGCTTTGCTCTACAGGTACTCCGTAGTTTCCTTCCGAGGGCTCATCTCCAACTCATCTTCGTGCTGTTTAATAACCCGTCTTCATTTCTTATCACTGCTAACTCAACACACTCCTATCCTCGCCTACGATCAACACTCGGCAGTCTGCTCTTCCTCTTCTCAATCCTCTCAAGCCTCTTCCTCGTCGTGCTCCTTCCGCATCCGCTCCTCCACTTTTCGTTCTAGGTAAGGGGTTGATGCCCTCCCACCTCAGTGTCTGAGCCTGGACCTTCGGGCGTCGCTCGACTCCCTCAGCTTCCCAAGCGGCCCGGTTCGTCCAATCCTCAGTGACAGCCTACAGGAGGAAGACTGTGCTGGCAGGCTCAATGACGCGCCAATTCCTCCTCGGTAGGAGACGCTGGTCTGGGGATGGTGTTCAAGTGGAAGAGATGCAGCCTGCCCAGGTGGTCGGCGCCAAGGAGCATGGCCATGCGAAGAGCGTGGTCCTCCCACTCGTCTTCGTGGACTCCACGGTTCCTATCTTCGCTAATTCTCTCAATAACCCTTCGCATGGAGGGCCTGAAGTCGGGACGGGCGACGAGCTTGGCCTTCTCGATGATGCGCCAACGGAGCAAGTCCCTATGTATCGTAAGCTTTACATCCTCCTTGTATTCATGGAAGGTGTTAAACATACCAAGGGTCCATGCGCGTTTGGTCCCTCTCGTGTAGATCGCGCAGGTATTCTATCATGCAGGCCATCCTATACATGAGGTCCCTGTTGCATAGACCCTCGAGGGGGAGGTGTCGTTTGTGGACCAGTTGGTTGGGATGGCACACCGAATTGGGGCCAAAAAACTCTCGAATCTTGCGATGCTTTCTGACGTTGCATGCGTGTTTGCGAAGGGCTTCCTTGAACCCCATGTTTGTCGGGTCTTCTCCAGATAGGACTTTGTACCTAGCCAGGTCACGTTCTTCGTCGGCCTCTTGCGCCAGGACTTGGTCGAGTGAAAGCCACTCCGCTTCCCAGTAGTCGTCGGTCTCCTGGAGCTTTTTGACTGGGGCATCTTTCAGTTCAGGTGGGCGGGCGTAGTAGGCACCGTCTTGGTCGACGGCATACACGTGGTGCCATGGTGTCATGAGCATGTCGATCATTTCGTCGCGAAGGACGGGTTCTTCGAGGAGGCCGATGGATTGCATGGTGTCGCAAGATCGAGAGGAATGAGCGACGATGTCAACGGTAACGGTGGGAACTTACTGGCAGATGAGATCGTCTATTGCGTGCGTAGCGACGTGGATGTGATTGTCGTAATCGAGATGAGTGTGTGGTCAAGTGCTGAGCTGAAGTTGGTATGTAGGTTGAGTTGTGATCGAATGAACTGCAGATATCTAGGTAATGGAGCGAGTATTTATAACCCTTCATCCTATACAGCCCGCCCGTAGGAGTTACTAATAGAAGCCCATCGTCGTCTGCAGGTGGGCTTTGTATGCACTTCAGAAAGCGCAAAAGTAATACGTATAGCAAACGCTCAACTCTGAGCATGATTCATTGTCACGTAAGTAGGTTGTCGCGATGAAAGCGGAGGGTTATGGCGGCCTCCTCACCTCGAAGCCCTCCGCGACAATGCTTGTTTGGCTTTAAACACCAGTGCAGTCATGGGCTTTGAGAGAGCTCCCTTCAGTTCAGGTGAGAATTGTTTGTCTATGTATATGTGATTCATTGATAAACACATTCTTTTAACCTCTTTAATGCTGCTTCTGCTTCCTTAACGTGTGTGTCGCAAGACGAGTCGAGTGTTAAGTTGGAGGTGAATGAAGCGGATGGTAAATAGCAGGATGCAAAGAAGGACCATGACCTTTGACAGGTTCACGTGTAGAGGTCGCTTGCGCAGAGAAAAAAGCCTTATACCATTGCCGCAGAGGTGATTAAGTTTCTAAAGAACTAATTACTCTAAGCCTTTGTTCTACATGTCGAAATGTCGGCAAACACTCCCCGTCTCCATCAAAGCTTCGATCGATCAGGCGTCTCCTCTCCCGACGGATAGATGATGCCGTCTTGATAGCCCGTCGCAACATGTCTCCCCCGCGGACTCCAAGTCAGACTAATCATCGACCCCCTCCCTGCGCTGTACCGCGGCCAGTATACCTCCTGAACCCACCACTCCTCCCCCTCCATGACGGCGTCCCGCGCGTTGACGTGGATGTAGAACGAGTAGCTCAGCGTCGCGGCCGTGCCCCAGTTGAAGCCGAAGCCGAGGTGGTTGCCGTGCATGATGAGCCCGTTGCGGTCGGCCTCGAAGGCGTGGCAGGCGACGTGCGCGTTGACGTCCTCCCTGGGGAGCGGCTTGAGGAGGCGGTACAGAATCAGCTCTCGCCGGTCGGGGACGGGCCTGTCGGCATTGTAGCCCGTCATGTCGACCTTGCGCATGTCGAGGATCGGGAACGCTCCTGGTCCGGCGTCGGGGAGCGTCCGCGTCACTTCGTCAATGTCCGCCTGCGGACAGTGCGGCCACTCGGTCGGCGGCCTGGACAGGATGTCTCTGTAGCGGTCCTGAGGCGACTCATGCTGGACGTCGGCGGGGCTTGAAGAAGGGCGCTTGAACGTCACCAGGCAAGAGAAGCAGCTGTTTCCCAGAGAGGCATCGGCGTCTGAGATGGGGAAGGGTCCCGCAGGGTTGTTAGAGGGCTCGGTGGACTGGTGCACATTCACCAGGCGCGTGGAGAATGCGCGGCTGGATTGAAGTTCAGTGACGCTGAAGACGAAGGGCCGGTCTCCCAGGCCGGGGTTTGTAAAGACAGCTTGTATCGACTGCTACGGTCAGCTTGGTTCATAGTAGTAATCTTGGTTGAAGCGTCCTACGTGAATGGCCAGTCCGTTCTCCCTATCGATTCCACCTTCTTCGTCTTCCTCCTCGACCACTCGCGACGCTGCCAACGGAGCCATGCAGTACACGACGCCGCCAAAAGCCCCCCTCGATACCCTCACGTGTCCCAGGCCGGCGGCTTGCAAGGGGAGCTCCTTCCCCGGTATCCACGGCGGCTGGCGACTCATGAATCTCTTTTCGGGCTTTCCGCGTGAAAGGGGACCGTCGGGCAGCCGCGTCAAGTCCATGGCTTCTTGAAAAGACATGCGCTTCCAGTGCTTGACGGGCGCAGCGCAGGGCTGTAGTTCAACGCCGGTGCCGTCCATGGTTGCGACGGATGAATCTCAGGTTCCCGAGTGTGACAAGTCGTCGCTACAGCGAAGCGTTGTCGAAATCAACATGACTGCAGGAATGCAGCAGCTCCCATTGTCTCGGCTTCGGGGTTGAGTCCCGACGGCCACTGCTGTGCACTCTTGGGCTGTGGTGAACCCACTAACCTAATGCAGTAGACCGAGGTCCATGCCGTTTTGGCACAAAGGGTCTTGGTCAGCTTTTGATAGCGACCAACTGCATACCCATGCGCGTTAGTGCCTTGGAGAGACTGTTGGGGTTTGTGATGTCCCCACATGGCCGAATCCGTGGTGCCGGGTAGATTGCGGCTTTAACAGTGAAGACGCATCATCGCGAATAACTCAAGCGACATATGGGCGTATGAGGTGCTCCTCTAGGCGAAGTAAGATTAATAGAGGTTACATCGAGTGCAGTGGAAACTGCCGAGATGGCGTTGCAAAGCTTTAAGTTGTTGTTATACCTGGAGCTTTCACAAGCCACAAGTCATGACAACATCATGATGGAAAATATATGACAGTTTAGAATTCGTATTTTATCCCCGCTAAACTACTCGTGAAACATGTTCATCCCATTTTGCTTTTTATTCCATTCCATCCCATCGCTGACGCCTTGATGATGCGAAAGTCGCACCTTCTCATGTAGGAGCAGAATCTCCGCTATCGATCAATGACGTCACCGAAGCGAGAGTAAGTAGAAGCAAACAACATTCATCAGTCCGCAATTGCCCACGACATTTCGTTTCTCAGTCACGGCGTTTTTCAACAATTTTGACCGCACTCTCTCAAACCCAGTGACCGCACATAACTACAGACATGTTGTCCTGTCTTGGTCTGCGCCCTCCTCCCGAGGAGGAGGACCCTGAGCGCCAGCCTCTCCTCCCACGATACAACGATGAGACGGCGCTGCAGTCCCGGCTGCACGAGAAGCTTCACACATATCAGATGCTCAGGGCCATGTCCAAGGGGGACATGCCTACAAACAAGCAGACCACCACCCACCTACGCACCCTGCTCTCCGCCGAGGTCCTCAATCCGCGCCAGGAGAACCTGAGCCCGTCCGGACGAGCCCTGGTACGCACCCTAAGGCTCTGGCTGACGCAGTTCATCGAACTGCTGCAGCACAAGAACCCCGAAGACCAGATACAAGATTTCATCTGGTACTTGACCAAGGCGCGACTGAACGTGGATGTGGCCGACATTGAGGCTAGGGCGTCGCAAGCCAAAGTCAAGGCCGATGCAACGGCTGCGTACCGAAGCTTGCAAACGGTCGGCTCTCTCCTTTTGAACAACTCGGATTTCCGCGTGTTCCTGTCTGATCTGGGCACCGTTGCAAAGGAAGTGCTAAAAGACACCGCCTTTACCCTCTCTGATGTGTCCAAGCAGGCAGGCAAAGCCATCGAACCCGATCAGAAGGACAAGGGCGCACTCAAGCACCCAAATGGCAACTCTCAGCCAGTGACGAAGGAAGATCTCAAGGACGAGGTGGCCAAAGTGTCCGAGGCATTGACCGAAGGCGTCGGGGACTTGGTCGACGAAGCCGAGCAGAGCGTCGCGGAGCATTTGGGCGACGAAGAGCGCGAGACGTTGGTCCAGCGCCTGAAGCAGACGGTTCTCAACCTTCGCCAACACACAGACTACTCCGAGTCCGTCTCGACCATATCTCAGCTCATCAACCGCTATCTTCTGACATATTCGCATGCCGCCACGGAGACGGCCCGCGTCGTCGAGGAGAATGCCCATACCAACGAGGACGCGGACCGAGCGCTGCACAACTTCTGGCTCTTCGTCACGTCTCTTGGGAAAAAGGAGAACTGGAAAAGGGTGGAAGAGTCTTTCCACAAAATCTTGGAAGACGGAAAGGCCGATCCCAACTTTGATGAGCTGGTTCGACACATCGGCAACCTGGTGCAGGACATGTTGATGGACCCGGATTTCTTTGAGAATGCCGACGAGCGATTCAAGAAATTGCGCCAAAAGTCCAATGATCTTGCAGAAAAGTCGTCGATTCGGGAGGATCTCGACACACTGCTCGACAGGTTGCACGCGGCCATTCGCTCGGTGCTGGACGATGCCGACATTCAAAAGCTGATCGGACACACCAAGCGAATCGCCAGCATCCTCTCTCCGGCTGGGAAGAACGCCAACAAGGAGCTCATATCTGACGCCATCAATATTTTCCTCCCGCTCCTGATCCAGGCCATTCAGTACATCCCCATTCCCCGCCTCGAGGTCGCCACACCAGGCATCGACCTCTTGCTCGAGAACCTCATTCTCGAGCCAGGCACCACGGTCAATCACACCTCATTCTTACCCTACAGACTCCGAGTTTCAACATACAACGACATTGACGTGCGCAAGGGACGCCGGGGGACTGCATCGACGCTGACGTCGCTCGTCAACATCAAGGTGGCGGGCCTGTCCATCGCGGCCGAGGACCTGGGGTACTGGTTTCGCCTGCACTCGGGCATCCTACGTCTAGCCGACGAGGGCCTCGCCGGCTTCTACCTCGACGAGCGTGGCATCGACATCTCCATCGACGTCGAGATCGGCCGTGAGCGCCTGGAGCAGATGATCACGCTGCGCGGCGTCAAGGTGCACATCCACCACCTGAACTACCGCCTCAGCAAATCCAAGTTCGCCTGCCTGGCCTGGTTCTTCAAGCCCTTGATCCGGCCCGTGGTCAAGCGCGCGCTCGAGATCAAGATTGCCAGCGCCATCGCCGACGCCGCCCACTCCGTCAACCGGGAGCTTGTCTTTGCGCGTGAGCGTCTCCGGGCGACTCGCATCGCCAACCCGGCCGACATGTGGACGTTTGCGCGGGCGGTGCTCGCGCGGCTGGTGCCGGCGGAGGACCCGGACGTCGAGGCGCGGGTTGGCGTGCGGCCGGCGGACCGGGGAGTGTTCCGCGGGCGGTACGCGCCGGGCAGCTTGGTCAGGATGTGGGAGATGGAGGGCAGGGAGGCGGAACAGAGGGTGTATGAATACGAGAGGGCCGGGTGGAGGAATGACATCTTTGAGGTGACGACGAGGCCGGTGTGACGGTGATGATTGGGAGGCACCATGGCGGGGCTGTTATGCATGTTTGCTTGGGGACATTCCTACGGTGAATGAGGACTTTTACCCTTGCTCGATTTCTTTTGAGTACATAGTTTATTGTTTCATAATTGCTTCATGGGTTGACGAATGAATGGAACGTTGACTCGACTGTTGGTACGGAGTACGAAGTGTGTACGATGTACGATGTAGCTGGCTCTCTTTGTCGACGGCCAACTTGAGCCTCTCCAAGGCTCGGCCCGCGGTGGAAATGTACCGTCAAGGCGTCTTCTTTTCGGCATCCTCATTCCTCCAACAAGGCAGTACGGATACATGCATGCAAAGTACCAACCGTTGCCGTTGCCTGCCCCCCGAAAAAAGGGGGCGTGTCTGTTGTGCTTACCGCATCCTCAGCCAGCATCATCTCGTTTTGCCGAGTTGCAAGGGCATCACGTTTCCATGACCAAATGTGAAACCCCCCAGACTTTTTTCCTTTTTTTTTCTTGCGTGTCGGGCATTCTTGATGACCAACGGCCGGAACGTCGCTGGGCGCTGACGCGGGATCCGCTCACCGAGAAGCAAACGAGCGAATCCAGCGTCGAGCAAAGGTCAACCGCGCCCAGCAAGCAGCAAGGGGGGGGGCCTGGCAGCTTGGGCGGTCTTGGCCTTCCTGGCCCTCTGGGGGGCGAGGCGAGGCTCCCTCTGAGGTTTGGCTTGTGGGGAAGAAGCTGGTCTGTTCTCTCGCGAAATGCTGTGCCTGCTGGGGCCGACGGGAGGCACAAGCGTTTACGATCCTGGGCCAACCGCTGAAGGGGGACGGGGGTGTTGGCTGGTGCGTTTGCTGTCACGATGGACCGGAGCGCGGTCTGATCAGACTTGGCTGGGGGACGCATTTTCACACCGTCTTGCTTGCGTATGTTCGGATACATTCCATGAAAGACGTGACCAAGGGGTTTGTGCTCTTCAACCCCTGAGCTGCCACTCGAGACAAATAACCAGGCAGAGGCTGCTAGACTACTTTAGACCGGGGGGAGAGGCAAAAAAGGCCACGGAGACATCTTGGTCGTTTGGCAAAAGCGATCCTTTCCCGATTCCGCCGACCGGACCATCGTCGTGATTTGCGCTGCTGCACACTTGCACGCCCCCCCCGACACTCCGAGGAAGAGGGAGAATTTGAGAAGAAGAAAAAGCAAGGTGCAAATGTCGTACCATGGGGAAAAGCGACCAGGCTAGGCCGGAAAGGGGCAAGGGACGTGGTTTTTCTCAGCTGGACGGCGCGGAGGAGGTGTGTTTAGGGAGGCATGAGGGATCAAGAAGAAATGGAGATGGAGGGTCACGAGACGGAGGGAAATAAGACGCAGGCGGACATGTGGCACAAAGCAGACGTGCATGAGTGCATGAAGTGAGGGGAAGCAAAAAGAAGCAACCTGGAGTAAATTGCCTCTTGTTTATTTTGGATGTGACTTTACTTTGACCTCACGGAGAGTTGACGACCATTTCTCCGCCTCGTCGTTCTTTTCATTTCTCTCCCCCAAACGGAGAGTCTCCTCCTGCTCCCCCGTTCTCCTCTCTCCCGCCTCGTCCGTCTCTCTCGTGCCGCACCGCCCAAGTCTCCATCGAGTCCATCCCAATCCCATCCATACCAAGGCCCCAAAATCCCCATTGTTCAACACTGACCATTCGTCTCCATCCAATAACAGACGCACCGTTTGCAAAGCCCGTCCAATCACGTAGCCCCTGTTCAAAATCCCAGACGACGCCTGACCAACGCCCGGCCTATGAGACGCCCGAGAACTGGGCTTCCCCGGGATGGGCCATTATGGATGGATTGCTTACCCCGGACATTTTCATCCCAGGGGTGTCCTCCCCTCTTCCTTCTGACCCTCTCGCGGGCTATCCCTCTCTCGTCCGCTGCAGGAGTCTCTTTGCGTCTTTATGTTTCTCCTCTCCTCCCTCTCCCTCACTCCCTCTCTCTCTCTCCTCCCCCTCTCGGACTCTCGGCAGCTCAGCTCTCGCGCAACCCCCCCCTGTTCCCTGTTCCCTGTCCTCGCCCGTCCTGCCCGCATGCCGTTGCGCTCCGTCTTCCTCTTCAAGCCAAGCCAAGCCCCGACAATGTTGCGTTGTTGATCATGGAGTGCATGGCTAGCACCGCCAACGAAAGGGCTGTCCTCCTGTTACCCCATCATTTGATTCATCTCCTCGGTCTGCCGATCTAGAATCAAACACACACTCCCTTGCCCTCGTCCATTCGCTTCGTCGCATTACAAATACACGCCCCCCAGACTCACACCGACTCGTCCAGCCCAGCCTCAATTCCCAGAAAAAGCAATCCGACCCCATCTCCACCTCCCTCGTCGTCCCTCGTCGTCCCTCCCGGCCCCGGATTTCCCGTCGAGTTGGTTCGGCGTGATCCTTTCGAGCCACACCATCTCTCTCGGGTCTTGACCCCTTCCACGACTGACAACCTCCTCTCCGTCCTTCTTTACATATTCACCTCTTCTCATTTGCTCGCCCTCGCTCCCCCTCTGCTCAAAAGAAACCCGTCCCGCACTCTCGCCTCTCGCTTCGCCTCAGCTCCGACGCAAAGAAGAGCCCCACCGTGACGCTCTCCAGGATCACGCCAGAGCTCTCGTCTTCTGCCTCGTCCTCCTCAGCCGACATCGCCTCGCCTGCGCGAAAAGCGTGACGAGGCTTCGAGAGCCGTCTCTCAATCGCGCTGCGCCCTCATCGCGGCGCTGCCTCACGTCCCCGTCTCAGCCGCCGCCGGCTCGCGACGTCTCGAGCAGAACTCTGAAAAAGACTTCCAGAATCGTCAGAGCATGGCCTGACCGGGTTCCCCCTCGACTAGCATCCCTTCCCCCACGACAAATCGTTTGCGTAACTGCTCTCCAATCCCCGCATCGCCATTGGGCTGCTCCCTCTTGAACCGTTTCCTCGTTTAAACCAGGGTCTTAAGTTTGTCCCGCTTTCTGGAGCAGTCGACCATCTTGCATCCTCAACAAACCCATTGCCATCACCGTCTTGACCACGCGGATGGACCAGATCGAGAGGTTTTGACGCACGCGGAGCCCTCCTCCCCTCCCTCCCTCCCTTCCGACGAAGCGGACGCTATCGTCATGGAGGTTGAGATCAGCGGGCAAACCTCCATCAACCTGCTCGAGTCATGGCGACACCACGTGTCTCTGGGCTGCCACGACGATTGCGCCGTGCCCGCCGCCTTGGGCGACTTGAACAAGGTGCCCAGGTGTCCGGCCTCGGATCCCCTGTTGGAGGCATTGCTCAAGGACGTGCCGTGCAGAGCAGCGAGAGATGCCTCTGACCCAACCAAGAAGCCACCACCGCCATCGAAGCAGTGTCTTCTCAGAAAACAGCCATCACGGCGAACCACGTGTCCCTCGTCACCAAAATTCACCTTTACCGCCTCGACCGGCAGATCGCACCCGATTTCCATCCAGCCCAAGGCGGGCATGCCGTTGAGCCGCGGCACCAAGCGCCGCCGCAGTCTCTTGGACGTCGACGGCTTCAATACGGCCGGCCTGAGCTCCAAGAAGCGACGGCTGCGGTTCGAGCTCATCACCAGCCGCCTCTCGCAGCCGTACTCGCAACCGGCCACGCACATTCTCAACCGCGAGGGACAGGAGTCGGGCGACAAGCGCTTCCTGAAGATGGCCACGACGCTGGACTCGGCGAGACGGGCCACTCACCTGCACGCCACGTCCTTTCTGCGATATTCAACCATGAACTGTCTAAAGAAGCGGCTCAACCTGTCGCACCCGGGAGCAGTGGCGAGGAGGGACGACCAGGAGGCTGTCGCTGTCGTCACAAAGGCCAACAAGGCAGCGTGGAGGATGCAGAGCCTGCAGGCCAGCTCCGAGGGGAAATCATTACGACTCTCCCCATTGCCCAACGGTGCCATGGGCATCATGCCCACGACGCCGCCGCTGCCGCCCCAGGTCGCCCCCACGAGACACAACCACCAGTTTGTGAAGCCGCAACCGCACGCCTGCCGCCTCTCCAGCCCGGCCGCCCTCCCGCGTCCGGCCGTCGACGTGGCTGCCACCAAGAAGCGCACCTCGCCGCGCATCCACCCGGTGCAGTCGCCCGAGCTCCGGCCCTCGACGCCGCTGCAGCAGCTGGACGACCTGGAGGAGGACAGCTTCGCCTTTCTGCACCCCGTCGTCGATGATGACGACTATGACTGGGATAACTTGGGCGGCGGCGGCGGCGGCCGTAGGACCGGGTGCGGCGACGGCGACGACGACCAGGAGGACGGTGTATATTCTGACTTTAGCGTTGTGTTTGCGCAAGATTCCCCCGCGGCTGCGGATGTGGCCAGCGATGACTTGAGCTATGAGGAGTACTTGGATGAGTTGGACGGCATATGCTGGGTTTCGCGGTGACAAAAACGGCCGACTTGCGAGAACCCAAGCCGGACCGAAACATTGTTAAAGGGTACACAAGGGGGACAGGTTACAACGGTGTTTTTGTCTTTTTGGGGACGGGAGGTTTTTTTGTAAAAAGCTTTTAAGCATCTAGTTTTTTTTTGGGACGTTGGCTCTGGGTTTTGCATTCGAGATATCATCCTGGTACTCTGTAGTTTCTAGGATACGGGAACGCAGCGTCAACAGCAGAAAGGTTCCGCAACGGAACAATGTTTTGCGAATGTTTACAATATTAATTAATGCGTCCATGGCCGTCACGTCGTCACTTCTTCACGGCTCTTCGCGAATCTTGCGTACCCTGTCCTTTGCAATGTCGCACATGGCCTGTTGGCGGTTAGTAACGTTGCAGTACATGTAACCCCTGGGCAATGCTCCTCGTATGTACCTGTATCGCCGCATCAATCTCTCGGGCATAGTCGCCCCTCGCAATCCTCGCCTTCATGTCCTCGATGATCTCGGGCCTCCCCCGCCCGTTGACGAAGACGACGTACCGCAGGCCCGGGAACGTCTTCTCGTACTCGTCGTTCAGCTTGGCCAGCTCCTCGCCCTCCCCCGCCAGGTTGGCCTGCTCGGCGGCCGACTGGGCCGACTCGACGCGCTTGGCGCCGAGCCGGGGGTGGGCGGCCAGGATGGAGAGCAGCACGGGGTCCGGGTCCGTGGCGGCGGCATCGTCGTCGTCGTCGGCGCCGGCGCTGCTGGCGGCCGCCATGGAGAGGAGGCGGATCTGGCAGGCGTCGATGAGCTCCGCGTACGACTTGTACTCGGCCGTGCGCACCACGGGCAGGAGGGAGTCGTGGATGGCCGGGCTGCGCTCGAAGAGGAGGTCCAGCGTCTCGGCCTGGTAGGGGTCGGTGAGGCTGTGGAGGACGTCGACTCTGGGGAGGAACATGTTTTGAGTTTGGATGGCGAGCGTCGAGTGGTGGGCTTCGCACTGGGCTCAGGGAGTGAAGAGAGTAGAATCAACGCGGACGAGGGGATAAGAGTCACGATGGATGAGCTTCGATTTTTAACCAGTGTCAGTTGGTTGCTATCTGTATCACACGTCTCCAGTAGTATCTGTATCGCCGACGGCCGGACTGCGGAGATGTCCACGGGTGCGAAACACGTTGCAAGGCGGTGCTCTCCGCCCCCGGACTGAGGCCTTCTGTGGAACACACCAACGAAAAAAGGTTGCCTCCCGTTCGATGATGAAGGGATGACCGATGAATCCAGGCGCCACACGATAAGGCACAGCGATAAAGGCGCTTATCTAATCACCCCGTGACCCAGCGCTGCGAACGTGTTCTGGTTGGTCAGTGCACGGGCAAAATCAATCTCGACTCCCATCGCCGGTCGCAAGTAAGAGCTTCACGACTCGAGAAGGAGAAAACGCATTTTGTCGCGACGAAAAGGAATTGAGCGCTTGCCGAGCTTTGATTTGCAGTCGCCATGCTTTGCGGAAGTGAGTTGCATCCTCGTCCATGAGCCAGCGGTTTGCTTGGTGCTGACTTTGAGCTGCAGTTTCTGGGGAGGCTCCCCAAGAGCCCGTCGTGTCCAAGAAGTCCGGTACGTACATGTCCATGTCCCTTCCCCCCCTCCCTCGTCTGTTATTGACCCGGCTTGATGCAGGCGTCGTCTACGAGAAGCGACTTATCGAGCAGTACATCAACGAGCACGCCACCGAGCCCGACTCTGGCGAAGCCCTCACCACAGACGACCTCCTCCCCATCCACTCGTCGCGCATCGTCCGACCGCGTCCTCCCACCCTCACATCCATCCCCGCCCTCCTCGCGACCTTCCAGAACGAATGGGACGCCCTGGCGCTCGAGACGTATAACCTCAAGGAGCAGCTCGCGCGCACCCGGGAGGAGCTCGCGACGGCCCTGTACCAGCACGACGCCGCCGTGAGAGTTATTGCGAGGTTGATGAGGGAGCGCGACGAGGCGAGGGATGCTTTGAGCAAGGTCACGGTGTCGGGGGCTCCCAGCGGGGGAGACCAGATGGTTGTGGATAGCGTGCAGCAGCTCCCCGACGAGCTCGCTGCGCGTGTGGACGAGACTCATCAGACGTACGTGGTTGCCTGGTTGTGGCTGTCGTGATGGAAAGCTAACATGCGATGTAGGCTGTCCAAGGGCCGCAAGAAGAGACCCGTTCCCGAGGGTTGGGTCAGCGCAGAGGAGGTGTCGGCGTTTGCTGTCGGCGCGACAAATGCCCTCCCCGTTCCCCAAGCCACCTCTGTCGCCGTTGAGGGCGACTACGCGGCCGTCAGCGGTCTGAGCGGCGAGGCTGCCATCTACTCTGTGAGCGCGGACAAGGTGGAACGACAAGTCCCCGTCAACGAGCCCGTGACGGACACGGTCTGGACTGGACCCAAGGTCGTCTTCGCCACTGGCCAGGGTTCCGTCAAGATCTTTGAGAGCGGCAGCGAGGTGGCGTCCTTGAGCGAGCACTCTGGTGCGGCCACGGCCTTGAGCGTGCATCCCGGCGGTGAGCTCGTGGCCTCTGTCGGCAGCGACAAGGGCATCGTGTTTTACGACCTGAACTCGTCGAAGCTCGTCAGCCGCGCGTACACGGATGCGGCTCTGACTTCGTGCGCCTTCCACCCCGACGGTCACTTGTTCGCGGCCGGCACCGTCTCTGGCGACATCAAGCTCTTTATGACCAAGACGCTCGACCAGGCGGCCGTCTTTAAGCTGGGCGCGCCGGTGCAGGCCCTGGCCTTTTCGGAGAACGGCTACTGGTTCGCGGCCACGGCCAAGGGCCAGTCCATGGTGACCATTTTCGACCTGCGAAAGGAGGGCGACGCGGCCATCGCCAAGGTCCTCGAGACGGGCAGCCCCGTGCGAGCGCTGTCTTGGGACTACAGCAGCCAGTTCCTCGCGACGGGCGGGCCTTCGGGGGTGACGGTGCACCAGTACACCAAGTCGAGCAAGAAATGGAGCGAGCTGTTGAGGAGCGCCACGCCGGCGGTCGCGGTGCAGTGGGGAGAGTCTGGGAAGACGCTGGTGACTGTGAACGAGGAGGGAGTCGTGAGCGTGCTCGGCGGGGCCAAGGAATAGACGGCAGCGACGGGAGTTTGCTTTACATTGGAGATCTACTGCCGAGGCGTGGAGGTTAGATAATAGCTGTACAATTAAGGGCCTAGGAGGAGAGATTGGTTGATGGGCTTCCAGGTTGGGCAACAAGGACGGCTTCTTTATACAAAATGACTTTTAGTGTTGACAGACAATTTGACACCATCACGAAGACAATACGCATTGAGATGCAGGCAACGGGCGGCCGAGTGCGCCGGCCATCGGAACGGAAGCACCCACCCAGGCACCTCAGCGGGGTAAACAATTGGATGGAATGGAACGCCACAAACCGCCCGCCAAACCGGACCCTGAAGCGAGTCCCTGGCCGTTCAGCAGAGAACCTTAGCAGAGCCAACAAGCCTCGTCTCAGCCGCCACAGTGGCAACGAACCTCTGGCAGCAGCCCAGCCCAGACCACTGCAGCCGCACCAAACAACCACTCCATCCCGCATCCCCCATTTCCAATCTTTCCATCCTCACCCAATTCTTAGTCGCAGCTCTTCATTCTTTCTGCCTCCCTCGACCACCCTCGACTGCGTCGTCGACCCGTTCCGTCCACGTCCCTCATTCACCACCAGCATTCGCCCGTCTCCCCGTCACGGCCCCCCCCCACGAGACGCCTCGTTTGCCGAGTCTCGCGGCATCTCATCCCGAAGCCGACACCCCCCTCCGACGCTGCCTTGGGCGGGATCCACGTCGCCTGTCCCGCCGCCGTGAATCCAAGTCGCCGCCTGGCTGCCTCTCGACAGCCGGCGCGCACCTGCCGGCGAAGAAATACCGGGGGAGCGTCTCCCTTGAAACCCACCCACCAAGTCCAACTTCCTCCCTTGCTCAACATGGATTCCTTCGACGATGACGACTTGTTCGTTCTGGAGGACGACGACCTCCTCCATCACCTTGTTGGAACTGCACCGGCCACAGACGTAGACCTTGCGCCTCCTCGACCACTCAGCGCCTTGCACCTCCCGCACCCGCCCGGCCAACCACCACCCCCGCGGCCATCACGGGCTCGCCGACTCAACTCACGCAGCATGCAGACACAAACGGACCCTTCCGTCATCGACCTCACGGCCGAGCCCGACTCCCCCGTCCGAGAACGACGCTCTGCCGCATCCTCGAGCCGCGCCAGCCGAAACCCTCGCCGAACCAACTCGCAACGAATCTCCCCGCCGCAGCTGGCACGCAGCGACAGCACCCTTTTCACGCCCTCGACGGGGGTCATTGACTTGACCGTCGATTCGCCCGAGGAATCACGACCGTCGGATGCAACGCGAGGTCGGACCAGCCGCCTTCACCACCACCACACCCACTCGCACACTCACCATCGTCACCCGAACCCCGACGAGTTGATAGGACTCGAGTTTCTCACGTCTCGCCCGGACGTTCCCACCTTTACCATCGGCCTGTCTAGGAGATTTGCCGGCATCTTTTCGAGCAACATGCTCAACCTCCAACCCCACCTCGACGTCTCGAGGCCTGCCTTCTTGGCCACGCCCCCAGCCCCCAAGCCCGTCATGGAGCCCGCGCCTCCCACGCGGGAAGGCTTCACGCGGGACACGTGCGCCGACCCCGAGAAGGCGTCGGAAAACGTCGTCATTTGCCCGGCTTGCGAGGAAGAGCTGGCCTACGACCCCACGGATCCGACGCCGGCGACGCACACCTCTCCGTCCAAGAAGCGAAAGCGGACGGCGGGAGAACATCACTTCTGGGCCTTGAAGAAGTGTGGCCATGTACGTGTAATGATCACGCAGAGCTCAATCCCCTCCCCCATTTACTAATGGCGTTTCTAGGTCTACTGCGCAGACTGTTTCGACAACCGCCGTCCGACAAAGGCAAACCCCCGCGGCGTGGGCTTCCGCACCCTGGACGGCAAGGCCCCCGCCAGCGCCATCAACGACCTTCGATGCGTCGTGGACGGGTGCGAGACCAAGGTTACCAGCAAGAGCGAGTGGGTGGGCATTTTCCTCTAATGGTTCTGGGGCCGTTCGTGGTCTTTTCTCGACTTCCTGGCCCAGGCATGACGTCTTTGGGGGGAGAATCACGGCCGTGACGAAGTGACGAATTGCAATGAAGCGAGAGGTCAAACGGAATGGATCTGGGGGCATGGGGGAGTGGATATACCGGCGTAGGGGCGCTTTTTGGTTCAATAGAAGACAATTGTTGTTCTTTGTCTCGAGGCTTTTCTTGGGTGCGAGGCGTGTGTATGTAGGAGCATGTCCCAGGCGCTATTCAAGCCAACGACTTGTACGAAGGGCTTGGGACGTGAGCGATGGCTTCAGCAGTCAGCTCCCGAGAGGATGCCAAACTCAGGTTGGGCACGAATGCGGGCTTTGTATAGTACTATCTTTTCACGTGTAATATTCCTCATTCATGAGCTCGCTCGCATGTGCTACAAAAGGTAAACAAAGACCATCAAGGTAACCACCAAACGCTGTTGAGGCGAAACGAGCTGTCTAAACCCGGGCGTGCATGTTAACCGAATAACCCCCAAACGCCAAACCCCTCTGCAAAAGTTATCCTACGCATGTCCCCAAATCTCAGAGTCATGACAGGCGCTCTTATATGCGTCGTCGAGTCGTGTTTCAAATCATGAGCTCCAAGGCTATGTCGTCCATCCAGTCGCCGCCTCCGTATTCCGACTCTTGCGACGAGGGCGCCGCCTGAGCGGGCGGCGCGGCCCTCGGCGCCGTGTTCTCCTTGTTTCCCCCCGTCGCCGGTGCCATCTTCTTCGCCGTGATTGTGGTGGCCGTGGTCTTGGGTTGTTGAGGAGTGCCTCTGGTGTTCGCATTCGGGGCGATTAGCGCTGGTGGTTTGGCTCGGGGGGGTTCGGCCGTAGGTTTCGTATTCGTCTTCGGGACGGCATGTATCGGGGCCTTTTGCAGCCCAACCCCAGGTGTAGTGGCGTGTGTGGTGTTTTTCGTACTCGATATCGGTCTTGCTCTGTTGCCCTCAACCTGTGGTCTTACATTCGTCTTCGCGACGAAGCGTTCTGGAGGTTTGTGAGGTACAGGCGGGAGATTCCGCCGCGGCGTGTGTGGAGCCATGGCGGCCTTGGGCTTGGGATGATTGCTCTGCTGGGCGCGAGCGGCTGCTTCCGCCTCGTTGCGAAACGCCATTCCGGTCTGCGTGCGCAGCCGGTCTCGCTGCTGGATCTTCTCGAGTTCCGCGGTGCGGCGACTGCGCTGGAGCGCCAGGGACATGAGCTCGTGGGACCCGGAAGACGTGAAGAAGCGCCTTGGCGGCGGCGAGGGCGAGTCGATCCTGGGCTCTGGGAGTGACGGTTCGGGGGGGCCTGACTGTTTCTGAGGCTGGAGTGCCGGCTTGGTCTTGCAGGGCGTCGCCTCTTCTGTGGTTTCTTCTTCCAGCTCGCGGGCTTGTTGAGACGGCGAGGGGAAGAAGTCGTCAAAGTTGCAGAGAATCGCTTGCGTGCTGAGGGGAGGAGCTTGGCGAGGTGGTGACGGTGAGGGAGGGGGGCTGCTTCGGGCGGGTTTGGTGGCGGACGGCCTTGGCGGAGGTGCCATGGGGGTGTGTTTCTTGAGGCCAAGGCCTTGTTCGTATTGGGACGGTTCTCGAATAGAGCGGTGTTGTCCCGTTGGATTGGGCGGCGTTGATACGCTTGGGACGGCTGGGGGTTTGAAGATGGGTTGCTGCTTGTTGCTCTCGGGTTCCTTCATCGCTGCCTTCTTGGCGCTGGCCTCGACATCCTGCACTAATATTTCCAGCGCAAGGTCTTCTTCAAAGTCGTCGTCGAGGTCAAGGTCGTCCAGGTCTGGTGTCTTCTTCTTTTCCGTAGCAGAGGTCGGTTTTGCTGCGACTGGTGGACTGAACGAGCCGAAAGCGTCGATGCCAAAGTAATCGTCCAGATCTTGCGTGAAACCTCCGTCTTCCTCCGGTTTCCTTTCGTCTCCTTTCTTTTCGTCCGTCTTTTGATCTTCTCGAGCATGTTCTGGTTTCTGTATCGGTGGACAGGCCTTCTCGAGTTCAATATCCGAATTGTGCATTCCCTCTTCGTCCTCCATTATGTCGTCCAGCTTTGGCGCAGTTGGAGGGCTTGGTACCGTCACCGGATCCAACACTTCCCTCTCCTCCACCTGCTCTCCCTCTGCGTCTCTCTTCTTTGCAGTCCCATTGCCGCGCACAAATCTAGAGATGGTATCCTGACTCGGCCGCACGTTCACGAGAGGCAATCCCTTCTTGCGCTTCTCCTCCCTCTCGGCCAGCAGCTTTCCCTTCTTCTTCTCCCTCACCTGTTTCGCCTTCGAAGCGGCCCGTTCCTTTTCAAACTCTTTTCGAATGCGTTCCTGTTCCGCCCTCTCCTGCTTGATTCGTTCGACTCGGGACATGCGCGGGCCGCGATTGGCAGCTTTGTAGGCCTTCTGGACCTGTTTCGAGGTCATGGGGCGGTCGAATCTGGCGGCATCGGGGGGGTTGGCCGGGCCCGGGTTTTGGGGAATGAGAGTGAATGTTCTCTGGCCCATCTTGACGACTACATCTGACCGGTTTGCGAGAGCCTTGTCGACGAAGGGTGTGGCACACTTCAAGTGCAAGGTCCAAGGCGGGACGTGTTGGCGGGGTGGTTCGACGGGGGAATTGACGCGAAGTGGAAGCGAAGTCACATGACCACGTTTCATGGCACTTTGCAGGTTGGAAAGAACAGCACAGACGCTGATGATGTTTCAATCTGACGAGAAAAAAGAAGAGCAATGTCTTTGTGTTATGCTATTTCACCTAATTGCTGCCATTCATTCCGTCCTTACTTCTCCAGAGGCTCAACGGTCGGGTCCCAAGCACAAGGACTGTAGTCCTTGGTCGCAATGTCCTCGACCTCCTCCGCCGTCAGCTCAAAGTCGTACAACTGAGTATTCTCGAGAATCCTCGACGGCGTCACGCTTTTCACCAGCGGGACCAGACCCCGCTGCAGACTCCAACGTAACAGGATCTGCGCCTCCGTTTTGCCGTACTTGTCCGCCAGGGCCTTGACCTTTGGCTCGCCGAAGCGCTCGCCGCGGACAATGGGACAGTAGGCCTCGACGGCGACGTTGCGGTCGGTGCACCACTTGACAATGTCTGGGCGGGTGAGCCACGGGTGGACTTCCCACTGCCCGACCGAGATGACGCCTCCCTTGCCGGGACCGCGCTCGGCCTCGAGCTCCTTGATGTACGCCTCCAGCTCATCCAGGTGGTGCACGCCGTAGTTGGACACGCCAATGGAGCGCACCTTGCCGGCCTCGACCAATTCGACGAGCGCCTTCCACGCGCCCTTGCGGTTGTCGGGGCCGCCGTAGGGCGCGTGGATCAGCACGAGGTCGAGATACTCGAGCTTCGTGTCCTCGAGGGCCGTGGAGACGAGCTTCTGAGTGTTTTCGTAGGACAGGGGGAGGCTCCTCATGGGCACCTTTGTGGTGAAGAAGACTTCGGATCTGGGGATTCCAGCCGCAGCGATGCCTTCTGCACTCTGGCCCTGGTTGCGGTAGGCCGAGGCGGAGTCGATCTACGCCTGTCAGTATTGCACATGAGGGGAATGGGCGAGACGTACGTGGCGGTAGCCAATCTCCAAGGCCTTCTTGCAGACATCTGGGGCCTGTTCCTTGGGGGTTTGGTAGACCTTGACGATCAATTAGCTCGGCGCATGATGACTAGAAGCTGAGGACCTACTCCAAACCCAAGCCTCGGGATGGAATAGCCCGAGTTGAGCTTGAGCGTCGACTGAAGGGTGAGTTTCGAAGACATTTTGCGACGTTGATTGAGAGTTGAAAGGCTTGTTCCACGGGATGACGAGGAAAGAAATAGGTCTCGCGACCGAATAAATACTTCAATGCTCCTCGGAGACCGACAATTAGTAAGGAAGGTGAGGTAGGCAGCGAGATGCGTTGTACTGTAGCATTACGACCGGGATTGACTTTGTAGCATTACGACCGGGATTGACTGTCTCGCAATGCCGGAATGCGGGTCGGTTAGTTCGGAAGGACTGATGATATCATTTACGGCCAATACGTGCTTCATCTGCGGGCAACTACATACAGGGACCTAGAGAAGCCGTTTCAGCCATCTCGAGATTGTCGGGGTTATCGGAGTTAATTGATGTGCCCAATGAATGCACTCGAACAGGCAGCAATATGTGATCAATTGACAGTGAGGCACTCCTGGAAAGAGGCAGTCAAACATTCATGCAAACTTTTACTTTTATTGGGCTTCGTCTGTTGGATCAGACGACGCTACCCAGCTGACCCGCATGTTCCCGAGGCCCGTCCTCATCTTCCTCCTCTTCCCCATCATCGTCGAGGTCCAGCATCGGATAGTTGAGAATGGCGGCGATGTCGCCTAGCATTGACAGCCGCTGTCCGCTCTCGTGGTCGCTGCTCAAGACCCTCGCCTCGCCTCCGTCCTTCTTGACCTTCTCCACGAGCGCGACGTACTTCTTCCGCGTCGCGAGGTCCTCGCTCCGGAACAGTGAATTGTTGATCAAGAGCACACCTCCTCCCGGCCCGACGGCGCCGTCCAGCACGGCCTTTTCCACGGATGAGGTGCCGTACCAGGCGCGGCCGTCGTCGAGCTTGAGCATGTCGAAGAACTGATCGACAAACTGCGCCTCGCGCGCAAACTTCATGTCCTTCATCTTGGCCAGGACCTCGGGGCTCTTGAGAATCTCGTTTAGGCTGTGGACGTGGCCCGAGTTGGCGTGCACCACCGTAGACTGGCTTGCGACGGCCGTGAGGATCTTGTCCGCTGTATCTCGACCCCGGTTCGCAATGTATTGTTTAAAGTCGTTTGCGACGAAGCCGGGGCTCGCCAAGAGGATAGGTCGCGGCTCGGAAAAGTCGACGGCTCGGGTCAGGCTGGATAGCGTCTTTTCAAAGAAGCGGCGCATGCCCGCAGCTTGTTCCGAGGCCAGGTCGCGTTTCTTGGGTATGACGCTCTCGACGCGGACTTTGAGGACGGTTCGGAACTGGGTGATGAGGCAGATGTTTGCGATGCCCTCCTGCATCACGACGGCGGCCAGGGCGCCGTTCTTGTCGTCGGCCAAGGCCTCCTGGAGGGTTTCCTTGGCAATCGAGTCCCAGCCATCGGGCTTGATGACGGTAAAGGCGCGGTTGACTTCGAGGTCGAGGGTGTGGTGGGTGCCGAGGCTGACGTGGGGGTTCTCTTCGCAGACGGTGCCCGAGACGCGGAGGGAGGAGACGGCGGGGTCGAAGAAGGTGCTCTTGACCTTGATGGTCAGGTCGGTGTGGACACGGGACGAGAGGACGGAGCCGGTGGCGGATTGGTTGGAGACCTTGCGGATGGCGTGGGCGTGGATGATGTCGCGCGGGAGGATGAGGTTGTAGGCGTGCCACTGGGGGAGTTAGCCAAACATGACGATGGCCTCAGCCGTGGAGGGGTCGCGAGGCTGAGGTGGGGAAATCGCACCATGTCTTCGGGGTCTTCGGGCAGGAGAGACACGGCGTCCTCCTCCCAGCGTTTGGGCACCTTTGCGAGCTTCATCTCGGTCTGGCTGCGATGTGGAGTTGGTGTTTTCTCGAGGTGCGAGTTCAATGCCAAGTCTCCTCCAGTTGATTGGAGAGTGGGTGTTGATTGATTGGTGGTTGCTGCAGTGGAGTTTTTGCTTGATGGAACGGTTCCGCGTGTGAAGGAGGGACAAGAGAAGCACGACGAGGGATGAATGTAGAGGATTTGGTTTGTTTATGTTTGAAAGTAAACAAAGAAATATTAATTGAATGTTTTCTTTCTCTTCCGTCTTCCAAAGAGGAATTGGGTTGGTCCCTTGACACGCCCGACCCAAGCGCCAACCGTCGCGCCAGGGCAAACCCACCTTCGGAGAGCACCGTCACTTGGAGGCTTCTGTAGACTAAGTTACCAGGTTGAAAGCATCAGTGCAAGGCTCGGGAACCGTCCTGAGGAAGGCATATTGCTCAAAGATGCCACGCATCGACCCTTGACTCCATTTCGTCACACAGTTGCTAGAGTACCTTACCGAGATCTTGACCGGCCCGACTTACAACATCAGTGAGTGGTTGAAGACGATGTATGTGAAATACGTACAGGCAGAGAGTCCGTCTCTCAGCAAAGGATTGACATTCAAGACCAGAGAATAAATAGAAGCTACGGTACTTACTTATCTGCCCGGCGCATGCTGCTTTCAGGCTGTGAGGGCGTGTTCTTCGCAACCCTAGAATCTGGAATATCGGAAATATTCAACTCACGAGCCAGCCCAAAATCCAACCAACTTACCCTCGATGCAAACATAATTGGTGGCTTTTTGGGTCTCGAATCTTCCCCTTTTCTCTCTGTTTTCCTTCTTTTCTAATGGAGAGTGTTTTGTCCTTGTCCACTACACCATTGAGGCAGGTATCGGACGCGGCGAGTACCTCGAGGGTACTTGGGTGACCCGGGAACTCACGTACCTCGAATGGACGCTCAAGCTTCGGACAAAATTGATGCGTCATGGAGAAGGGCTTTCAGCTCTGTTCCAATTCACAAAAAAATTCTTCCTCTTGGGTATAAATGCCGTGTGACCCCGAGCCAAAAAATGAGACCGAAGTCCCGGCCCTCCCTCAGATATCTGTTTTCCGCGTTGTCATTAACAACTGGTTGGTCCTTCGATGGATTTCTCATCACTGGGGGCTCTTAGTAAGTCCAGTTCTTTTTTCCGAGGGCGGAAGCAGCAAGGGGACACTTGAGGAGAACTTGCGTGTTTGCAATGGGGAGACCCGGCTCGTGTTGGAGGAAAGGTGACAGAATTTGGCTAACAGTCGTCAATAGAGGTGGAAATTCCACCAAGTGGTCATCACTGGATGCTGCGGTAGGTTCTGTTTCGTTTTCATATGCCGTATTAATTACATTGCTAACCTTGAGTTGCATTCTAGGGCCCCTGATCTCATTGACGGTTCAATCTGGGAGACAGAGTTCCTTCGCTCTGTGGATGAGTTGCTTTCAAGTCCCTACCCTTTTTTGTTTCTCCCTGGGCAAGCTCATCAGTATTCAATAGATCAGACAGCATTCAGACGATGACCCATATTCAACAGGGAGAACGAGCAGTGATGATGCTGCGTCTTCCATCCGCATGGGGCAACGTCTGCGGGTTTCTCCAACCCATCGACGTGGCCGTGAAGACGTCACCTGAGTTCGTTACTTTGCCCTATTGGATTTGGAGATAACCGCTTCTTCATGTCAGGAATCTTCAAGTTGAAGTTCAAGCCTAGATGGGACACCTCGGAGGCTTTGAAACGGCTCTTACTTTGACCATTACTCTCTCTTGGTAGGCATACTCAAGTGAGCGTAAAGCGGCATATCTGAAAATGGCAAAACCAACCTTGTTCTACGTCGGAGTATTCTGCTTTTACGGTTTTATTGCTTCAATTCTTTATTTTATATCAGTATTTTCACGCTCAACACTCATTAAAGAATACCCGTCCACGGGTGCTACACAGCTCACTGCAAGCTCTGCAACTACCTCACCTAGGTAAGTTACCTATAAGATCACAGCCTAATGCGCTCAGGGCCTACACGGCAGATAACAATATATAATTTCCCCTCATCCTCACACCATCTCGCCTTCGAAAGTTCCGAGTTCTCGTCACATCGGACTCCCTGGCTCACTACACGAAGTGAAACCACGTGGGAACATCATCTACTATCCAGTGTTAACCCCTCAAATCCCGCTAATTCGGTTCATGTTTTCTCTCTAGCTTGGCTGTCAACAAAGAGATCCAACGGTCCTCCTTTGAATTCTATATTCATACTAGCTCAATTGTAAAACCTCGCTATGATAGGTGTAGCTTGGACCTTTGTGTTGTAGAAGCGAAGTATATGGGCGTAGAACTGTATCCTCACTATCGGTTATGGCCCTTATAATTTTGAAGACAATCCCCTAAACCTAATATTTGAGGTCCAGTTGTCCAAGCACCCACCCCCGCTAAGAGTTCTTTGGATGACAGCTTGAAGTCGCTGGCTGAGATATCACCATACAGTTGTGTAGTATGATACATGCTGCGAATAATTGAACGTTGCAAGCGTAGTTGTACAACGTGCTGCTCTTGTGCGTTATGAGCGTCTCATAAACTCCTGGTCAAGTCCAATAGATGGAATCATCTTCAATCCCATGCTGAGCTCGAAGGCGTTGACAAACAAACTGTTTTTATATTGCGACCCGAACCTGCCGGACCGGCATAAATGCTCCTGTCCGGTCGGCCCGGGGGTGAAAGACTGTCATCATAGGTGGGATTCGCGTCTGAAGACAACTCCCAGCTCCCACCAACCGGCCGTCTCTACTCGGTGCACAGCTGATTATATCGCAATGTCCTTGGAGCTTGGCTCAGTGGTTGCAATGCTGGATCAGTTTCTTGGCATCTAACTATAAACTTCTAAACTTCGGTAAACCCGGCTACTTGTTCTCAATGTCACAATCATCTAGTGCAAACCGCGGAGGTCTACGATGGAGACGAGCACAAACTTCTTCCAATCTGGCATCGTTTGCAACCGTCACAATTCCATGCCTGATGAAGTGGGCGAGGTATACCAGACGCGTGATGGGTATGAAGGCGTTTGAATCGATGCCAGAGCACACCTCTTCCAGCGTCATGAGCTCGAACCCTTCAACTTCGTCGGTATCGCAGCTCAGCGTACAACCCTGATCCAGTTCGATTTCGAAGACGTATTGAGTGTGATGCATGTACGCCGGAAGCCCCTGGTTCGATCGCGGATATGCCGCGGCGAGCACATCACATGGTCGTAAGCGCTCGCGCAGCAACGCTTCGGGGAGGTTTGCCTCTTCGCCGGCCTCTCGGACCATGCCTTCGAAGGGCGTTTCGCCAGGTTGGAGTCGGCCAAAGACGGCGGAATCCAGCATTCCAGGGAGAAGCGTCTTGGTCAAGCCTCTCCTCTGCACCTAGTATTTGCGCCCTTCGGGGGTGTTTGTCCAGGCAGTGAGATAGACTGCGAGAGTTCTTGCGCCAATGACATCGATGCCGCTTCCGTCGACGTCGAGAACATGCTCCCCGTCGGCAGAATAGACAGGATAACGCTCGTCCTGCCAGAAACGTAGACTGGGAGACGAGCCCGCGTGGTGTCCTTTGAGCAAGGCCTCTTCTACGGCCTGAGTTCGGGCCTCAAAATCGTCGGGACAATACAATGTGAGCCGACGCTTCTCCTGATCGATGGTCCAGGAATCTGGCCAAGGGAGAGCCTGTACAACGTCCTTTTGGACGAGGCCAATGGGCTGCACAATTCCGCCGATGATGAAGAAGAAGTAATCTCTCAAGAAGTTGGCATATGCTGCGGGATCATCTTCATAATACGGCCACCTATCGTAGGTTAGAGGACATTCCTTGGAGGGTGATTGGATAGGCGGCTTACGTATCGACTTCGGCGACAATATCGTAGCTGCTGCGATGGGGGGGCATGTTGCACATTGTCGATAGCAGGGCGAGAGATATGGAAAATATGGTTCCGAGGGAACGTCCCTGCCACAGAATTCGGCCGTGTTATATCGGCCATGTCCTCGTGGCAGTGAATCTGTGACGCCCATGTGGCCGCTTAATGATAGTTGGTTAATCAGAGCTACGGAATCTTGGCCCGATGGTGAATGCTTACATCGAGCCCTATATTATCAACTTGTTGAAGCCGGTCTTTGGAAGTAGTCAAGTGGTTTTCAAATTGTGATACTGGCACCGAATAGAAACCCATCCATGTTCATCAAGCAAAGGAAAAGCGACGGCTGGTCCACGGACGCTCTACCAATTACGGGTCCAGCCTTTCAGTAAAGGAAAACCTCCGTTGCGGTTGATCATCATCGTTCCTCTGGATCAGATGGCGCTTCACCCCAGTCTTGTGCAATCGCTACAGCTGGACAGGGTATTTTCGTCCACCAAAGCCGAGTTGCCGGGTTTACCTCTGGTAAGGTACCTACTCCAAGCGCTTTCTAGCTGGTATTCGAGTTGCTCCGACTTTGAAGACATGTATCTCTTGATGCCGTCCGGGTCCTTCATCGTTGTAGAGACAATTCACGACGACGTTCGTCAGATGCGGATACACTTGACTCCAACTTACAACAACTTGGAGCAGGACTGGCTCTCCGTGCCAACGTTCAAATCACAGACGGGCCTGGATCTGTCCAATTTGGTCGACCGGTCGATTGGCCCGAACTCGAGCTAGAACGCCAGCTGCATGACTCGATCAGCCTATCCAATACGTCGAATATCTGGACATGTTGGCCACTAGCCCTTCGGCCAGCCACATTCGTACAAGATGCAGAGACCTCTAAGGATACAGCTTGGGATGGGCAAAGAGCACAACTCTTTGCTTCGGGAAGATTCTTTGGTGCATCTTTGAAGAACTGCCGTCGTGCAATACATTTCTCACCATTGAGACTTTCGCCGAGGACATCAACCAGAGCTGATGCTTTCCCGGGTTTCAACATACTCCCATGGAACTACGAGAACTGATCACCCGCTGCACAGCTGACGCGCCTGAATGGGAAGGCCAAGTGTTCCCTGTAGCGCGCAAAGGTGACAAGCTGGTGCCCAAGCCACCTATCGGTGACCTGGGAGGAGATCTGGACGCCGACCGGCTCCAACATGTTGCGTGCGAATGGTGACGTCGGAGAATAGAAGCCGCAGAAGATTATGTTCAGCGACGTCATGGCAATGGTGGATCATACATGATCAAGCCAGAAGGGAATCTTGGCACTAAAGATACGACTCGAGAGACTTCAACGCTGGAGGAGATGATGGATATTCCCACGCGCCTTTCGACTGAGGCGGGTGTACTGACATGAAGTTATCTTGGTTCGGCGCATGTACTTGCGTTATTTGAGTCCCCTCCCCCTCCCTTCACGCTTATAAAACTAAAATACACTCATCATTTGACAATAGCGGAAGTGGCGGCGAGAGAGTACCCAGGCTTGTCAGACTTCAGTTACTACACCGAGTCCAACAATCCAAGCTCGGCAGGACAGCCACGGACGAAGATGAAACCAGACATCCTGAAACAATGGCTTATACGCTTATCATCTATATAAGCATTCATTTTATTCCAACAACCACTATTAGACATTCAGTAAGAGGATACAATGTTCTTGTGCGATAACTGTACGAACCATTAACGTTTGATACTCATACCTCGGCCACCGAGCACTACCAGCATATGGACTACGACAGTACGTTGGGATGTAATGGCAATGAATCAATAACAATGCAAACTTCACACTTACTAACAGATCCATGACTGAATAGGTAGCAAGCTGGCGTAGAACAACTAACCCGTGAGGGTATTGACAGGGAATCGGTCACGACCCAGCTTTTTCAAGAGGCAACAAGAACTTGGACTAAACGGGCATATGTAAGATGCTCGAGACGTAGGCGGAATGGAGTTACAATGCTTCAATCATCCCACAATCATCCCACGCATATGCAGGAAAGCTCGCAAATCTGGCCGACGTCCCCCCAACGAGATTATGCTTCTCGGGTAGAAGAACGTGTCCGGACGTCCTCGGTCTGGGCCGTCAACACACACACACACACACAAGTTTCAGGTCGTCTTACGATGCGATGGACCAAGTCCCGGGTTGACACGTCGGGGAACGTCATTGGTGATTTGCCATGGTGCGTCTTGCACGGGGCAGTCGACATCCAAAGCCCGCGCGGTGAGACAAATTCCCGCTCAAGTTGAAGGACATGGCCTATCGAAGGCTCTCGGTCCTTTGTAAACAAAGTTTGTACAAAAAAGCTGTCACTTGGACCGAATGGTCTTGAAGAAGGCGGTGGCAGCTCTGACCGCAACGTCCACCAGGAGGGACAGGCGTGGAAATCAACTCGGATAGCACCCGACCACGTTCAAACCCTGTAGCCTCTGCAACCAGATAGCTGCTCGCATCATGTGAGATGGCATCAACCTGCTCCCGCGAGATCCGAATATCGTCTCCCCCTCGACCCCGGCAAACCATAACGGCCATGGAGCCCTCCCCAACGCCAGCATAACGCGGTAGCTAAAATGCTAACCTCTCTCTCTGCAGCAAGCACCCTGGACTAGTGAGGAAAAGGACGGGCCCCCCCAAAGCTTCGAAAATCGGGGATATTTGCTGCCGTTTGCCAAGGAATTTCAAGGTGTCGGTTTATGCCGTATCACCCGTGACATGACACTTTTGCTTTTGCAACTGGATGACACCACGGAGCCGGCACGGGGTGCCCAAGCGTTGCGAGCCCGAGGATTTCACACCCCTCAGATCTGGAGTTTTATGTTTTAGAGTCGAATAGATTGATTGCGAAATCAAGATCACAAGCTGAATGCTTGGGCATAACGAATGACATCCCACCCAGTAGTAATTACATTAGTTGCAAGGCTTGTAGCCACAGCTTTTTTTTCTGCAACCAATTTTTACCAACTGGCATAGAGTGCAGGGTAGCAACGGTCACACGCCCTCCCCTGCTTAGGCGAGCTTGCTGACTGCAGATTCCGCCAGCGGTCTGGGCCTTTTTCAACGCAGTGCCGTCCGCCTTGGATTGGTTACCAAGCATCCGCTGATGCCGGAGGATCTATCTTTCCTGTGCCGCGCGGGAAGCGACTTTGGGGATAGTTACAGAGCCTGGCACCTATCAAGCTTATGGCCGAGACAGCTCACCCCCCCTCAAATCCCATGGTAGGCTGCAGGACCCGAGAAAAAGCAGCAAGGACAAGGTTAGGTACGGGACGGAACGGTAGTTGGCAAAGCTCCCGGATGCGTCGGACTTTTGCTCAAGCAGCGTCAAGCGCGAGGGAGGCGACGAGGTTCGGGTCCGGGGGCGCAAACGGCATCCCGGTGATGCCCTCGTCCTTGGATCTCCAGAAAGGTTAATGGGAGGACACGGGGGAAAACAGGAGTCCGCGGGGGTCCGTCTTTTTGGCCGCGGGAATGGATAGGCAATGGGAATTCCCAACTCCAGACTCCAGTTTAATAGCGCTCGTCCATCTCACGGGCCAGATCAAGACTCCATGCTCCGAGACATTTTTAGAGATGCATCTGCGGAGTTGTGCGTGAGGGAAAAAGAAGGAAGGGCAAAAAGGTGGAACAAGACAAAGGAGCTCGCGTCTTCGTGGCTTTCTCATCCTCCGCCGGCCGGAGCTTGGACGGGCGGCGTCGGCCTTGAAACGGTCCGTTGTCCGCAACCCCGACGGAGTTTGGAGGCGGGCGACGGAGAATGCAAGTAAATAAAAGAAGAAATAAAACACCTCACCTCGAATTACAGGGCGTCGCCGCCGTCTCGGGACGTGTTTGGCGGGCCTGCAGTGGACCGAGCTGACTCGGGGCCGAGGTGCTCTCTCCTTTTCCCAGGGGGACATGACGGACGATGGATGACTTCCAGTCTGCGGGAGACGAACGAGTGGTGGCATGTTTCCCGCCGCAGGCACATGCAAATGGAAAATGGCCTGGTGACGAATCACGACCCCGATGCGAAACCCCGACGCTGCACGGAGTTGAGACGGTTTTGGGGAGGAGACGAGAGAGCGAGTGGAGGGCCGTTTTTCGCATTCGTTCACGAGAGCAGAAAGTGGTTTGTTGCTGGTCCACGTCATCGTGCCATACGGGCCATCTCGGTCGCTCGTAAAATCATGGCTGATTCTCGCAAGAGCGTGTGACTTTACCGACTTTTTGTGCATGCCACCCACCCTCATCGACCGGGAGGACAAGGAAAAAGGGCTGCATACAGATGTGCTGCGTGTGCCGCCAAGGCTCGTGGAGCCCGTGATAATGCCGTACGATGAGGGCGGGTTGTTCAGCATGGGAATGCGATGCGATGCGATACGATGGGACGGAGAATACGCGGAATATCGGGCGGCGGTTTTCGAGTTCGGGTTTCTCGATGCCTGCTCACCTCTGACTACCTAAGTAGAGGACGGACATAAGCTACGTACCTGCAGCACCGTCGTCGCCGAGAGCCTGTGGCGGCGGCGGAGTTGGGTCCGTCAAGCTTGAGAGCCTCGCTAGCTAACTCCTTATGTCTGCCTGATGCCCTTGCAGTCTGCCTGGTTGGATCGGATCCCGTCCATGCTCAATGACTGCAGCCTAGATGGATCGTCCGAGTTGGAGATTGACAGCATTTGTGAAACCCCGCCGCCTTGGCTGACGGCTTCTCGCTGTGTCACAGAACGATCCGGGCTTGTTGATGGCGAATGAGGTCATGGGGAGTACCATCTGCCATGGACAGAGCCTCGGCACCCGGCTGCGACGGGAGACTCAGGAGCAAGGACAGGCTGCACTTGCAACGAGTTTGAAGCCAATTTTAACCTCCTGAACCCAGAAACCAAAATAACCCGGCAAAATAACATCTGAAGTGTCGTGATGTTGGCTTCTTCTCCCCGCCAACACTTCGAGCCCCGCCACCGCCGTCGCGCACTCCGCCTCGGGCTTTTCACCTTCAAAAAGGAGCTGGCGGGGCGGAAAGATTAAATAATTCCAGGGTCTCAGAATGCTGGACACAAGGTTTTGGACTTCGGTTCATCGTCTGCTCTGTTGTCAAGTCTGCTAGGACTGATTCGGAGGCGGGGTTGCGCCACAAGTTTGGGCCCGCGACGCCCGACAGTCCGTTGCGGCTGGCGGCGGTGAGTTGGAGTTTTGTGTCCCGAATAGTTCGCCAGAGGGTCCAGTGGTGAGCGGGAGATGACAGACTCGGACCAGAAAAGAAAGTGGCGTGGACACTATTGAGGAGCTGGGAAAGAGGCTGAGCGCCTCCATCAGAGCTTCTCGATTGCTACAGTAGACTGGACAGCTGAGGAGTGTTGCAGTCGCTCGCAAATGTAGATCTCGACTGATGATCCCGTCCTGTCTGGATGGACCCCGAGACCGAGACGTGCAAGGATGGGCATGGTCCGGCATGGGAGGCATGGGAGGCATGGGAGATGCTGGGAGATGGACATGGCAGATGGCCCATCTCCCGCATCAGCTCGCCACAGGCCTGCAGCGTTAGCCACGAGATAGCGACGAGGGGAGGTCACTCGCAAGCTCAGCTGCACCAATCCGTCGCTGTCGATGTCGCTGGATGCGTCGCGGGTGCGTCGCGGGTGTGGTTGCTTATCTTCCTTGATCGGGCGAATTGGTCAGCGCAAAGGATGCGTCCCATGACCCTATGATGGAGGGATGGATGGATGGACGGCATCCGGTACTTTGGGGGTGCCTTGCTGACGGCATCTCAGCCACCACCGCCGGGCCTCGACGTTGATCCGTTGTAGATTGACTGTGCTCCGCACGTACAAGGGAAACAAGGCGACGGGTACGGACTTTGGGTGGACATGTGCAGCGGGAGCTTCTTCTCCAGGAAGGAAGGCGTCAGCAAGGCTCTCTCTCGTCCCTTCCGTTTCCATGCATGCATGCGACTTTCTAGCGCTTTCCCTCAGCCCTTCTCAGCCCAAAATGCGCCTAGACTTCTTTGCTTTTTCCTTTACCTTTTAAACTTGGTCGATACATCGATATCGATATCGACATCCGTCATCCGCCTCGACTTCGCTTCGAAAGTACAGTACTTTGTACATAGCTTCGCGCGCGCTCTCCTCCACGCCTCCTCCCCTCCCTCGACGAGACATCCATCCATCCGCCCGTTTCCCAGCTGCAAACTCGACTATTCTTTCATCTCGCCCTAATCAAAAAAAGGAAGCCATCTCATTCGCCAACAGGCCTCATTTTCGCGGCCCACCGCCACTCAATCTTTTGGCACCCGTCGTCCCAAGGCCAAGACGGTCGTCAGGACCCAGAATCGTCGCCCGCCCGCCGCCAAGCCTAGACGAGGCCAACCCTGGCCTACTGTCGTTGTCATTGACGACAGCAAGCGAAAACGAAACCAACTGTCAGCGGGGGGCTTCACTTCGTACACGTACCCGAGCAGAAACTCTCTCCTCTTCATCCTCTGCTCGCCACATTGGACGACGCTCATTTTATTCCTTGGACCGACTTTTTCTTGTTGCCGCTACTGTACTTATAACTTCTCTCGCCAAACCGCTTCTCTCTTCGCCGTCAGCTGCAACCACCACCATCATCACCACCCTGATCCCTGGGACGAAAGAGAATCCACCCGTCTGACGCACCCGCATCCGCACCAGGAATCCAGCAAAAAAAAAAAAAACACACCTCCACTGCCGGCCTCCCCGGATGCACGAAAGACACCTGTAAGCTCGCGTCTGCACCTGCTGCGTTGCGCTGTACGACCCCCCTCGTTCTCGATCCCACTCGCACTCGCAATCGCCCCGTCTCACCGTCCTCCGTCTCGACAGCCCACCCCCCGGTCGCCGCCTTGCTCAGTGCTCACCACCCTCCACCACCAATCTCGCTCACCCGGTCGCTGCTCGCTTTGTTCGACTTGCCTGCCAACCTGCCTCGCATTGCTCGGACCTTTCGGATCCTCCCTCTTCGCCGACGTCTTCTCTCACCCCACAGCCACGCGCGCAGTACGCACCCCTCCCCACAGCCCTACTTGACTAGGCCCTGTATAGTAGAGCTGTTCGTACTTTGTACGGCGCTCGCTCTAGCTTAGTCTCAAGTCCTGAGCTGTCCCGTCCTTCAACTGCACTCGTCGTCCTTCTCGCTCTCGTCGGGTCCGCGGACTTCCCATTGAGTGCGACGCCGACCGCCGGCTGCCCGCGACCCCCCGAATGTCTCATGCCTTTTCATCTTGACCCTCTTTAGGTCCTTGTTGCCCACGCAGCATGGAAGATGTTGTCCTCCATGTCTTCGCCTCCAGTTCGCGGCGACGGCGAATTGGCCTCCAGCTCGAAACGTCACACCCGATCCATCTCCAGCCCTGCGACTCCCACCCCCAAGAGTCGTGCGCAAACCCTCTCCAACGAAGCTCACGGTATGTCAGCATCGCCTTATGCTTATTCCGAACCTTCCTAAGCCCTCGACGTGTCCCAATTCCTTCCACTGTACTTCGTCCTGTCCTTCCGCGCTCCCGGTGCTGTGGTTCCTGATCTCCTATGCCCCACCACTTCTCGTCATGGCATGTGGTCGAGGACATGTGGGAGGGCGGCCGGATGCATCTCTTCCGGCGCCTGCTCCCTAATCGCGTAGACGGCCCTGCCAAGTCATTCTACACGCACTCTTATATCAACCGTCGCTGGCAATGTAAGCTGACACGGCCCGACCTCAGGTGCTCCAATCAGTAGACAGGACACACGCTCGAGCAGGTACTCGACCACTCAGGCATCGCAAACCAACTCGGTCCAGAATGCAAAGGACGCCAAAGACTCCAAAGGTCCCTCCCGAACGTCATCCCCGAGTCCACCCACCAATGCTGGGCTCGATCCCTTAAGTACCGTAAGCTCATCTTCTCTTACTTACATTCCTCTTCTTCACCATCCAACATGACGTTCTGCCTCGCTAACATGTCTTCTCTTGCAGCAAATCTTCCTAAGAACTAACAGTAACGTCGCGGAACCCACGATTGCTCAACGTCTACGGAACACGGCACGACCCGACAGTCCTGCCTTTGATAGCAGAAAGAGCTCCGATCTAAGCAAGGTGTCGAATGCCCCCGTGGATTCCGGCAAGGAGCGAAGGTGCGAACACGTTGGTTGGGGATAACTCCGGAGTCGTCGGAGCTAACATCGACTTGCAGGAAGGGACCTTCGTTCCTTAGCCGATTTGGCATGCGCGGTAGTTGGAAAAAGGACGATGACATGCACGACTCCGACTCGGACCTGGGCGAACTTCGCACCGATGGCACCAACGCCCAAGCCCTCACGTCCGTCATCGGTGCGGGGGGCGGCTATATCCCACTCTACAAGGAACCCCCCCGGTACATCCGCGTCAAGGCACACAACAAGAAGGACCGGGAATTCAACCATTTGTTCCTCGCCCAGGAACTCATGGGCACCAATCCATCACCCGAACGGCCGACTCAGGGACGCGCACCGGCCGTGGCAGTGGGAAGCAAGCTGATGCGGGGAGGAAACGCCATATGGGCTGCCGAGTTTAGCTTGGACGGGCGCTATTTCGCTGTCGCTGGCAAGGACCAAGTCGTGCGAGTCTTCGCGGTGATATCGACGCCCGAGGAGCGAAAAGCTCACGAGGATGAAGAGGCTCAAAACGGACAGAGCGGGGAGAAGCTGAGTGCCCCCGTCTTCAGAAGCAAGCCTGTTCGGGAGTTTCGTGGTCACACCGGCGAGGTCCTGGCCCTCAGCTGGAGCAAGAACAACTTCCTCCTCTCCTCATCCATGGACAAGACAGTGCGGCTGTGGCACATGAGCAGAAACGATTGTCTCTGCACATTCACGCACAAGGATGTGGTCACCTCGATTGCATTCCACCCGACCGATGACCGATTCTTCCTCGCCGCCTCCTTGGACGCGCAACTCCGACTCTGGAGTATTACGGAGAGGTCAGTTGCTTTCGAAGCTGCCGCCGGCGCGTTCATCACTGCGTGCGCTTTCACCCCCGATGGCAAAATGGCCATCTGTGGTCTGCTGACTGGAATGGCCTCATTCTACCACACCGAAGGGTTGAAGTTGAAGTATCAGATTCACGTGCGCTCGTCAAGAGGAAGGAATGCCAAGGGCAGCAAGATTACCGGCATTCGGACAATGACGGTGCCTTCCGGCCCCGAGGCTGGCCAGACCAAGGTTCTCATCAGCTCCAACGACTCCCGAGTCCGCGTCTACAACATCAACGACAAAGTGGTGCAAGTCAAGTACCGGGGTCTGGAGAACCAGTCCAGTCAAATCCACGCTCGATTCAGCGACGACGGCAACTACGTCATCTCCGGGAGTGAGGATCGACGAGCGTACATCTGGAAGCTCAACACTCAGGACAATGACACCAGGGACAAACAACCTTACGAATCGTTCGACGCCCACCCCGAGGTCGTCACTGTTGCTTTGATGGCACCGACAAAGACGAGGTTACTTCTGAGCGCGTCTGGGGACCCCGTCTACGACCTCTGCAACCCGCCACCCGTCACTCTCCGAAGCCTCGAGGAGAGCACAACCAGTCAGACAGCCCTATCCGAAGAGGATGAGAGCAGCGACGAACCCTCCGTTACCAAGCGGCCCGAGGAGAACCCTCGGTACCTGGAGCGCTCGAAACATTTTGATGGCCATATTGTTGTCACTACTGATAGGACAGGTACCATTAAGGTGTTCCGGCAGGATTGCGCCTACTCAAAACGCCAGCAGGTACTTTGGGAGTCGGGCTCCAAGTTTTCAGGTCGGCTCGCGGGCGTTGGACGAAGCGGCAGTATCATGACTAGGACGAGCGCGGGTAGTCGCATGCACTCGAGACGCAGTTCCATCAACATCGGACCGAACGGAGCCAACGGGCCAAACGGGGTGCAGCTGCAGCATGCGACGGATAGGATCAACAGTTGGCGACTGGACATTGATGGAGGTAGGCCAAGCTTGAATGGGACATCAACCAGGACCGATCGGTCCATGTCCCCAGCCAAGCCAAGTCGGTCTCCGATTAACCGCTCTGCAGCCACGCTCGCCTCGGAAGCGCGGAAACAGCCCTACCTGTCGAGCCCACCACCTCGAAGCCAAAACCCCGCAAGCCCAACCGGGAGCATGACATCGCGGACGACGTTTAGGTCCACAAGGGACCGAGAAAGAAACAGCGTCGCCAATGCCTTCAGCGGTCCCCCGACGCCAAGTTTTAATCTGATTAGTGCATCGGAACCCGAGAACAAGGAAGACAAGGTCGAAGGCGGCTTCTGGAATCGATGGAGGGGCAACATCCCAGGCCTTCGGTACTCGTCCATCATCAGCTCCCCCCTGAGCGGCAATGCGCAGTCGTCAGGCCACAACCGGTCAGGCAGCGAGGTCCCGTCGGGAAAGGAGAGGTCCAATGGTCGGATGAGCCTGGGGGTAGACGAAATCAGCCGGCTCAAGAAGGAAGATGCGGCGAATCGACGGAGGTCGGCAGGACCGCTCCTGACATCTCGGACCCAAGACAACAGGAAGAGTGCGTTTGAGACGAGGGAATACCTGACGTCGAGCAAGAAGCGGGTGGACTCCGGAGTCGGACGAATGAGTCCCGAGACGAGCGATTCGGACTGAATGAATGATGGATAACGCAGCAGACGAGACCCAGAGTACAGGACACTCTGGAAGTGCCGATACCTGAGCGCCGAAGCGGATTCATTCATTTGCCGCATCACACGGGCCGGAGTCGGCGTTCATTTTACGATTTCCCTTGGGTTTTTTCATCATCTTTTTATTTCTTCGGCGGAGCAATTACAGACTTGGGATATGGCGTCTTGCAGGCATTGGACGCGTGAATGGGGACCTCAATGTACGAGTAGTATACCACTCTGGACCAGAATTGGATTTGAACAACAACGGAGTCAAAGGACAAACCAAAATTCGGTGATGGAGGTTCTGGGGAGGAGAGCAGCACGATGACGGTTTGATATCTATTTAGCACAGGTCGCACGGCAGTACTTGGTACAACCGATCCCACGACCGTTACATGGTGTTTGCGTTGCAGCGAGCGAGCACCTCGGCGAATTTACTTGACATGTCTCTTCATACTCTTACGATGATTACTGAATGACACAGGCTGTGTAACCATGGTGGTGAGGCACATGTGAGAATGGCGCGTGATTGGACACGATTTGCTTGAGAGGTTGAAAGAACACCTGTAAATTGCTTTGCTAGACTCTACACCACCACTACCACGTCGGAACCCGAGCTTGAGCCCGAAGTCCGAGGGATTTGGTTGTCCTCCATTGTTCCAAAATGTCCATTATCGATGGGTCGTGCAAGCTATGGTTGCTTGCCCTTGTGATTTTGTTGTTGTTTTTGTCGTGTAGTTGCGCCGCGCGGCTTGTCCACGTGGCTGGCCACCCATCCATGTCGTGTTGTTTTTATCGAGGTTTTTGACGACGATTTGATTTAGAACTTCTCGTCGGTCTTGAGCGTCTCGCCTTCCTTGCCCTCCTCGGCGGGGGTCTGGGCGGCCAGCTTCTCGCTCAGCCGCTCGACGGCCTTCTGAAGGGCCGGGGGGTTGGCGCCGCGGACCTTGTCGGTGGCACCGGACTCGCCTTTCTCGAAGAAGAAGAAGGCGGGGATGGAGCTGATCCCGAGCTCTTTGGCGAGGTCGGGCACGTCGTCGGTGTCAAACTTGGCAAAGGCGTAGCCGTTTGGCTTGGTGAGGGCATCGGCGTGCTTGGCGAAAAAGGGGGAGATGGCCTTGCAGGGGCCGCACCACGTGGCGTGGGCCTGGAGGGCGACGTAGGTGTTCTCATTTCTGAGCTTCTCGTATTCGGCCATGGACTTGATCTCGATAACGGACATGATTGCGGTTTGCGGGGGTAGTTTTGGTTGAGGGGTTTGTAGAGTTGAAGTTTTGGATGGGAGGAAGTTGTAGTGGAAGTGGTTGCGGCAGTGGGGGTGAGGGGTATCTTGGACGAAAAGGCTAAAATGGAAAGGAAGAAAAGGCTCGAGTTTTGTTGATGATGGAATTGAATTGAGAGAGGGAAGTGGGGAGCGCCGCTAGAGGGATATATATACTCCCAGGTACCGCACTTTGTAACTTGTGCTTGTTTGGTGATGAATAAGTCGGAGCCGATGACACAATTCACGCGCTTCCAGAACCATTTCGACATGTGCCGGCTGTCGGACTGTCGGAGGGGCAATGCTCTCCAACCTCAAATGAGCACGTCAGCGTCATCGCGTCAAGGGTCCGGAAGCGGGCGGTTTGTCAGCAATGCGTTCGTTTTTGCGTCGGCACTCGGGAGGGGACCGTGTTGGGGATTGGGGGTGGTTTGGAATCACGGCCTCGATATCGGGCATGGCTTCGTTTTGGAGCAGGGGATCAGGGCTGTTGCGCGGCTATTTTCGTTTTTAATGTTTTCTTTCCGATTATTTGAAGCTGGAATCCTCCATGTCAGCTGTTTTCATTCTAGTCATTGTGTAAGGCAGTGCAGAGTACAGAGGCGAACAGCAGTCAAGTGACCTGCAGACGCAGCCATCCACTTGGGAATAATTTGGAATACTTCCCCGCGTATTCAACCTTGTTTGATGTTGATCTGCCTTGCGCGACACTACATACCCAAATGTAGCCCCCAGGAGATTATGCGCCTTGGCATGCTTTGATCTCCCAGAAGAAACGCATCATCATTTCAGCCGAGGCACATTGCCTCGATAGTCCCAGTTTGCAGCCATCATGATTGATCAGTCCGTTATCGCTCCTGGCCAAATAGAGTGCGGCGGCTAATCCCCGGCCCACTGCGTCATGGCGGGGTCGAGTTGCTGCCGATGGAAATTTTTTGGATTTTTGGAAATTTTGGAGGGGCACCATCGCACGGCTCAAAATTCGACTTGCAATCGCGAATTAGCCGTTTCACATCCAACGAGAGCGCCATGTCAAAACGTACCGCGGATGTCGAGCACGATGCTCCCCTCAAGGGCGGCGAGCGCCCCGAGAAGATGGACGTCGACCACGACATGGGCGAGTTCGAAGACGAGTTCGAGGACGAGTTTGAGAGCGAAGACGAGATCCTCGAGGCTGGCGTAGACGGGAGACCTGATGCCGAGCGAGAGGCCGAAGAGAAGGGTGAGTGCTCCAATTGTCGTCAAGCGATTCTAGCCTGACGCGAGTCTTCCAGACGCCATGGAGGTCGACCAAGGAACCTTCATCGTTGGCCGAAACAAACTCGAGCCCGGCCAGACGCTCGCGCCCGACCTGACGACGTACGAGATGCTTCACAACCTCAGCACGCCCTGGCCCTGTCTCTCCTTCGACATCATCAAGGACGGCCTCGGCGACAACCGCAAGGCCTACCCCGCCACCATGTACACCGTCGCCGGCACCCAGGCCGAGTCGTCAAAGACCAACGACAACCAGATCATGGTGATGAAGTTTAGCGGCCTGAGCAAGATGGACCGCGGCGACGACGACGACGAGTCGGGCGATGACGACGAAGACTCGGACCCGATTCTAGAGAGCAAATCCATCCCCATCAGCTCAACCACCAACAGAATCCGAACCCACCAGATCCCGAGCTCCGACGGTCGATCTCCCATGACGCTCACGGCCACCATGACCGAGTCGTCGAACGTCCTGATCCACGACATTACTCCCCACCTGGCTTCCTTTGACAACCCGGGAACCACCATTTCCGCCCAGCAGAACAAGCCCATTTCCACGGTGCGGGCGCACAAGGCCGAGGGCTACGCACTCGACTGGTCCCCAATGGTTCCTGGCGGCAAGCTCCTGACTGGCGACAACAACGGCCTCATCTACGTCACCAGCCGAACCGACGGCGGCGGTTGGGTCACCGACAACAGGCCGTTCCAGGGCCACACCAGCAGCGTCGAAGAGATCCAGTGGTCCCCCTCGGAGCAGTCCGTTTTCGCATCCGCCTCGAGCGACGGCACCATTCGCGTCTGGGACGTGCGGTCCAAGTCCCGCAAGGCGGCCATTACGGTGCAGGTCTCCAACGTCGACGTCAACGTCATGTCGTGGTCGCGCCAGACGTCGCACCTGCTGGCCTCGGGCGACGACGCCGGCGTCTGGGGCGTCTGGGACCTGCGGCAGTGGAAGTCCAGCGCCGACAAGCCCCAGCCGATTGCCAGCTTCGACTTCCACAAGGAGCAGATCACCAGCGTCGAGTGGCACCCCACCGACGACTCCATCATGGCCGTTGCCGCCGCCGACAACACCGTCACCCTCTGGGATCTGGCCGTTGAGCTGGACGACGAGGAGAGCAAGGACACGGCCGGAGTCAAGGATGTGCCGCCGCAGCTGCTCTTTGTGCACTACCTCAAGGACGTCAAGGAGGTCCACTGGCATCCTCAGATTACGGGCAGCTTGGTGGCCACGGGCGAGGAGTTTAGCGTCTTTAGGACCATCAGTGTCTAAGGCGGAGTGGAGGTTATTGGCATGCAGGAGGTGGCTCGCAAACCTGAGCAAGGGAGGATTGGATGGACGCGAAAAGTTCAATGATACGGCGTATTTTGATTCAAGAATGATTTAAGCGATAGAGGGATTTGGTTAGACATGTGTAAACGACCTTGCACGTATTTACCCAGAAGCTATCGTTTCGAGTGACTTGGGCAGAGTCGAGCGATGAGACCGACAGGTTTTGGCCACGCATACGAATACTGAAGCTTCGGTCCGCGAGCTGGAATTGTACCCGTTCCATGGGCGCTCGTAAACAACAAGCAAAGGGGGTGGCGTCCTTCTCATTTCTGACTATCAATAGGTAGGCAGTAATATGTCTAAGACATGGCCAAGTCCAACTCATCCCTCGCCTTGTTACGAAGCCCCTGGTGGTGATGGCCATGTATCCTCTGGTCGGATGATTGAGGTGAATACGGCTGAGTCGGTAGGGATAATGGATTCTTGCTTCGATGTATATGTAGCTTGGGGCCATCGTCGGTCCTTGTTGTGTTGGAGTTGGGGTAACTGTGCGTTGCACCGACTGATGCCGACGCACGCCGTGTATTACCACGTGTCGCATGCTAAATACTTGGCTCCCCAAGTTGACCGTACCTCGATAGTTGACGTAGTCTTCCATCCCTCACTTCCTCCAGATGCTCAAGCAAGGGAGGCCTCAAAGTCCCGGCCAATGCCAAGCCGGACGCGCTTCCGTGCCTAGCAATTCCGAGTATGTAAAGGCGACGATTGGTATCTGGACCAGCCTGGAACTCCTTGCCCGCTGGGGCTTTTGATGGTTGTCATCCCTCGCCGTGTGAGACATGGTGTCCATTCCTCTCCCTTGCGTGGATTAATATCCCCCAAGCGCCCCCCCAAATCTGACAGAGACTTCGATTCCTCTCCTTTTGCACATATCCGTCTGCTCGTTTTTGCCACCTGCATTTGGTTTCCGCCGCCAATGATGGACAGCCTTCGCGACGCCCCCCGCTGGGGCAACCATGCGTACTCTGACGACGCCGTCGACGACCTCGAGGCGAATCGCGAGAAGAGCACGCTCAGTCTGTACTCGAGACGAAGGAGGCGGTGGTGTCTGTCGCCGACGAGGACGATGCTGTTGGTCTTGATGTTCCTGATGACATTGTCCTTGATTGCCCCCGACACGTTTACGGTGAGTGTGGTTCGTCTCACGAAATGGAGAGGGAAGATTGACAATGTATAGGGCATATTCCGTTCCTCCAAAAGGTTTCCCGACGTGAACCGCTTCGAAGTATCTCGGGAGCAGCTCCTCAAGACCAACCCGCAAGCCGACCAACCCATCCCATCGTCGTCGTCCTCGTCGTCGTCCGACGCGGCCACGGAGGCCTCGGGCGCGGCGGCCCCGGACGAGAGCACGATCCAGCCGGGGCCGATGCCGGGCGTCGAGAACCCGTTCCAAGAGCGCGAGCCGGCGACGCCCAGCACTGAGACGGTGTCGGCGGCCAAGCCGGCGGCCGACCAGCTGCTCAAGCCCACCATCCCCGAGCTGCCCGAGCCGGCGGGGCCGGCGCTCAACCGGCCGATTGCGCCGCAGTCGGACAAGAAGATTCTGGCCAAGATTGGGTCGCACGGGACCGCGGCGGAGAAGGCGGAGAAGGCTGGGAAGATGGAGGAGAAGGTGGTGGTGGTGCAGGGGGTGCAGGGGACGCAGCAGCAGGCGAGTCAACAACAAGGGAGTCGGCAACAGGGGAGCCAACAAGGAAGTCAACAGGGGAGCCAACAGGCAAGTCAACAAGAAAGTCAACAGGCAAGTCAACAAGGAAGTCAACAGGCAAGTCAACAGGCAAGTCAAAATGGGAGCCAACGACAAGCTGTCCAAGACCAGACGACCACGTCTGGATCGTCGACCCAGCAGCCAGCATACTCGGCAGGAGATCAGACCAGCGGCCAGAACGGATTCAACTCTCCATCCACGAGCCAGCAACAGGGTACGGTCCAGACATCCGGCGACGGAACGTACTCGGCTGGCCAACAGGGCACTCAGCAATCCACCTCGTCTGCATCTACGACGCTGCAGCAGGGCACGTCGGGAGACTCTGCCGACGCAAGCTACTCGGCCGGTCAGCAACAGGCGGTCCAGCAGTCTACCTCGTCGGGACCGACCAAGTTTACTCCCCAGGGACAACAGGCGCCTCCGTCGACGGGCAACGCGGCGGGATTCGACTCGGATGCTTCGGGCTCCGTGCAGTCTGAGCTCGTCAAGGACTCTGTCTCCTCATCGGCGGCGACTGGCGAGGACGACGGTTACCCCTACTGAAGGACGATGGACGAGGTGAACGTGAGGGTGTGGGTGGCGATCGCTCGCTCGTGTCTTTTTAAATTTCTAGATTAGCCTAATGATATCATCATATTCCAGTCGCTCCGTCATCTAGCATCGTGTTCGCACGCTGTCATCCTCCCTCACATCATGTCCCCCAACACGTCCTTGTCCCACATGCTGCTCGCAATGGCGCAGCTCGCGAGGCGGATCATCTCGGCGACAAAGTCATCCACCCGTTGCATGTAGGTGCGCTTGTGGGCGGGCAGGTCCCGGAGCGGCATGTTCTGGATGAGGAGCGCCGTAGACCGCATCAGCTGCATGTCGGGCTGGGCGTGAGGGCCCAAGGGGTCGGCGAGGATGCTGATGCAGAGCGCCTTGACGGCCACGGCGGGGAAGAAGCTCACCAGCGTGGCGACCCTGGAGTGTGTTAGCTGCTGTGAAGTCTCGAGATGGGAGATGAGGGAGGGCTACCACGACGCTGCCGCCACCAGCCCGTTCAGCGTGGCCGCGAGATAGACCAGCGTGGACCGGCTCGCCTCCAGAGAGAGAATGTTGCTGGAATGCACGGCGCCGTCTCGCGGGAGGAGGCCGTCGCCGTCGAGCCGCGGGCGCGCATCGGCCTCGGACGCGCCCAGCCTCCCGCTCGCCTGGTGGATGGTGATGACGAGGTGGTGGTACTCGAGGTGCAGCGTCGCGTACCGCGTGCTCGGGGGCAGCGTCATCTCGGGCAGGCGCACCTGGGCCGCGTCGAGGATGGACAGCGAGGGCCGCACCTCGGCCGGCATGGCGAGGCGCCACGTCTCGAGCTCGTCGTCGAGTAAGCGGACGGTGCGGAGGACCTCGGCGCCCGACTTGGCCCGGGACTGCGCCGAGTAGAGCGCCGTGTACGTCTTGGACTTGAGGTGGCTGAGGCCGAGCTCCGAGGGGAACACGTCGTGCATAAAGCCGGAGCCGGAGCCGGAGCCGCGGCCGACGTCGGGGGCTCCGGCGCCGTCGGGGGACGCCTCCGGGGTGAGGTCGCAGTAGTCGTCGGGGATGAGCGGCGGGTTGCCGGACCGCAGCGTGATGTGCTTGTCGAAGATGTAGCACTGCCAGAAGAGCATGCGCAGCTGGCGGCTCATGCGGTTTTCGCGCGAGAGCGTCGCGTTGCTGACGTCGTCGCCGGGCGTGTGCATGTGGCCGCCGAGCATGAAGACGAGGCGGCTGGCGAGGGAGTGCACGAGGACGGCGGATTGGAAGTGGCCCGAGAAGATGTGGTGAAGGTGCTGGAGCTTGTTAGTTTTCGTATAGGCAGGCATGATGGTTTGCCGTCTTACCAGCATGGTAATGGTTTGGAGCACGACGAGATTCGCGCTTTCGAGAAGGCCAGACACCATGAGGTAGGCCTTTGTCGCGTAGACGGCGCAGTCGGCGGGAGAAAAGACTCTGCTCTTCCCCGTGAGATAGCACATGACGGAGATGAAGGCGAGCACACACGCCTTTGCACCCGTGTGGTCGTCGCTCGAGTCCTCTCCAAAGTCGTACGCGAGCGCCAGCGTCTCCTCAAACAAGACGGGGTCAAGGAAGGGATGGATCAGACGCACGGAGAAGGTCGTGTACTGCTCGAGGACCTGCATCACCAGGCTTCTCCTGGGAAACTCGGGCGTCTCTTGAGAATGGCCCGACGGAAAGGCGAGCAGCTTGTCGGAGCAGCGCTGGGCTCCAGGCGAGGGCCATGTCGCTTCGTGCTCCAGCATGTTGGGCACGTCGACGTGCAGAATGCGGTCGAGAGAAATGGACGAGTGCAGGCCGTGGCTGGGCATGAACAGAATCGACGACTGCTCGAAGCTGCCGAGGGGGTATGCCAAGTTGAGAGGACTCAGCGAGGCCACCTCCATTGCGATGGCCGAGGACAGCGTCGACGCCGGGGCATCTTCTCTGGCGGACGGGGTGTCTTTGCCCTCGTGCCGCGCAATGATCTGGCCGATGGCGTCCTCGATGTGTTCCAGACGGTGAGAGAGGCTCTGCTCGTCGCCCAACTTGTTCCTGCGCGAGACTCAAGAGCCAGCGTTAGTCCAGCACATTCCTTGGACGTGACGGAAGCGGACGCGGCTCACTTGGCCTTGGCCTTCTTCTTGCGGCCCCTCACGCGGGCAAAGGTGCAGGCGAGGTCGTGGTGCCGACACCAATCGCAGGCGACGTCCTGGTCGAGCTTTTCGCACTGGATCTTGGGCGTGTTGGTGACTGCACGGAGTATTACTCGAGGCGGGATGCAGGCATGACCTACGAACCTTGCGCTTGTGACAGGCATCGCATGCCCACCTCCTCCGGGGGACGACGGAGTCAATGTCCATCGGCGACGGAAGACGAGCCGACGAGGATCGATGCAGCTGTGCCGTGGTGGCACTGGTGGGGGGACTCCCGGAGCGGGATGGCCTGGGATCTGGTGGTCCCGAGCCGAGAGGTGAAGGTGTCGCGGGCTTGTAGATTGCCGATTTGTATATGAGTACACTATTAATCGCAAGCTGCCCTCGACGCGCAAAAGTATGGTGCAAAGAATCCTGGGCCGGACGAACAGGCGACTTGAGAGTCTGCCGGGCACTATATAGCACTGACTCAGCGGCAACTGTCCACATGGGGACGAGGAACCTGGAAGGCTCGGCACATCTCGAGGTCCAGGGCGCCGGCAATGAATAGGGGGGGACACGAGGCCCCTGCCGGGCCGTCCAACGAAGCCTTCCCTGTCCGTCTGTTCTCCAAGACGAGCGGACGAGTCCCGGGCGTGGCCGAGACGGTAGTGCCTACGCCGCTTTAGTGAGGGGCCATGTATTCTTGGAGATCCCAGATTAGCATGCTCGAAACTAGGCTTAATCGCGCTCATTTGGAGACGGGTTTTGCTTGAGGTCATCAAGTGCTGACGCCGCATGAATGCACGGGCGCGTCGATTCGCGGGGTCTATGGAGTTTCCGAACCGCCGAGTTTAAGAGGTGATTTTGGTTACTAATCGGAGGTTTGAGCCGTCGGAGGTGTATACGAGGTACGAAGCAGGAGGCCTATTGCTGGACTGAGAAGCAGTTGCAAGGTAATTGATGTCTTCTCATTGTATATCGTGTTGCGTCTACGGCAATCTAGATGTTCAAAGTATGCCTAACTTCCCATGGACCAATGGAGAAAGATGGACGTCAGTCACAGACGTCCCGTGCAAATCTCGCGACTTCTCACGTCCCTGCTGATCCGGCGACTCGGTCTACACTCGGCACTTGCCATGTCCAAGAACCACCGATTACAGACATGGTGGCCTGTTCGATTGCATTCCGCCTATGTAATGTGTCGGGATTATTTGGACCATCGGAGAGTAAAAGACTGTTCTATAAAGACTCGGTCGAAGCGTGTGAAGGAGTAGCACTTGAATGTCAAGGCAGACCCAAAACTTGACTCTTATAAATATCCAAAATGCTCAAGCTCTGCAAGCTTCTTACCCTCGCGAGTCTGAGCACTTGTTGGGTGCTTGGTGCTGCCACGACAAAAAAGTACCACTTCAAACCCGAGAGCGAGAGCACCTGGGAAAACGTGAGTTTTTTCTTTGCACGTCAACAGCCACGACTGACGAACAAGTCCCGCGTCCCTGCCCTGATCAACCTCACCGAGAGCCAACACGACGTTTCCGGAGGCTCGTCGTACTGGGTGAGCTCCTTTGTGACGACTACCCGCGGCAAGCAGTATCTCGCCATATCCCACATCATGACGTTCCAGAAGAGCGTTTGTCGGTCATCCGTCCTGGACCTGGCGTCTCTCGAGTACTGGGTCGACTTCAGCTACTGCGACGACGTGGGCGATGCGGCCGCCGCGACTTCCAGCCCGTTTGCGCTCGCTTTCCAAGGCTACGGCCTCGGATCGACGACGGACGACAACGTCTCCGAGATGTACGCCTACGCAGCGCCCAACGCCTCGTACTCGCTCAACCTCACGTGGGAATCCACGGCCAAGGCGCTCCTCAACGGAGGCGGCGGCGTCATCGGCTTCGGACCCGACTTGGCGAACGCGACGGAATGGGCCATGCCCGCGGGCAAGACGCGGGGAAGCCTGACGCTCGACGGCGAGACGGCCGCCGTCGACACGAACAAGTCCTTTACCTGGTACGACCGCCAGATCTCGCACGGCATCCCCAAGAACTGGACCTGGTTCGAGCTGAGCTTCCCCGGCACGCAGATAAAGGCCAGCATCTGGGCGCAGGTCGTCGGCCCGGCCCTCGACGTCTACGCCTTTGCCACGGTCCGCGTCGGCGAGTCGCAGCTAGTCCTGGCCTACGACTGGGCGCCCGACCTGGCCAACGCGTGGACGTCGCCCAGCTCGGGACTGACGTACCCGCTGAGCTGGGAGCTCGAGTTTGAGAACGGCGACTACCTGACCATCAGGTCGGCCAGGGCGGACCAGGAGATGTACGGGTACAGGGATCCTTTGGATTCGGCCTACGAAGGCTTCGTTACGGCGTCGGGCAGTTTTTTTGGACAGAAGCAGGGATATGGTGTTGTTGAGATGGTGACAATGTATGAGTGAGTGCAAAACCGAAGTTGCTAGTTTTGTCAAGTTGTTCCCTTCTTTTGTACATTAGATACATATATTCATGACCTTACATGGCACTGATAGCAGCTTAACCCTTTGAACACTGCTCTTCACACCAATCCCAGAACTTCTTACAATAGCCCAACCCACCCTCTTCCTCCGGCGCCATGGCCCTGACGATGTCTTGCCTGGGAGAGGCGCTGTCCGACCTGATCCTCCCCCAGGGCATAATGTAGGCGCCGTTGTGCTCCGGCGTAACCTCCGGCGACAGTCCCGCGTAGAGCTCCGTGTAGGCCCCGAACCTGGTCTCGTGCAGGAGCATGCTCAGGAACAACATGATGTGCCCGGGCATGCCGTCGTAGGATCCGGCCTTGACGTTGCCCGGGTTGATTGTGACGCTCACGATTCCATCTTTCCCGCACCGTCGCGCCATTTCGCGGCCGAGCATCCAGCTCCCGACCTTGGAGACGCTGTAGTTCCGGATGCGATCCTCGGTCCCGGTGGCCAACAGGTCGAATTCGACGCCGTTGCGAGGTGCGTCTTGGTCCGAGATGCTCGACGTCCAAACGACTCTGACCGACCCGGGGGTCGTCGCTGCTTCGGCGGCGGCGCGCAGCCGCGGCAAGAGCAGCTGCGTGAAGAGCAGCGTCGCGACGCAGTGCATCCCGACCAAGGCCTCGAGGCCCTGGGCCGTCTTTGCCTGGGCCTCGATGCGGTAGGGACCCATTCCGGCGTTGTTCCAGAGGACGTCGAGCCTGGGTTCCTGGGCGGCGAAGCGGGAGGCTGCCGATCGTACAGACGCGAGGTCGTTGAGATCCAGCTGGAGGAACTTGAGTGTACCCGAGGTTGATGGGTTTCCGGATTGGGTAATCTGCTTGATCGCATCGGTGGCGCGCTCCTGTTGCTCGGATATGAGTCAAGAGGACGAGTGAACGTGAAGTGTTGATCAGTCATACCTCGGATCTCGACGCCATGTACACGGTTGCGCCAGTGCCATACAGAATCTTGCACAATTCAAAGCCGACGCCAGAGTTGCCGCCCGTCACGACAAAGACTTTTCCCTGCTGCGAGGGGACATTGTTCTCCGTGAGGGACGGTTTGGGGGGGAATAGCTGCGTGTATAGGCTGCGGAGAGAAGCCATGTTGATAGAAGGAGGCAAACAAGAGTGTTTTGAACAAGAACGTTAGTTGAGGACGCCATTGGAAGAACTGGCCCTTAAGTAGTCGTCGTCGAGCGGACTTGCGGTCTTGTTACCTCGAGCAGTTGGCGGAATTCCGCCGCGTCGGTGGCATTTAACGCTTCAGGGAGCGCATGATGAGTGATGAGCATGCGGAGTTGGTGCGATGGTTGCAAGCGCAGTCATGTAATTAATGGAGAAAATCTGAGTTGATCTGTCATTTCGATTACTTTCGGGCTCCTACATGTAGCCAGACTATGAAGGCATCATCAGGCCGTGGCAACGTCCTCATTACGATTAAAACAAGTCCCAAATAGACTCCATCGCCAATGTCCCGTCCCAGCTCTCCCAGTCCATCGGGATTACTTCCTGCGACAGGCTGGTTTCAGTTGCCATCGCCGAGGCGGGTGGCTCTAGACCATCCAGCTCGGCAGTAGGAGACCACAGTGGAGGGTCGACTGGTCCGTACAGATGAGCTCCAGAGTATTCCGTGGTGGTGGTTGGTAGTTCGTCATTCTGTTCATTGCCAACTACTCTCAGGTCTCCAAGTTCGGGCTCGAGACTGGTGTGATTGACTTGGCCTTGGATCGCCAGGTGATGGAGCTGGTCTGTCGGATATGGCAGACTGGTAGTTTGCTGGGGAACAGGCATCAAAGGAAACTGGCCTTGCTGTACTGCAGCGCCTTCACTCTGCAAGTGCATGGCTCTGTGTCGCTCTGTGTTCTTGACCAGCCGCATCAACGGCCTCCATAACCTGTCCTCCTTTGCCTCTCCCGACGCCGCACCCAAGAGCCTCTTGGTCGTGATCCAGACTTGCTCCGACTCGGGTCCCCAAGACTGTTGACAAGCCTGGCTGAGAAAGATGCCAATCGCATGCCACGGGACATGTCCTGCGAGCTGCCAACGCCACTGCGCCCAGTCGGGGTTTGTGATGAGCGAATGGACGTCGGTGATGATGGCGATGGAGGCCTTGAGCGCTGCTTGGAGGGAAGCTGGGGAATTCGGGGGAGCCGACGATTTGTGAATGACGAGATCGGCCTTGGCAAAGAACAAGGAGCACATTGTTCCGATGTACGCCCCGAGAGCGTCGTCTGGGCGGACGTGCCTCAAGTACGATGTAGCGACTCTGGACTTTATGCCGTCGTATATCTGGAGCTTGACCTGCAGACTCTCGGTGCAATTTTCCTGCAACGAGTGCACCAATCTCCAGAGCTCGCAGCGGACCAGACAAGGCACCATCCGAGTCGAAAGCCGTTGAGCGGTGACGGGGATTGTCGACGTTGCCGCAGCGTCGAGATCGGCGTCGTCGACAATGGAAGGGAATTCGATGTCAAACGACGCCTCGGACAGCGAAAGATCTCGCGTGCCCGGCTTCTGCGACTTGGAATCGAGAAAGCAAATGTGCCACCACACGCGACGACGCAGCTCGGCCTCCAGCGGGCTACAACGGCGCGCGCCGTCGTCCCGATGGAGCTGGAGACCCTTTGCGACTCTCAGGAGACTCCCGATCAAAGACCACGCCAGATCATTTGAGCCGAGGTAGAATAGCACGGTTAGGTAGACGACAAAGGCTTGGACGACGACGAGGTCCTTGGTGACGAGGAAGTCGGCGCGGGCGAGAGCATGTTCGGTGCCTAGTCGGTATCGCGCGAGGAGCTGGTGCTTGGGAAGGCCAAAGTTGACGACGACGGACTCGTCGTTCATAGACATGATAGCGGCGAGGCAGACGGAGAAGAGCAACGGCTCCGTGCTTGGACCAGCAGAGCTCAAGGGCCGCCCTTTCAGCTCTCGGATGACCCCTTCCGTGCTCAGGACGTGGAGGACCTTGAGGAACGGGTCGACGTTGTCGACGTATGTCTGCCAGACGAAGAGCATCTGCGAGGGCAGGGGATTGAGGGTATCAAGACTGCCCGCGTTCCCGGGGCCAAAGACGAAGCTCTGCTGGCTGCGAGGACCGCTGGAAGGCTTCTCGGATGCGCTGGGATCGCCTTGTTCGGCGGAATCGGCTACGTCGTGCATGGCTTCAAAGATGTGGTCGACCTGTGTCGGCGTGAGTACATGTATACGATGCAAAGCAGCCCGTAGCAACGCACCTCGTCGCAAAAGACGGACCAGAAGCGATTGCCGACATGCAGACTTCCGTCCTTGTCCACCACCAAGCGACCGAATTCTTCATCAAACTCGCTGCCAGAGCTCGCGACGGACTGCACGACGGATCTGGCGTCCGACGGGGCCGTGTCTGGACTCGACGTGCTCCCCGGGACACTGAGCGAAGGACGAGCAGTCGCATTCGCAGTCGCTGGGTTGAGAACCGGCGCATTGGGCCCGTCTTCGACCTGGCCGGCCAACTCGGTAACAACCGCCTCCAGACGCCGCAAGCGGCTCAGCAGCTCCGACTGCCTCTGCGCGGGAGACGTCCACGTCGTTGACGGGCCAGCTCGTCGACGCGGCGCGCGTCCGGTGACGGGATAGTGGCATTCGATTCCGGCCCTTGTGCAGTTGGCGCAGGGATCGCGCCGGTCGCATCGGACCTTGCGACGTCGGCAGACGACGCAGCTCCAGACCTTGAGGCCTGTGTTCGAGGCCGAAGACGAAGCTGCCGTTGCCATGGGTGGAGGCGTCGGCGGTCGGCGGTTGTGAATGCCGATGCTGGAGGGGAGTGAATAGATGGGACGGCTATGGGGGAGTGCGTCGTTGTTGAAAGACGTCAATGTATGATCCAACTTGTCCCCTTGAGGCCGACACGGTGAATCTCGGTGCAGGACATCGGTCGAAGAGGGTGGGAGTCGCTTGAAGAGGACGCATCGGCGTCGCTCTCGGACACGGAGCTCGGTCTAGAGATGGTCGGACCGGGAGACTGGCTCCGCGAAGGAGAGCGCTAACAGGAGTACATGGCTTCAATGGGAAAATAGGTGCAACTCGTTGTATCGCTGATGAGACGATATCCCCGAGTAGTCATTTCGCAATCCTAATGCATCATTCTCGACGCCCTGAAATACAAGACGTGCCCATTTTCAGTCCCTAACCATCCATTATTCTTCTCTCCCTCTCTCCCTTTCCACTCCCTAACCACCCATTATTCTTCTCTTCCTCTCTTCCCTTCAACGTGTCACATAACCATGGCAAAAACCGTCGTCATCCTCGGCGCAGGCTGGGCAGGCCTCCCGCTGGCACACAAGCTGCTCAAGCACACGCTTCCCAAGGTCCCCGGCCTCAAAGTCGTCCTCGTCTCGCCAAACAGCCACTTCTTCTGGAACGTGGCCGCCACCCGCGGCGTGATGCCCGACGAGATCCCCGACGACCAGCTCTTCTTGCCCATCCAGCCCGGCTTCGACAAGTACGATTCGGGCAGCTTTGAGTTCGTCCTCGGCAGGGCAAAGGGCATTGAGGCAGCGGGGGACATTGTCAATGTCACGTTGAATGACGGCGCTGAGCGTGGCATACCGTATGACCACTTGGTCATTGCTACCGGGTCTCGTCTGGCGAGCAATCTTCCCTTCAAACCTGTTGGGAGCCACGATGCCACCATTGCCGCGTGGCATGATTTGAAGGGCCGAGTCAAGCACGCAAAGTCCATCGTCGTCGCGGGCGCTGGAGCCACCGGCGTCGAAGTCGCGGGCGAATTGGCCGCGAGATATGGCGCCGACAAGCAAATCACCCTCCTCGTCAGCGGGGACTTGCCCCTCGAGGGAACTCTCTCTTCCGTGCGGAACTGCGTCGACAAGGATCTCAAGCGTCTCGGTGTCAAACTTGTCACCCAGGTCCGAGTAACAGGCGCAAAGGAGGCGCCCGGCGGGAAACAAACCGACGTTTCCTTGTCCAACGGCTCTACCCTCACGGCCGACCTCTACCTGCCCCTCCACGGCGTCAAGACGAACACGTCATTCGTCCCCGGCGCCCTTTTGGACTCGGACGGCAACGTCAAGCTGGACGGACACATGCGAGCAGCAGGCACGAGGAACATCTGGGGCATCGGCGACGTTGGCGACGTCGAGCCCAAGCAGCTCACCGTGACCGACAACCAGATCATTTACGTGGCGGGCGCACTCGACGCGGCCTTGACGGGCGGGACGGAGACGGCGGCGTATCAGCCGATGGACAAGAAGATGATCTTCTTGTCGCTGGGCAGGAAGATGGCCACGGGGCAGATTGGCAACTGGAAGCTGTTTGGCTTCATGGTTTCTTACGTCAAGGGGAGGAAGCTGTTTGTCGATACGGCCGAGGGATATGTGGGTGGGAAATATTTGCGGCATGCTGCCATGTAGAATTAGCAGGGGATATACTGGGAATATCTGGGACAATTGTGTCGTAATATTTCTTTAATAAGACTAGAATGTAATTCGAATCGCCAGAGAAAATTGCATCCGCGAGTGCAATCGAGCGAGTTGAGTCACAATCCTGGTCACGCGCATCACAAGTCTGGGCACGGAGAGAATAATAGCCCGATCCAGCTCGACTATTCCAGTCAGGGCACGAGTGGCTTGAAAAGACGAAGCGAGTTCCTCCGGGACACTCGGAATGGTCGCTGGACGATCCATTCACCTCGAGATCCATCGACTAGGGAACAAGCGGGTGGAATCGGAGGCATTTGAAGGAGCTCAGCTTCGTATGAGAAGTGGAAACCGACGCGAATAAAAGAGCGACTTTATGCTTGATCATCACGATTTGGAGCTCCCGTGTCATAATCATCGTCACCAACTTCTCAATGGCATCTCGCTTCTCAGCAGGAAAAATCGCCGTCTCCTTCGCGCTGGCCGCAGGGGGCACGTATGGATTCATGGTGTATAGGCGGACGAGGGCAACGGACTCGACCCGGATCCAAAGATTCGAAACAATCCCAGACGCATTTCGACAGTCGCCCACCATCAGCAAAATCGTCAATGCGAAGAACCATGCAGCCATCGGGGACTCGCGATTCATCACCGTCGACATTCCTCCCCGGCACAAGGACGTGTCGGACGAGCTTCTCCTGACGCAATTCGTCAGAGGCTTCTTTGGGGGAGTTGTGATTAGTCCAGAGCGGATGACGCTTCAGACGCTTGGCCTAAATCTCGTTCACTTTAGCCGTAAGAACCACTGGGCCGTCACAGTGCAGATACCTTAGAAACTGACTATTTTGCATATAGAAGCCCAGATCCCAGAAACGCCTCCTGCTCCGATATGGTGGAAGAAGCAATTGTCAAACCAGACTCTGCCCCCCCTGCACTCAGTCTTGTACGGAGTCTTTCAAGTTCTCGACGTGCAGTTGGCTTCAGAGGATGATCGGAAAGCGGGAAAACCCATCGAGAGTCACGTAGACTTTGGTTTTGGCAGTGATCAGGTGGGATTCGCCGGCGCCCATCGATTCTCCGTCGTGAGATCAAAGGGCGCCAGCAACGACGGCGAGACGATCCAAATCCACTACCACAGTACGGCTTGCAACCCAAAGGTTGACAAGCCTCTGGGTCCAGGCTTCATGTTTCGGTTTCATGAAGCGTATGGCGAGTTCCTATTCAGAGAAGGGATTGCAGAGGTGCTTTCATATATCCGAGAACCATAGTCCATGGAGAATACGCTCCTCGGCTATTGGCTTGTACTCCTAAAATAATAAACACTCTACTTATAATATGAAGCATTCAAGCAGGCTGGCTTTTTCCAATTTGAGGTAAACGTGCATTGGACTGGATGAACTAGTATCTTGTATGAGCCCAGATCCAAGCAACTCTCTGACACAGGCTCGGCAACTGGAATCCCCAGGATAGGCTCATACCATTCCATCTGGCACATAGCGTGCACAGGATAATTAGACAGCCCGGGAGTCTAGAATCTGAAGTTCCTCCAAGATAGTCATGGTTCCTAAAACTGCGCGTTACTTCCGCAAGAGAAAACACCTCGGATCGAACTGTCATCCGCGTTGAACGTCTCGATCAGCCCCGTCACTGCAGCCCACAACCCGGCTCCGTTGATGAAACAGGTCATTACAATGAGCAAGACACACGCAACCGTCACTCCAGTCTTCTTCCACCCGTCAAACTTGACTTCCCAGTTGGCATGCAGCCAGAAAATGGAGCTGAATCCATATGTCAGCCATCCCACCGTCGTGGCCGAGGTGACGGACAGGATCGAGTCGAAATCGGGATCACGTTGGAAATGATAATGGTGATGATCCAGAAGCCGGTGGCGCAGAATACCCACGTGGACCACGAGGTAAAGGTATTGGCCGTCAGCTGCTCGACGGCATTTCTCTTGCGTATGGCCGACACGTAGACGTATTTGATGCCCGTATGCCCAATTGATAGACCCGTCGACGTTACGGCGGGAAGAGTGGTTCTGTAAGCGACTTTGGCTAGAATGGTAGCAGCAGTCCCTAGGATAGGCGACGTCGTGTACTGTCCGCCAAGACAGTATAGGATAATCGCCAGGCCGGTATAGAGGACAATCATGGCAGCCCAAAGGACGCTCACGGCGTTGGGAATGCCGCTGAGAGAGACGAAGTTCATGGTCCTCGGAAGACAAAGTATGTAGCAGACCAACGACGTCACCGTGATGGAAGTGATGGTGTAGGTCGCGTGATCGTTCAGGGTATTAAACGCAATGGACAGCGTGACGACGGCAGAAGCGGCTGTGAAGAGCAGCTGGATCATCAGCATGATCCCGGCAGCAACCTCGAATGGTCGCCCGCCAACGACCCTGCACATGTCAACAATGTTGACCACGTGAGGGTGAAGTCGATAAAACTGGAGGAGCTGGTAGGCCGTATACTACGATAATAGACCGATGCCTAAGGGGGCAACGATGCCGGGGATCATGCCCATGGTCTTGAGGATGGAAGGGAGAGATAAATACCCAAGCCGATCTGGAGGAAAATTAGCTGACGTCGTAGCAGTGGGTAGAGATGCTTTACCTGGTTGGTAAACATGGCCAGAATAGGAGACTATCGATCCACGCTGAGCGTGTTCTATCCAATAGTAACTGGAACGTGGTAAAAGGGAGAAAAAGACTGGATGGAAGGAAACTTAGTAAGAATTAGAGACAACGAAGCGGTATTTATACCAAATGCCAATAAATAAATCTATGAGCGACGTCTGTTCATGGAATGCTGCAGCTAGAGAGTGGTATGACCTGATCGAGTCAGTCCGCAGCTTCCCTCACTGAGAGAACAATGCGGAAGCAGTCAGCTTGACCGGAGTGCAGGGGGAGCAGACCTCGCCCCTGGACGACAATTCTTGGTTGAACCAAGCATTTCGCAACGCCCGCCGAGTCTCTCAGCATCATGAACAAGTGGCGAGCACGAGGCGGAGTCCGGGGAGCATTGGCAGTGATTCCCCAGACTTGCTTCGCCGTGAACCCCTGCGGGAGAAGCAGAGTGGGCTGGAGGAAGAATGCTCCGCGAGGTTCCCCATCTCGAAATCTGGGGCCGAAGTTCCGCGGTCGCGCGTGGCTTCGATACATGCTGAATGTGTAATAGGTGCTCGTAAGGTAAGCACATATGTTGATGTCAAGCGTTGGTGGAGCGAACGGGAAGCAATTCCGTGGCTTTAGCCTGGGGCGTGACGGAAGGAGTGAGCATGAGACTCATTCACATTGGTAAGACTGGAATCGATGGCATGTATGTACGGCTTCGGAGCTTCCATGCATGGACTGAAGTTTGACTGTTATACATCCCAGATGCCTTGATGAGTTCAGCGTTGCCCTAAGCACTTCTTATTAGCTAGTTCTCTACTCCCCCCCTTCGATAGCTGATAATACATTTGAGGCTCTCGATATCCATGCTAGACCAGATTCTGTGCATTTAGGACCAATAGCTCCAATTTCAACTTCAAGCCGCATCCAAGACCTTCGCATCCATCTCACTCGTTAAATCCTTCTCGTGTCAAGTCATGCCATGATTCATCCCCTCGCCATCTCTCAAGGACAATCAGCATAAAACCAAGCATGGGATGGATAAACACGACGACAGAACATCACGTCAGACGGTCGGTGCCCAGCTACGCCGCCATGATAGTCTGATACAGGGGCTTCATCGCAGCCGTCAACATCCTCTTTTGCTCTCGAGTCTGACGCAAAGGACCGAACTGCAACTTCTCACGGTCCACCTTCGTGGCACGGCTCAATCCAAGGGCAACCCACAGCGATCAAGGCCCAAATTTATCTCCATCGCATAAAAGGTTGAGGTGGATACGAATGCAATGGCCCGAGCAACTCCAGGGCAGCCATCGCCAACTCTTTCTCTCTCTGGATCAGGAGACGTCGATTGCGAGATTCTGCCAAGCGTTGCAATGGAAAAGCTCGTATTCTTTTGTGTGTCAATTGACCCATCACGCGTCGAATGGTCAGGAAGCCAAACGATGCCGTAATGGTTGGAAATTCTTCTGACTCAACCTGATGTGTTTCCACAGTAGGCGACTTTGGAACCGGGCTGGGACTGAGAAAGACCCGTGGACGATATCTCCGTAGTAATCACCTTGAAAGTACCAGTGAGTTTGTATCGGACGCGGACACGACGGCTACTATTCGACTGCATTCGCACGCCGGGACGGCAGGATGTACATGGGCGGATTTTTATGACTGCCACATTACTGGAAAGCGACGCGTGATAGGGTAGAGAAGGAGATTCTTGACTGCAAGATTCGGAATAGGGGATGGGACTGGAAGGCTATACACTTAAGTCATGTTATCGTCTGAGTTGGAGGTATGAGGGATTGCAGTAACATGTTCAAAGTATGTGGCTAGGGCGTACTCTTAGTCTTATTGATGTGAGAACGCGAAGCTAGTATGGCCAAAGAATCTCGGGAGACGGGGCAGATTAACAGACCGCTTCAAATTGGCTTCGAAGATGAAATCAAATTTAATATAAGTATAGTATACGCTTGCCCCGACACTAGAAGATTGTAGATCATTCAACGCAATTCAATATGGAACTAGAAACCAAGAAGAAACCCAGACAAACAACATTCAACGATAAGACAGCAGACAGACTACACTAAAATAAGATCTTCTTGGCCATGCTCCCAATCAAATGGCACCTGCATCTGTTGAGTATTCTCTCTCGATTCATTTGTAAACATAAAGGCACCGATTCGTCTCCAGCTTCCCCCATCAGCAGCCGGAACCACAACCAGGCCAGCGTATTGCCACCCAGGGCTCGCGCCCCTTTGTCGTGAAGTGGCCTCGTCATACTCGACTTCCTTCCCATCACGCATCGTCCAGGCGTTTAGCATAGTTATGACCATGCACGTCTCCGCAGGAAGATCCGATCCTGGGACCAAGGTCAAGTCGTCGTGGTAGTAGCTCATGGCCTCCCAAGCATCCGTCCAGCGCGTGGCCCCCAAAGCAAGCTGCCCCAGGGGAAGCACGCGAAGAACTTCTTCGTCCCACTCCAGCGTGCACGAGATCTTGGTCGCCCTAAGAGTAATCGTCATTCCCTTGAAGTCTCTGAGCAAGGAGTCGGGGCCCGAAGATATCTTTGGGTGGTGAAACGAGACGATTCGGGCCTTGTATATGGCCAGAGAAGACCGGGCGTGCAGTTCGCTGCATAGAAAGGAGTAGACCGTGTCGACTTGAGTCTTTGCATCCTCCACGGTTGGTACCGAAAACCACGACCAACTAGGAGCCTCAACCTCCATCTCCCCCTTTCGACGACAGAACTCTGCATAGTCAGTACTCCCGTGCCTGAGCGGCTCAATATGCCAAACGAGCCCAAGTTCGGCAAACTCCCTCCACACACCAGCCAAGTACGTTAGTTTGGCCTGACTCTGGATGGCTTGAGCGATGCCCGCAAAGGCAACGCCCCGATCAGTCTCCTTCGTCAAGTTATTCAGTCGATACCCCTGAACGAGTGAAAACCACTGTCCAATGAAGGAGTCGTGCCATGGACCCTCAGAAATGTCGCCGGAAAAGAAAGTGTAAAAATCGGCTTTGGTGCCTTCACTCAGAACCACCGGCCCCCAGAACTCGTCCTCGATGGTCTCACAGCACTCCCAAAAGAGAATGTCCGACCCATAGTAGATATTCCGCGGACACAGGAGGCGTTCCTGGAAGACCCATGCTCGGGAAAGCAGTGGCCAGCTCACCTTGGACGTTCTCGCCGACCAGTGCCTCCTCAGAGGCGGCTCCGTGCTCTGGACGATGAGCGAAGTTGTTCTGCCCGGACCTGGCGGTGATATGCGACAAGCGAGATGAGTCCTCGGGTCGCGGACATGTTTCTTGGCCGTGTCACCTGACGGAGGATAGACGTACGAGATGTTGCAGCTCGTCCTCCCGTAGACGGAGGCCATTTTGACGCTCTCCTTTTCCCAGTCTTGTTTCGAATCTTGGATGATGCAGAGCGAATCTATCCAGATATACCGAAATCCCAGAGCCTTTGTGACACGGATTGCTTCGAGGTACTTGGTGGGGAGATCAGACTCTGGTATCTCGACTTGAAAGGTTTCCAGCACGTTCAGTTCCAGTTTGATAGTCTTGTCCAGACCCCACATATGGCTGAGGGTGGTATACTCAACCTGATCATTCTCTTTGAGATTGCACTCGAGTCTGACCGTGTCCCCTTGCAGGTCGACGAGTCGTGAGGGCATTTTTCCAGTCGGGGCGACCAGTTGAGGAAACCTTTTGCACTTGTCATGGTTTTGAGCACATTCTCGATACTTTTCCTGGATATAGGAAAGCTTCAGTTCGTGCTTTGACGAAATGGGCTCAGGTGCATCCTTGACTGAGATCTTGTTGACGTTTGGATCTGATCCCTTGTTAGCAAGGCGATGTCGTCCCGTTGAACTTGTCCTTACTGGTCGAGAGATAGATGTATAGTCGACTGATGAAGCCGCCATAATTCTTAAAATCCTTGACGGCTGGGATCCACATGTCAATGAATCCAAGTTCTCCTCTAATGTCTGTTAATCATCTATTGCGTCACCTACATTCCGATCAAACTTACATGCTGGGCGGATACAGCCTCCACCACAAGTCCTGTATCGCCCTCCACAAACTTGCTCCACGGTCCTCAATAGCCTTGTTTCTCGCCTGCAGATGTAGAACAACCTCTGGTGTAGGGATTCTCGGCCTACTTGGATCCATCAGGTATCCCCCCGCATGCTCCCAGATCAGAGCGCAGAGATGACAACCTGAAAGGTAACCGGCCTTTATGTCTTCAATGGAACCCAAGGCAAAGTCCTCCTCGGCTCCGTGTATCACAGCCTTCTTTTGGTGAAAATCGGAAAGGATGCGGGATTTGTTTTGGAAGCGTGAGCATTGGGGGCAAAGCTGATGGAGGGGAAGCACGGTGTCCTCGGGTGCTTCGAGTTCGAAGCGGACGCTCTCATTCGGTTTGATCTGGGCCATGTCGACGGAATTGGCGGGACACGGATTTCTCCTTGATAATACGGGAACAAGCAAGGACGAGGGCTCTGAGAGGCTGAGAGGGTTACGGTTGGCACATGGAAAGATGTGCTCAGCCACGCCTGCTTCCCCGCAACGTTGGTTCAGCCGCAAATCCAGGTACAGTTAGATTTTCCAAGCCAGAAGTAGTCTACCTACCAACCAAGAAATCTATCCCTATCTATTATTAAACTCGAGCAAACACAGGGATCGGACGATTTAAGATCTCCTTTAGTACCCAAGTCTCTTTCGACCTCAGAGAAAATGGTATGGACCAGTATTCGGATCTTTTTGGCTCTCCAAACCGGTGTAAATCTTCATCATTTTGTTCCCGAGATATGCATATTCCTTTTCCAAGTCAAATTGAAAATTTCCCAGATAATGCAGATGTTCCCTCTCCAAATCAAATTGTAATCCCGCTCCCTTCCCTTACCAAATTGCCGCGCGATAATACCCAATAATGCGTTTGTTGTGCAGGGGCGTCACTAGTCCTGGCCATACCTCTGCACCAAGTCTCTCATCACATCAAGTACCCTTTCGACATGGTTAGCCACGGCACTGAACGATACATGAGGTATAGCCTTACTGTGTGCGGAGAGTTTCGTTGTCGAGAAAGAGTGCCGAGACATGCGTGTCAAACCTCCTAGCTTGCTGTTAGTCGTGTCTGCCCAATAGTCCAGATGCATAGAGCTCGGGTCTTACAATCTGTAGAGATCCAGGCGGCCTTCGAAGTCCTCCTCGGGCGGCGAAATCTGGACGAATGAGTTGTAGGCAGCAATGTACTCGGCCCCGAACCTGTTGCACGCTGGTCGCCACTGGCCAAACTCGTCTGCAAGCTCGTCAATTAAACGCTGATGCGTGACTGTCGTCGAGAGACTTACATTCGTTGTGCGCAAAAAAGCAGCATGCATCGAAGACAAGAGGCTGACCACCATCTACATCAATGCCTGCATTTGCGAACCAGAGATCACCGTGGACGAGCGAGGGCTTCACGCTTCTGCCGTCGCTCTCGAGGGGCCTTAGCAGTCTCGGGATGACCTTGTCAAACAAAGCACGGGAGAGAGCATCCAGTTCTTCGCTAGGCCCTTTCCTTTCGATTTCGAAGTCGAGCGCCTGCCTCATGCTCTTGGCGAAGAAGGTTTCCCAACTGTCTTCCCAAGCTACGTATTGGGGTAGGTTGCCGGCGTAGGTCGTGATGGGGAACCCGAACTTTCCAGTCGGCGATGTGCTCCTCTGGTGCAGCTTCGATAAAAGAGCAGCGAACTGGTGAGGCTCGGGCATGTCGTCCGTCATGTCGCGGAACTCGCAGAGGAAGAAGTGAGTGTCTGGGATCGTCGTGTAGGTGCCGCAGGCGATGGGCTTGGGGACGAATTCCGGGAGGACCTTGTATGCTGCGCTCATGGACGCGAATTCGCCCTTGGTCATGTTGAGCCCAAGGTCCTTCGAAACGACCTTGATGAAGAATGAGTGCGGCGTTCCGTCGGGGAGCGAGACGTCGATGCGGCCAGTCCGCGCCCAGAAGCTGACGCCATGACTCTCAGTGGATGTAATTTTGCATCCTTTGGGGAGTTCTTTGAACCGTCAATACCAGGAAGATCCCGTGGACCAGGCAGAAGGGGCCAAGTTACCTTTTAGGACGGCTGGGTCGACTTGGGTATTGCCCGCCCCAAATTCCAAGCCATTCGCACCGTCGTAGTTCATTTTCTGCCGCAAAGAATTTCGAAAGAGTATACTGGAGTTACTCGGTGTTCAGGCTTGCGATGATGGTAAGTTTAGGAGGGCAGGTTGCAGAAGGAGGCAGGGCTTTATATCGATGAAGTCGCTCCCAGTGCCCAGATACGAAGCCGCCCTGGTGAGAGTCGAGGGAGCGGAGGGGCTGGAAAATGCCGCAGGGATTCTTGTACGATGTCTTGCCGCCGAACATGGGTAAGCGGTTAAGCTGCCGACAGAGCGTCAACTGTTCCAATTATTAGATGGAAGGCCTTTTCTGCTTGAATTTTACATGCATTCATTCGTCCCTTCGTACGTTAATTTTACATTTATTTCTGTCTTCACTGTGTCGGCGTACGTCTACTTCGTCATCTGGCCTGAACCCCTCAATGCCCCGCCATGGAGATGGCCGTAATCTTGTCCTTCCAATGTTCGACGGGGAACACAATCTTCACCCCATTGGCTTCGAGCCTCTCCTGCCCGTCATTGTTCGCGATAAAGGTGCCGGGCTCCTTGATTCCCACGTAGACCGTCTTGATGGCACCCTTGAGCCTTAGGATCCTAGTCGCACAGGTCATATTGCCGCTGAGCCTCTCGTTACAAGGCTCCATGGTGGTGTACAGCGCCGTGTTGGCGGGAAGGACCTCGTGAATGCGTTCTTCCGGGAGGTCGTGCTTGTCGGCAATCTTGATGAAGCAGCACTGCTCGGCATGGGTCGTACCGAGGTCTCCCTTGTAGTCTCGCGGGTACTCCAGCGAATATCCCGTTGACAGGACCTCGCCTTTGTCGGCGTCGACAAGTACGGCTCCAACGCAGAACTTGTTGCCGGCTGGGGGCGACTTTTGCGCCTGGACGAGGGCGTATTCCATGAAGGCCTCGTGGTCCCCCACGGCGAAAGTCGGGTGTGTCGGGAGTGAACCCATGGCGAGAAGAACTGTGTTGGGTGATTCGATCTGGGGGTGTGATAATTATGTCCAGTCCTGGACTCCTGAGGGAGAAGTTCAGATTGAAGTCCAGTGTGCGCCATTTTAGTCTAATGCTACCAACTTATATCGGCATCCGTATCACCGAATGTTTCACCTAGAATGGATATCTCTAGCGGGCGCTTGAGGCAACCCGCTGATTGGTGGCGCAGGGGGTGGCTCGGTTGGCTCTGTTGGTTCTGTATTCGTACGCACCTTATGACGGGCGTGACCCGCGAGAGGTACAGCCAACATCTCTTTCGATTCGATCTCCCGCTTCTTCGATGACGGCATGAACCGATCGCAGGGCGAGCGTTGCCGCTGATGATCCGTGAGAGCCAGCGCCACGAGACAAATGACCTCCAGCCTTGAGTTTCACCTCCCCCCCCAATCGCGGGTTACAACACGATGGTCAGCCCTGGTACGCGCTGTTTTATGTATCGCCACTAACCTTGCGGCCCGTGTCTCAGTTCTTTCGAAAGCAGCGACGGACCAACCCCGACTTGCCCGAATCCAGACCCTCGCGGAGCCGAAACTCGATTGCAACCTCCAAAAGTTCGTTTTCCCTTTCCAGGGCGCTCTCCAGGACATCCGTCAACACCGTCGACAATGCGAACAACCTCAAAGGTCCGCTTGGGCTGACCCTCCTCAGCTCTCCATCCGAACCGCAGATCGACTTCATATTCGTCCACGGCCTGGGCGGCAATTCGAGGAAAACATGGAGCAAGACGACGCCGGAAGGGTCCCATTTCTGGCCGCAGGATTGGCTTCCCAAGGATCCAGACTTCAAGAATGTGCGAATACATAGCTACGGATACGAATCGGACTACCTGAAGGGCAAGGAGGACTGCTTGAACATACATCACATTGGCAAGTCGCTCCTCGGGGCCATCAGCACGTCGCCAGGCATTGCCGATTCCAAGACCTACATCGTCGCCATTGGCCATAGCATGGGGGGCCTGGCGATAAAGAAGGCATTCATTCTGGCAAGTCAAGATGCCCTCCACAAGGCGCTGGCGAGTCGATTTGCAGCATTCTACTTCCTTGCCACCCCGCATCGTGGCGCCGACTCAGCAAAGATGTTGAAGAACATACTCAGGATCGCCTACGATCGAGCCTACATTGCTGATTTGGAACGAAACTCGGGGGCCATCCAGGTCATCAACGACGGGTTCCGGCACGTTTCTGCAAACGTGGAGCTGTGGTCGTTCTACGAGACGCAGAATATGAAGCACTTTAGTTCACCAATTGTCGATCCTGAGTCGGCTATCCTGGGGTACCCTGGGGAGCATCAGATGCCAATGACTGCCGACCATCGCTCGACATGCAAGTTCGAGACGCCTCTGGATGCCAATTATACTCTCTTACGGAACGCCCTCGCTTCGACGGTGGGCAGAATCACGGCGGAAATTCCCGAGCGCATCTTGAAGGAGAAGCGTGACAGGATGAAAGAGCTCAAGAAGTACTTGGACGTTTCGGACGTGCTGGACGACGATCTTCTTAGTGTCTCCGAGGCTCGAATGCCGGAATCATGCCAGTGGGTTTCGACCAAGCCGACGTATGTCGCATGGATGGATGGGGAGTCAGGAAATGACAGGACGCTATGGATCAAGGGCATGCCAGCGACGGGCAAGTCCGTTCTCGCCGGTTACGTCATCAACCACCTTCGCGACTCTGGCCGGGATTGCAGCTACTTCTTCTTCAAGCATGGAGACAAGTCAAAGTCGGGCCTTGGTCGCTGCCTCCGATCGCTGGCCTTTCAGATGGCTACTTGCAACGCTGAAGTCGGCGAGGCCATTCTGGAGATGCAGGCAGATGACATTCGGCTGGACCAGGTCGACGAACGCACCCTCTGGAGGATCCTCTTCTTGTCTGGTGTTTTCCGGTCTACAATGACTCGCCATTACTGGGTAATCGATGCTCTCGACGAGTGTTCCAACGTTTCGGTGCTGTTCGATGCCATTCTCTCCAAAATCGACGAGTCGGTGCCTCTCAGAATCCTCATCATCAGTCGGGATACGGCTGACCTGGATCAAGCGTTCTCGGGCATCCCATCCAGTTTGGTACAGTCTTTCTCAATCTCGACAACAGACACGCACTCGGATCTCGCGCTCTTGATCGAAAAGAGCACCCAATCGCTGGAAGTCGTGGGACCCGAGGAGCGGGCACTCTTGGCCGAGACGATTCTGAGCAAATCCAAAGGATCCTTCCTGTGGACAATCCTGGTGCTCAAGGAGCTCGCGAGCTGCCACAGCAAGAGCGAGATCCACCAGATCCTCGAAGACGTCCCGAGAGGCATGGAGCCTCTGTACAAGCGGACCTTGGCCATGATGTCTCAGGCCCCGCGGGGGAAAAGGCTCGCCAAAGCCATCCTGAGCTGGTCAACGTGTGCGATCCGGCCCATGACCATCAACGAGCTGAACGGCGCTCTGAGTCTGGACATTGAAGACTCGTTCCCAAGACTAAAAGAGAGCATCACCGCCCTGTGCGGCCAGTTGGTCGTTGTGGACAAGCTGGGGAGGGTTCAGATGGTGCACGAAACTGCCAGAGAATTCCTCCTCGGCGCCGGGTCCGATTCTGAATTTTCCATCAACAAAGCAAAAGCCCACGCGCGCATGGCACAGGTATGCCTCATGCATCTTGCCAGAGAGGAAATGAGGCCTCCAAGGACGGATCGGCGCCGTTCCTCAGCAAACCCACTAGCAGCATCGTCGGATTTTGCCGTGTACGCAAACACAGCCTACTCATATCACCTCTCCAAAGCGAATCCGTTGGCGACAGAGACGTTTCAGGTTGTCGAAAAGTTCTTCAAGTCCAACGTTCTCACTTGGATCGAAGCCGTCGCCGACTCTCGAAATCTCAATCAGCTCATCCGCGCCTCGAAACATCTCAAGACCTACCTCAATGCGTGCTCTATTGAGCGCTCGCCTCTGGATCCTCGCATTCGGTCTCTGCGACAGTGGACGACAGATCTTGCTCGAATTCCTGCTATGTTTGCAAATGCCCTTACGGCATCCCCGTCCGCAATATACTCGCTTATTCCTCCGTTTTGCCCAACTGACTCCATGATATACAACACCACCGGCCCGGCCCGGAGACTTGCGGTGCTTGGTGCTTCGAGGCATCAATGGGACGACAGGCTGCTATGCCTCGACTTCCGTCACGGCCAAGCAAGCGCATTGTGCTACGGGGAAGAGTTCCTGGCCGTTGGCCTCACGTCAGGGCCTGTTGCATTGTACTATGCCAAATCCTACCAGGAGCACAAGGTCTTGAATCATGGGGAAGTTGTCAAGGTCATTGCTTTTAAGAGCAAAACCGACCTCATGGCGACTTGTGGCATGAAGATGGTGAAGGTCTGGAACACGAGAAGCGGCCAATTGGTGCACACCCTGGAGAGCCCTCCTGGTCCGCTTGCAATGGACTTTGATGGCGACACTCTCTTAGTCGCAAGTCGCAAGAACTACCTGGCGTCGTGGGACCTGGAGGATAACGACCAGACTGAACCAGCTCGGAGGTCATGGAGTAATGCGCCGGAAGCGAGCAGCGTACAACCGCACCAACCTCCCTGCGCATTCACGCTCTCCGTCAACCACGGCATTCTCGCCGTCGCCTACAACGGCCAGCCCATAACGCTATGGGATATGGAAGAGAATGCCTTCATCGGGAGCTGCGGGAAGAAACACTCGAGCGGAGAAACGAGCACCCACCGCGTCGTTGCCCTCACCTTCAACCCGAACCCGAACATCGACCTTCTCGCCGTTGCCTACCTGGATGGCGACCTGGCCCTGCTGGACCCCTTTGCCGACCAGCAAGTGGAATGTTTCCGCGCAAACTGCCAAACCCTCGCGCCGAGCCCAAACGGGCGTCTCCTCGCAGCGGGTTGCGCAAACGGCATCATCCATGTTTACGAGTTTGACACGCTCAAGCTCCTGTACCGGGTCAAGTCTTCAAACTCGTACATCAAGCAGCTGGGCTTCGCCAGGGACAGCCTTCGCCTCGCCGACATCCGGGGCGCGCAGTGCACCGTCTGGGAGCCCGAGGGCCTGTTGCGGGATTCCCTGAGCGACGACAGCAGCTGGGCCACGTCGACGTCCATTGTCGAGACGGTTTCCCTCGACGTCAAGGCCAAGATTGGCGCCATTGCGGTGCATCCCACGGCCGAGGTCATCTTTTGCGGCAAAGATGACGGGTCCGTCGTGCTGTACAACCGCCAGACGGCAGCGCCCTTGCGTACGCTCTACAGCCACAAGTCGCCTGTCCGCGTGGTGGCGTGGTGTCAGCAGGCAGACGCCCTCCTGAGCGTTGATGGGTCCAATGCCATCTTCCTGCACAGGGTTAAGAAGTCGCCGGACCGAGGTTGGCTAGAGGACGTGACGCCGCTGTTCAAGTCCCGCCTCGAGTCCGACCAGGCAATCATGGATGTGCTGGTGGGAGACGCTGTGGCCAAGTTTGTGGCCTCTACTCACGAATCCGATCACATGTTCAGCCTGAACGACGGCGAGCACGAGGAGGAGCGAGCATGGCCACACGTCTCGGACATGCGTAAATGGGTTTACCACCCGCAGTTTTCTCTACACCTAGTCTGCGTTGACCGGGTCAAGGCACGCATCTACAGCTGGGCTGACTGGTCGGAAGTGGCATCTTTTTCGTTATCCTTGGATGATGACATTGCCCAGCTCAGGAATGCAACGGTCTGTTCTCTTGGACAAAGCCAGAAACTCATGGTTGAGTTGTGGAATCAGGACGATTCGACAAATACAAACGGCGTCGCCCTGTTCGACGCGGATAACCTCACTCTCGAGAGTAACGATACCATCCCCCGTCGGCTCGGGGAGTCCGCCAGCGCCGGGAAGAGCACAGACAAGCCCATTGCTTCCCTCCATTCTCGAATGATGGCGTTCGATAATTCCATTGCTCATGTGATCGGAATCACCGAGCCGGGCAACCTAGTATTTCTAGACCGTTCTTCTTGGGTCTGTTCTGTTAATCTTAGTGAAGCCGCTACAAACTCCACCGCGACCGACATCTTTCGGCACTTCTTCGTCCCGTACGATTGGTTCGCGGGAAGGAGGGACATCGTTTATGCCTTGGCGCAAAAGGACATCATACTAACTCGAGGTGGCGACCTCGCGATTATCAGAGGCGGGTTTACCTATAGTAAGAGTGTCCATTGATGAAAGAATATAAACACATAAAAAGTCAAATGCGGCAAGAAGAAACACCTCTAGATGCATGGGAAGAGTCATACGCGGAAGCTGAGCCTATATATAAGCTCAAGTTCCATGAATCAGCGGGTATACATCACTCGGTCTTCATAACTGAATACCCTCTATCAATGTTACTATCTCTATCCCTCACATTATCCGTTAGCTGCACCTTTTCATCCTAGCTTTAAGATATTTCCGTATTCAGTTGACTCGGCTCAAGCAGTCCTAAAGGGCTTTCACGCGTACCTCGCCCATACCACAACTGCACACTTATCCACTCCCTGGGTAGGTATTCCCGTCCCCAACATGCCTCGTAGCTCCTAAATATAAAGACCATTCTCGTCAAACTCGGCGCGCTCAGTCAGCAAGGAGACGACTCCACGGTGCCAGATGCCAGCCTTGCTCAGCACCGCCCTGTCCACGCTCAACTTGAACTCGAACCACTTCTCCACCACGTCTTCCTCTTCCCGGCTCATCCAATCATCCACCCGCTGCTTCATATCCTCCTCGTCGTCCTCGTCCAGAGCTTCTCCCTCTGGCGTGGCCCGCCTCGCTAGCGCGACTATCTCCTCGTGGGTGAGGGTTTCGTCGTCCGTGACGAAGCGCGAGAGAATCTCGTCCAGCTCGGAGCCTCGGCCCCAGGCCACGCGGATGGCGGCCTCTTCCATGCGGTCGACGGCATCTCGCACCCAGAACTGGAGCGTCTTGTCGCGAGCGGTGCGCTCGTCAATGACGGCAAACGCGTCGTTGGAGATGAATTGGAGGGAGCCGGGGAGGTCGCCATCCGGTGCCTTGCCGGCGCCGTCGCGACCGAACCGGGCCTGGACAAACTCCTGGAGCTCCTCGGGCGTTGCGCCGATGAAGCCCGACTCAAAGGCGTCGACGGTTGGGTTGGTGGGCTTGTCAAAGGTGTCCTGGTCTCGTTGCCGGATCAGAGTCCAGACGTTTCCGACCAGATCGCCAGCTGGGAAGGCTTCCGCATTTGCAGCCTGAAGCACCGAGTTGGTGACCTATCGAGATTAGCGATGCACGGTGGACGACGAGGTGTCACTCAAAGCACTTCGATGGGCACATTGGCCGTGACAAAAATGGGAGAAAAGGCTGCGTCTCCCATGGTGAATCGGGCTGGTGCTCGATGAAGAAGAGTGATTTATAATGTACAGTGGCACATCTACGAGAAAAGAACGAGTCAGAAGTGTTAGTTTGCAGGATGCAGCCGAGATATAAACAGAACATCGGCCCAACGCCGGAAGATATCAGCTGCAAGTCCCACACGTGCATCCTCATCCCTGCTTGTATTCCTTCCAGTGGCTGTGATTCATGGGCGCCTCGTTCTGGATGTCTCTACCACGTATCGCCCTTCTTAACAGTGGCCTCAAAAGTAACGTTTCCCACCTTATTTATGCCTCCCTTGCTATTGCCCTTCTCGTCGTGACAATCATTCTCAACCAGAGCCCGCAGCTGGTTGGCACAGTCATCCACCCAATACTCGACGTGATATGCAGGCCTCTCCCCATCGTTCGTGATGGCGACTGCGACCTGGTCAGCTCATCAATGCACCACCAACTGGGAAAACCAAACCGCACAAATCACTTTGCCGTCATCCCCCGTCGTCTGCTCGCCCTGCGGGCTCAGCGTTGTCAGGTACGTGTCGGACTGGCTGTACCCATCCGAGATGTCTGAACCCTCGGCGGCCATGCAGAACTCGTCAATGAGGCTGAAGAAGGCGCTGCCGGGGATCCAGACACCGTTTCCGGGACCGCAGGTAATGTTGTACGGCAACGACGATAGAATGGGAAATGTTGACGCAGAGTTGCTACCCGATTCGGGCGTGGCCGTGGCCAACGGGGTTGAGACCGTCGAGGCGGAAACGGGCGAAACCGAGGGCGAATGGTTTGCCGCAGCCAGAGCCATGAACGAGAAAAAGGCAAAGGGCTTCATGCTAGTTGAAGAGATTCGATTGAGGCCGAGTGTTGGAGAAGAGAGTGGGAGTGCGATGCTTGGTCCCTCGGCATCGTCGATGCCCTCTAGTGATTAAATAGTCGACGAGCGAGCCTCAGAACGAAATCGATGACTCATAGTCGTACGTGAAAATCCTATCGCCATCCTCTAAGGTATGGCCCCAACATGTCTGTCGTAGGCTGCATAGGTACTTGACCAACAGCCTCCACCCGGCACCTGCTGTGGTAGGGGTAGGTAGACCCGGATAATGAGCAGTTATCGTTAAGTGCCGCCAATGGAAACAACACACAGGCATCGCCCGCAGATAAAGTTCATTATTGGTCTGAAATGTGGCCCATCAACCCAACAATTCAAACCAACAGCCCCTAACTTGTACCCGCCAGGCCGCACATTAGGCATCCATATCACGCAAACTGTCAGAAGGGGGGAAAGGTTCCTCCGGGCCTGAAGGAAGGAATAGCAAGTTATTAGGAAAAAATCCCTCTTTAGAGTAGAGTAGCTTCTAAAGATATATATAAATATAATTTATTAATTTAATAGAAACTTTAATTATTATTAATAGGCCTAAATTATAATAGATATAGAAGATATAAAGGTAATTCCTTTATATTTCTTTTTATTTCTTATCTAGGAGCGCTTCCCAGAACCTAGCAATATATTTCTTACGTCTTATCGAAATACCTCACGAGATTCTACTATAGATTAACCGCGACTCTAAACCCTATCCGGGCTTTACGCATCCTTTCCATCCTTTAGCATCCGTTTCCATCCTCTGTCCCTCTCGGCATCTTTGGTTCCGAGTTGTTAAGAGATATTCCCATCTTTGAGATGTCTCCGAGGTTAGTCAAGCGAAATCAACACCGCGACATCCGGAATTCAGTTATATAAGGCTGCAGTATGTTTTTCTGGCTTCTGATAGCCCATCCCATCACACCAATCCATCTGCCCCATCTCAGCTTCCAGTCCACTCTCGCGAATCACTTTGCTTGCATCATGAAGCCGCAGCTGTTTGTCCTTTCTCTTGCTGCGAACCTCCCACACCTTAGTCCCAAGCCCGTCTCCGCTGCACAAAACTCCGATGAGTCGGGCACGGCCGGGGTGCACTACGCCTATAACTGCGCGGGCGACCCCATGGGTTGCCAGAGCAGGTGCTACTACTACTGCTGCTTGGGGCGGTCAAACTTCATGTAAGTATTCCATCTCGAACCGGCAGTTCTGGCAACCAATCGCCAAAAGCACCCTTGTGGGAACTGGCCCTGGGACCAATAAGAAGAAGAGAGACAACCGAAGCAATAGCGGCTATAGACACAAGATTTTCAATGCAGCCAGGAGGGCCATAGCTGGGACTCAGGTCCTTGGGCCCGACTATACGACCCCCATCGAATGCCCTCCCGCGACAGCCCAGGAGGGAGGCTCGGGCGCAGCCTTGATCGGACACGATTAGGCGTACCATACCCAGGAGGCCGCATGTCGCCAATGTTCACCAAGCTAGATGGCAGACAGGCTTAGATCGAGCGGTATAACTAGGACCCTACCACGAGGTTTGTCCTTTCCCCTCTCGTTCAAGAAAGGCACATGAAGAGTGACGATTAACTCTGCTCCTAGAGCCAAACTCGGATTGCAGCACCTCCAAATGGAACTACCAAGGCTTCTCGAAGAAGAAGAGAGTCTTGGAACCAGAGGCGAACAACAAGGAAGTGGCGCGCGGACACGCTGCAGATCCCGATAGGGGAACAAATTACGACGAACAATCGTTGAACGAAGAGGACGAAGCGGAGGCAGGGAAGACCAAGGAGTAGCAAATTTTATCAGAGAATCCTTTTATTTGTCTTCCGTTGAATTTTGTGTTCGCATGCTACCGAAATTAAATCACCTACAAATGACATAGCAATAGGATTTTAGTTTGCTCTAGGAATTCAAGACGAATACTGGTACGGCACGCAGCACACAGACTACGTACAGCGCGATTCCTACCCTTAATACGTGATGCGACATGGCTGCGACAGCAAAGGCAACGTCACCAAATCACAACCTCATATGCCTTGAGTAGAAATAGATTAACCTTTCTACGAGGCTCAGACATGCCGATCCGAATAGCTGCGCACGCTTTGACTCTTGTGGCTGACGTCTTATGAACGTGAGCAAGACACTTGCTGCAAGGGAATGCAGGGTATTCTTAGCTTGTATTGATTGTACTTTGAAGCGTGAAAATCCTGCACAGACTACACCAGAGCTGGAAGTAGCAATATCTTGACGTTTTACGTCCTTGGCAGAGAAGCTTCCGTGCAGCCTTACTTGAGGGATCTACCGGCGAGCGGGCTCGGCGGAGAGCCGAGGGAAAACAAGACGCAAGGGAAATGACAACTTCATGGGCCGAGAGAAGAATGCAACCCTGAAGCACATTCCTCCTTTCGGGGTCCGGGGAAATGAGTGGAGAGAAAGGGCTCGTTTCAGCGCCCGATGGTCGCCCAAGACCCGGGACCTCCAGCCCTGCATAAACAGGAGGCTCGTGACTTTTTGCCAATCCCCAAACGTGCTTTGAATTGGGTTTGCAGAGGCGGGCCCTTTGCTTCGAGAAGTCAAGCAAGTCGGCATAATCTGATAATCACACCCCAGGTCTTGTGGCCGAAAAGGACCGACAGGACAGACCCCTTGACTAAGCACAAGGAGCTTAGCCAGTCGATTGGAAGGCCGTTGACTGTGCTCGAAACACCTGCCACGTTTCAACGCTCAGATGCCGTCAAAACGTTGAGAATGCCGTATTCCTTCCGAAGGTGCCCTACCAGCCAGCTCAATCGCTACGCAAAGGTGCCGTGCGCTGGCGGCGTCGCACCTCCAGCGAAGCTTTCTCCAACAAGACGGCCGCAGCCGTTGCCTGAAACGCCAACCGTCCCGTCGCTCTAACGCTCTCAAGACAATCGGCCTCGCGACGTGCGGGATGCGGCTTCAATCTCCGACGCGTCCGGACCCCTGCAGATATGGTGAGGGCTTAGACCAGTCTTGAACAAACTTGTCAACTTGTAAGCCTTTCAAACTTTGGCTATGAAGCCTAGCACGAGCCAGTATGTAACCGAGCCACGGTGTTAGTCAAAGGTTAAAAAAGAAGGAAAAAAGGGTGTCGGTTCGGCGGCAGTTGGTTTGCGGGCGGCGGATTCTGCCCGAATCTTCCTGCAATGAAGGTGACGCAGTCGAGGACTAATCGTTTTTGACAGTGCCTTGCCAGGGATGATTTTTTCGACTGGGGACCAGAAATAAGAAGCCTCAAAAGAAGATGGTTCCCAGGCTGTGAGTCCAAGTTCACACGGATGCACCTACACGACTTCTGCCGATAAGCTCAGCATCAGAATGGAGGATCACATCAGCGAAGTGGCACTCGTCACCATGGACACGCCTTCTGCCCCTCCCAAACATGCTTCCATGGACGTCTCTGGTAGCGTCTTCTTCATCTCGTCGGCCGGTCAAGTCCTTCGGCTTCCCATCCCCAGCGCCTCGCCTCGGGACCCGTTGACGTGGAGCCGAACGAAGAGATTCGCTGCCTTTGCGGCAGCGCAGTGCTATTCTGTGGTCGCTTCGTTCGAGGTGACTGTCCCTGGGGTCTTGTCCCAGGCCATCAAGCGTGAGTTTACGGTGAGTAGTCCTCCATCTAAAAGTGCATGGTCAACGCATGCTCATTGATCCAGGACATGGGACCCTTCAGCGCCTCGACACTCTCATCGGCCATGACGCTGTTTGCCGGCCTTGGATACCTCATCGCCATTCCCATCTCGACTGCGGTCGGTCGACGGCCAGTCTTCCTCGCCGGTGTGGCCACCACCACGATTTCCACGCTTTGGGCCGGTCTCAGCGGAAGCTTCAACCAGCTGCTGGTGGCTATTTGCTTGCAGGCGATTTCTGTTGGGACTGCAATCAGCATGGTGACGCGCCTGTTCTCTACCCACAAGACGTGGCTGACGTTCTGATAGTGCCAAATCATGGTGCTTGATGCCACATTCATCCACGAGCGCCCCATGGCTTTATCGCTATTCTGGTGTATCGGCTCCGCCATCATCAAGTTATTCCTAGTCGTCTTGCCATTCACAACTGATCTGGCAACACAATGGCGGCCCGTCTATCAGATTTGGGTTGCCCCTTGTCTCTTCGCCTTTGTCGTGGCTCTACTTTTCTTGCCCGAGACCTTCTTCCTCCGTCCACCCGTCGCTCTAGACGGACGCATCCTGGTACAAAGCGCCACGGAAAAGGTGCAGATATACGACGATTGGAACGAAATCTCCTCAAACATGGACTCGAAGCCACTACCCGACGTCCCCGGCCGGTCAACATTCTTACATGACATGAAGGTCAAGCGAGCGCCAGGTACGACGTGCAAGTCCTTGCCGGCCGTTTACATGCAAATGTTGCTCTGCCTCTGCAACCCGCTCATCATCTGGGTTTCTCTACTCAGTGCGTCCATCCTCAGCGGGGTCGTGTACCTCAACTTGACGCAGCCGGGCACTCTCATCAGTCCGCCATGGAGCCAGGACCCCGAGAAGGTGAGCATCTACCTGGGCGTGAGCGGCATCTTGGGGTCCCTTCTTGCGATACCAGCCACTGGACCTCTCATCACGTGGTCCACGCGGTTCTTTGCGCTTCGAAACAACGGCACTCGTCATGCCGAGGTCTATCTCCCGGGATTCATTCTTCCGGTCGTATCGGGTGTGCTCAGCGTCGGGCTATTTTACCTCGTCACAGCCCACGAATGGTCGGCGCCGTGGCATTACATGGCCTCGGCACTGAGCATCATAAGCTACGTCTCGGGGAATATCGCCATCGTCATCTGGATGACAGAGGCGTTCCCAAACTGGGCGGCGGCTGCGCTGGCCATGCAGATGTTCACCTCGAACATGGTCAGCTTCGGGACGGGGGCCTTGATCCTGCCGGCAGTAAGTCATGGTCACATAAAAGTGCCTGCTTTGGTGATTATGGCTATGATATTCGGGCTGGGGGCTATTGCGTTGCCTGTATCGTTTTGGGGGAAGACTGCGAGGCAGTTTATCCATGGGCGATGGAGCTCGATGGAGAGGACGGCTCTGCGGCCGCAATGAATGGGTCGATATTTATTAGTCCTGAATAATTTTGCGTCAAAGCTGGTAGTATTTCCTTTGTCAACCACCATTCTTTAGATTCCTTCCAGCAGGGCGAGTATAAGGTGATCTCGGCGGCGTCGTATCAGGATGGACTCGAGACACTAATGTAAGGGTCTTGGTCTTCGCCCGGGGGTTTCATTCATTATTTTAGGAAGGAGACGAAAGGAATGCAATCGTTCGCTCTAGTGCTCACATATCTCCTCGTCCCAACACCTCAACATGTTGACTCGTGGTGCTGATGGGGTGATGTGATTGGTTCAAGCAGACCAGCTAATCAAGGACACCACGTAAACATGCCCCTGAACGCTGAAGCATCTTGTCGAAAAAATGCCCGTTTCTCTGCTAAGCCTGAATTTTTGAATGTCCTATATCAATGTGAGATCTCCAGGGCTGCATTGCTCCTTCCATTCTGGGTAACCCCCTTGCTCTTTCCGTATGAAAATCTCGTGCGATTCACCTTCCTCGCCTCCGACACTTCCGACGCCGGGTCCGACTCCAGTCCTCGCATTCTCTCACACGTGACTCCCTCAACGACAACATTCTTGCTTTTCCTCTCTCCATCACAGGGCCGCTACTCCACAGTCATGGCGCTGAGCCATCGTGTCAATGGCTCGAAAGATGCCAATGCAGACAGGAGTCAGTTGTCCTTTGTCGACCACCTCGACGAACCCAACTCTCCGATAAAGGCCACGCCGCGACGCCTTCTTCATGCTGGCGAGGTGCCACCCTGGTACACTCACAACTCGTTCGTCCGCACAGGATATCGCCCAATCACTGGTTCGGTCTTCCTCTGCTTCGAAAGTCTGGGCTACTTCCACAACGAGTCCGTCAATATCTACTCTCACCTTATCCCAGCCGTCGTCGCCGCCTTGTTGAATTGTTTCATCCACCTTGGTTTCTCGTCCAAGTACCCTAAAGCCTCCTGGACCGACCAATTGGTGTTTCACATCTACCTCTCGACCTCGGTTCTCTGCTTCACCATCTCGAGCACCTACCACACAATGATGTGCCACTCCAAGGCTCTGGCAGACCTTTGGGTGCGCTTAGACTACGCCGCTATCGTCTTTCAAATACTCGGGTCCTTTATTTCAGGCATCTATGTCAGCTTCTACTGCGAGCCTGCACTGCAAATCTTGTATTGGTCAATGGTGGGAGGGATCGCGGCGCCTCATCAGACTTTACTTGCTGACCACCTGCTGCAGACCATCATGCTGGGGGCGCTCACGGGTATCGTCGTCGTCGGTCCTTCATCACAAAGTCGACGATGGCGCATCCTCCGGCTCTGCGCATTTGTGCTCACCGGCTTCTCCGCCTTTGCACCCATCACCCATGCCATGATTGTCTTTCCATACAGTCAACTCGATAAGCAGGCTGGCCTTCGATACTACTACATGGAAGGCATCTCGATAATGGCCGGAGTCTTCTTCTATGCAGTGAGTTATTCGTATTTGCGGAACATTCCTTCGACTAATTAGGCATGTATCAGACTCATTTCCCAGAGGCATGGACGCCTAAGAAATTCGACCTGTTGGGGGCTTCGCACCAAATGTTTCACGCCTGCGTAGTGCTTGGAGCTTGCTTCCATTTATACGGGATTGCGAGCGCCTTTGATTGGAATTACAATAACCCACGGTGTCCACAGGTTGCATGAATGGGAGCAGTGTGTTGATAGACCTCGATGAGTACAACGCCGATGATGATACGTTCAAGAAACTAGTTCTACTAGAGAGCAGTCGGAAACATAGATAAAATTCATTCTTAGGGAAATCAAGAGAACAGCTATTCATTTTACGAAACCAAGACAAAATCGACCATCCATCCTCCACCACCCGAAACATCGAAAGGGCTCATGCCTGAGCAGCAACCGGAAGTGGTCCTTCGGGAAGCCTACTGCCAGCAATGTTGCACTGTCGGAAAAGGCGCACCTCATCCTCAGCAAAGGCACCGACGACAGAGTGAATCAGGCCCCGGTTGTGAAAGAGAACAAAATCGCCCTGCTCCCAGTCATGAGGGTAGACCAGCTTAGGCGCGATGCCAGGGCGCTGAAGGTCATGAACCATGTCCCGGACCTTGGCAAGGTCATCGATGACGGTGCCGTCGGCGAGGTGAAGCTTTCGGATGGCCGAGGGGTGGACCTGGAGAGCGAGACGGCCGGTGACTGGGTTGCGCCAGCACATGGGCAGGATTTGGATCTTCTCCTCGTCGATGGGCGGCAGCTCGTCCAGCGACACCTCCTTGCCCTCGGAGACCAGGCCAAGGCCGTCAGGGCGCGACTTGGCGCTGCTCATCCACACGTACGGATGCGGCGCATACTCGACTTTGGTGGTGCGGACGAACTCCTGGTCCTCTGGGGAGAGGCGGTCGTACATGGCGTGCCCGGACACGAAGGCCGTCGTGCCGAGGGGAACAGTGAGCTCCTCGCCGGTGCCGTCGTCGTACAGAAGCGTCTGCTTGCGACCGCCGGGGACCTGGACGGCGAGAAGCGAGGTGACGACGGGGGGCGCGAGCCCGTACAGGGCGGCGTCGATGTGCCAGCGATAGAACCTGGTGAAGTCGAGGTCCTTCTCGTCGGGGATGGTGGTGGCGTGGAAGGTCCGGTGGTGCGGGTGACGAAGCCGGATGTCCTTCAAGCCCTCGTACTCCGGGACGAAGCCGTTGCCAATGACCTGGACCTGGGGCTGGTGCGGCACCGTCTTCAGGTCCGGGTGCAGGATGGAGCGCTTCGCGTCCAGCGTCTTGCCGTGGCCGTACGCGCCGGCGGCTTCGGGGTCGAAGCGCTGGGTGATTTCGTACTGCGCCTTGGGAGAGGCGTGGCCCTGCTTCTTGAAGACGAGCACCTGGTGGCGGAAGAGGGCGTCGCGAATGGCGTCAAAGTCGGCATCTGGAAACACGTCAGCTTCGTGGAAGGCTGGGGAGAGGCTGGGCGTCTTACCATAGGAGGTTACCGATTTCACGGGTATTCTCCCAAAAGTTTGCAGCATTGAGCGGGTACATTATCACAGGGACACGGCATTGTTAGATCTTACCACTGATGTGTTCGATATCGACGTTGGAGACAACGGCGCCAAAATCCACCTGGGAGCCCTCGGAAGAGGGGATGGGCTGGACAGTGATTTTGGACATTGCGACGGAATGGGTTCTTCTTGGTGTGCGATGATTGTAGACTCTTCGGATAGGGGACTCGGGGGAGGTCTGAAGTGTTGCTTTGTGCAGAAACAATCCATACCATCGAGGGTCATTGCTGACCTTTTTATCATCTCCAAGACGGCGTTGCACGGGGCCGCCCCGCGGAAGCCGGCGAGAACCGCCGTCTCGAGAATGCCGCAAAGATAACCAATGACGTCGGCTCCAATGACGCAAGGTGTCCGCCGTTTGCGGCTTCGTGCGCCTTATCAGCGCCGCGGTGACGCTAGGTGAAGGCCTACCCACCAGAGGCACCGCTGCAGTTTGCTCTTATCATCGTCCTCTCGTCTCTGTCCTCCGAAGCTCGATGGGTTCTCTCCGATATCCAGTCATCGGGCCGCTCCGGGCAGAGTGAGCACGTGGGGAGGACAGAGCAGGATTCGCATTTCACAACGCTGTACTACCCGACAATCCTGATTCATGGCCGGGATGTATTATTTGTAACATCCGGAGATGGACCACAAAGCAGCAGCTCGTCTGAATTCCTTGCATCTGCTGACATGATGCCGTGCACCCAAGAACACGAAAACATTATCTCTTATTTCCGAGCTCAACTCCGCCATCGCAGTATCTCGATAACGCATTATTCATCGTGGATTGAGTGGTGGTGAAAATTGAGAACGCTCGACCGTTTCAAATGTCTCAGTCCTCTGTGTACGTACCCGTAGTCCGAAATCTCAAGACTCCTGCGGATATCACCTCAGTGCAATACTCACACATACCAAATGTCGGGGCTGGTACAACATCCCCCTGGCCTGAAAACTGAGGCAAATGCTGATCGACCAAAAAGCAAGCAACACATCAGCCGAACCTCAAAAGCACTTTATCTTAGACCTATGGGTAAGTCACCAGATCAGCTGTCCGTCATCATATCTCTAGCTCACACCACTGAAATACGCTCACTGGCCATGGTCGCACTTGGAGGTCGAGCAGCGCCCGCAAGCCTGCCATGAAAGCATGGAACTTTCATCTTGGACGAATAGCCTGGAGGATTGCAGTAAGATATCACCTGATCAAGGACGTGCAGATAGACCAAGCACGGGTGTCGTTGAATATAATAACTGCCTTCTCCCACCTTCTCTCGACGCTTTAGCCCAAATCCCTTGTTGTTGCCTTGATATTGGTTCGGTCGCCCATCACCCTTCAGAGATGAAACGTATTTCTATCCTTCACAACCCCCATATGCCCACAAACATAGTCTACAGTGCGACGCCGGCTGTCGGATGGCCAAGCCGCCGGCTACGAACCACTTTCGGTTGAACGCATGCGACATTCCGACTCGGATATCTTGAAGAGGGTGGACACGAGTCCAACATGCCAAAAAATGTCATCGTCAAGCGCGACCAACATGTGCTGTTGGCTCGCCATGCAACGCAAAAATGACTCAATATTAACCTGGATCTAGCTGACCAACACTCCCCGAGCTGCAGTATCTGATACGGGTGGGTGGTATCGGAACTTCAAAGCGGGATAAATCCGCGACTTTATCAAGATTCTACGGCCCAATGGTACGTCACCGCCATTCATGAAGGGCCGGAAAGGCTCTGAAGTGAATAATCGGCGGACGAGACCCCAGCTGACGACTCAAGGCCGGAGCTTGTGTGCTCCCTGCCTCTCAAGGCCGAACCCCTCCGTGGCACCGAAACGAAACAGTTCAATAACGATCGTGGAGAATCTAAGAAGTTCGCGAGCGTCCAGTGACTCCAGTCAGACCCCCGCCGTTCGAGATAACGCCTGCGGGGATGGTTCCCCGGCTCTAGCGTCGGCCAACTTTCTTGGGACGTCAAGTCGATAGCATTGAGCGATCATGATTGATATACGAGTCGTCCAATGCGGCAGTACGGATGCATTCCTCGATAACCATGACCATTTGATCTGATTACCCCACACGGTCTTGTTCCGTTCGAGCAATAATATCCCGAATCTCCAACCATGTGGCTGGTCCAACCTGCATCTCTAGCTGTCAAACATCGAGCTCTTATCGCAGATTCACATGGCACCCCCGCCACTGCTACTCTCAGAGCATACATGGAATCGATTACCAAGAATACCGGAACCTTTGTCAGATAGACAGTCGGCATCTCAGCGGATTCCTCGGGACCCGGGCTCGCGCTGCAGTCAGCAGACTCGAGCCGATGTCGCCAAGATGCGAGTATGAGACACAAAGCTCCAGACATAAAAGAGCGGCAAGAAGCCCTCAAACTCCAACTTGAGTCCTTGGCAAATCAGCAGCTACTTATCCGCCTCGTTCACAATGAAGGTAGCGAAAGCCACCGTCTTGAAGCTGCTCGCAGCAGCTCTCTTCGTTTCCGAGCTGCTGCCAGCGGCGACAGCTCTTCCCAAGACGCCATGGGCACGACAACGAACCCAGGGGCACAGTCGAAGACTTCTCGGCGCCAGTCTTGACAAACGCGGCGAGGAGCCCGCAGAAAACTGCGTGGTCAAGTCGGCGCTCGATATCGATGCGCCCAAGGAGAATGTCTGGGGCGGCCTGACCCAAGCCGAGGCTGCCGGTGTTGCTGCCTGGCTGTTTGCTCAGGGAGATCTCAATCTCACCGCCAGCGAAGACGCGGGTAGCTGGGACAACACTCTGTAAGCAATCCGATCTGCCACGAGGTGACGCATTCTCTAACACTGTACTAGGCTCTCGGTGGAACTCATGCAGCCCAACAAGTCTGACGCTCTGTCCTACATGGACGGCTCCAAACCGGCTCCGGCTCGCTACGCCCATGCGGTGATTAGCCACCAGGCAGATGAAGAGCCTTACTACCAGGACATCATCGTGGGACCGTTGCCGGCTACGAATGGGACTACGACCTGGGAGCCACTGGAGTATCCCTTCACTCGCAAGACGGGTGGACGAGTCCGAAATCTCGATGCGGATTCCGACGCCATATACGACGTCTGGCAATTCAAGGTCAGCGAAAGCATCTCGGATATCACTCTGGATCTCTGGAACGCCACCGCCCTTGGTCTCGAGAACGACACGCTGTCAATCTGGGGCATCGATCCTCTCTATCAGGATGGCGACAGGATCCTGCGGTGGGATACTTTCTGGAGCCAGCCCGACTCAATCTTTGACGTCGGGTCCATGATGCCCATGGGTCTCTTTTTCATGTCTGACACTACCGGCCGAGACCCTTCCAAGTGGACTGTCGAGGGATGGTACTACAATGGCGTCTTTTACGAGACAACCGAAGAGTTCCGCGCCGCATACTGGGACGGCAAGGTTGAGAAGCTCGGGGGCAACTTTGACGGCCCTTGGGCCGAGACAGACCAGCAGGGAACCATTCCTCCCCTCGACACCATGGCGCCGCCTGTTGCGACGACTCCCCAAGGCGCCAGGTACTCGGTCGACGCCGAGCGCAAGTACGTGGAGTGGATGGGCTGGAGCTTCTACGTCGGCTTCACCAGGGACAGCGGCATGGCGCTGTACGATATCCGGCACAAGGGCCAGCGGGTGCTTTACGAGCTCGGTCTCCAGGAGGCGTTGGCTCACTATGCCGGAAGCGATCCGACGCAGTCTCACACGGCCTACCTGGACACCTACTACGGATTCGGCCCCTTTGCCTTCGAGTTGCTCAAGGGATACGACTGTCCCTCGTACGCCACCTATCTCAACTCGAGCTTCTACGTCTCAGAGACAACCCACACCCATCTCAACAGCATCTGCCTCTTCGAGTTTGACGCCGACTACCCCATGGCCCGACACAGCTCGTCCGAGTACGTGACTGCGACCAAGAACGTCCACTTCACCGTGCGCTCCGTCTCCACCGTCGGCAACTACGACTACATGTTCAGCTACAGCTTCTTCATGGACGGCTCCGTCTCCGTCGAGGCCCGCGCCTCGGGCTACATCCAGGCCGCCTTTTACGCCAAGAACGGAGACTACGGATTCCACATCCACGACCAGCTCTCGGGCTCGATGCACGACCACGTTCTCAACTACAAGGCCGACTTTGACATCCTGGGCACCAACAACACGGTGCAGCTCATGGAGCAGGTTCCCTTCACGACGACGTACCCGTGGTCCAAGGGCAAGGTCTTCAACACGATGAAGCTCAACCGCTCGTACGTCGAGAGCGAGGACGAGGGACGCTTCCACTGGGCCGCTAACAACGCCAAGCAGGTCTTGGTCGTCAACCAGGACGCCAAGAACAAGTACGGCGAGAACCGGGGGTTCCGCGTGCTCCCTTACACCGGCACGTCCCATCTGGCGGTGCGCAATTCGAGCGTGCTGAAGAAGAGCGCAGGCTGGGCGGAGTACGATGTCATGGTGTCCAGGCGCAAGGATACGGAGCAGAGGAGCACGCACCGATTCAACAATCAAGATACTGCGGATCCCCCCGTCGACTTTTCCAAGTTCTTTGACGGCGAGAGCTTGAACCAGACCGACTTGGTTCTCTGGCTGAACCTGGGCATGCATCATGTTCCTCACACTGTAAGTCTTACATTTGGACCCCCGAAGTGCACTGTTCTAAGTTCTAACATTCCTCAGGGCGACTTGCCCACCACCGTCTTCACCACGGCTCACTCGGGCATTCAGTTCATGCCCATCAACTATTACGACGTGGGCGTCAATGTCGAGACTGTCAACATGGTGCGCGTCACCTACACAAACGGAAGCGCTACCGACGTCATCAACTTTGGCTCCTTCGACGGCACCTGCGAGCTCGACTACGAGCCGGCCCATGTCGATTTGTGGGATTACAAGGGCGATGTGGTGGTACGAAAGCTTCCCTATTCCCCTGATGATCCCTACTATGAGACGGACGCCATTTAATGAGACAAGCAATGTATGGAGATGGACAAGATGGTATGAATACTGGTCCTAATTCTGGCATTCGCAAGACACGATACACATGAATGATTGGGTTTTATTGCCGGCAGACTCTTCAGCCTTTAGTACTTGTAAATTGACGATTTCTACCAAACATTAGCAGATGTAACTCCCCTCCTTCTTTTCCCCTTGGTGCCGCCGGGTCATGTGGATATATGCAACGTTTCTGACAGGCAACCCTAACTGTGAGTGCATGTCCAGCATCCCGCCCTTTTCGTATATAACTGTGCGTCTACTTGCTTCTTATTTTCATCACATTGGCCTTGGATGCGCATTTCCCAAGTACATGATGAATATCATCAACCTCCATTGCCAATCACGCCTTCGGAAATATGCCCCGAGTCGATTACACGCACAAACCTACGGGCCTCGAATCCCGACAACGAAATGAGGACCGGCCAGACAAGTTGTCGGTGAGCTGTCCGAGCCATTGATACTTATAGAAGAAATGAAGTACAGAGAACGAATCCCTCTTTACACCGTAACACTCCAGCTTGTTCTTGAGAGCACTACACTCCCAGCACATTCAAGATGGCTCCTGTAAGTCACTCACTCATACCCCGCACAACTCACAAGAATGCGGGGAGAAGCGAGATCGATGGTCCAAGACGAACGCTAATAAACTCCTGGGGAAGCCGGTCCACAATCGCGTCTTCAACCACGTCGCCGTCTCCGTCGTGAACATTGAGGCCGCCGTCAAGTGGTACTCGGACATGTTCGGCTTCCGCGTCCTCGGCGGCATCCAGCACATCAAGCGCTCCGAGAAGCCCGACGACGCCATCTTCGGCATCTACCCGGCCACGCTCAACGAGGTCAAGCTCGCGTGGATGACGACGGGCAACGCCGTCGGCTTCGAGATTTTCGAGTTCATCGACCCCAAGGCCGAGGCGCGGGCCGCGAGCTTCGAGTTTCACAAGTCGGGCTTCTTCCACGGATGCGTGACGGATCCGGACCCGGACGCGCTGGCCGAGAGGGTGGTCGCCGCCGGGGGGAGACGGATAGGCAAGACGGTCGATCCTTTGGGCAACGGGACAAAGTGTCTGTATGTGGCGGATCCTTGGGGCAATGTAATGGAGGTGCTGAATGTGAGCTTTGACGAGATGGGCTCGACGACGCCTGTGGCGAAGTCGAAGCTGTAGATGCAAACCAAGCCATTTCCAGGGAGTTTGGGGCTCGTGACTTGACACACGTGTTGGTTTTCATGGCTATCTGAAACGACAAGGTGGAATGAGGCTATGATTAGGGGCAGAGTACATCTTCTGATTGGTAGCTACGGAACATGGTTGGTCCTTTTCCTTCCCCCTTGGTTGGGGGAGCACGCATGATTCCGCAGCCGTCAACGCCTCTTCACGTCTTCAATCTTTCCATCTTGCACGAGCCCGATCGTTCATTCATCAAAATGGCTCTAGAGACTCTTGCTCCAGAGCTGCTGTCCCTCATTCTCCAGCCCGCCAACTCACCGCTCGATCTGCATCGTCTCATTTCAGCATCACCGTATTGCTTCCGAGTTTTTTCGCGGTCACGGCAACTGATTCGCTCATCCGTCATCAGAAACGCTCTCCCCGGCAACAACCTCCGAGACGCCCTCGCCGCCTTGCAGGCTCCATCTACTAAGAACGAAGTGCCCCCGTTCCTGGAGAAATTCTTCGATCCCAGCACTCCGCCCGACTTCCAGGAGACAGAGGCAGGCCTGCGGGCGCTGTACCGGTTGTACCATGTTGTGTCTTACTTTGTGAATAAATACTTTGAGGAAACGGTACGCCAACTTGGCCTTACGGATCCGCAACCTCATCCCGCCGAGGAACCCGATGAGACGCCTTGGAAAGCTCTAGCAAGCCTACTAATCCCCTCTGCATCCGAGCAATCAAGAATCCAGAGGGTGTTTCTGCGATTCGAGCTCTGCTGCCGACTCTTCCCCGGTCGCGGCGATGATCCGTTCGGGCCACGGCCGCCACGCGATCAGCGCCCCAAGTACTTCCGCCACGACCAACAGTTTGGCCTCTTCTTGGCTAATTTGACTCCATGGGGGGTGGAGGAGGTCTCTTGCGTCCACCACTACTTTTCCGAGATTATCGGCGGGTTTATTGATGAGCTCGATGAGAAGCTTATCCATGCCGTCAAGGAGGCCCCCGGCGCCTTTGCGTCCCCAGCAGGAGAAGATTTGGCTTCCGACATTCACCCTCCTGACGATGTGCTGGACGGGATGCGGTTGTTCTCCACCATTGGGAGGATTCACTCTCCAGATTATATCAGCTGCATGATCTCACTCGGTCTGGACTTCATGTCTGACCTGACGAGGTCCAACGAGAGCGCTCACAACCTGCTGATTCGGTCCAACAGCCCAATCGGACGAGATTTTCTTGCCAATGCAATATACTATGGTTCGAGGCAGCAAATTCACCACGAGAAAGACATTTTCTCTGGCATGCGTGATCCCGCGGGCAAGGAAGGGGTGTCCGAATGCAACTTCGGCTTCGACCTATACGGGTGGTCAGACGAACCTTTGACTTACTTGCCCATTTGTTCAGGCGCCGCATTCTCGCAACTACGTCAGCTAGGATTCGTCTTCTAGGACGCCGACCGGGTCCGGGCTCGCGGCGTCTATGAGAATCTCGGAGCGGCGAAGAATATGAGTTGGGATCAATTATATGCCCGCTTCGATCGGAGATGGCGGCCCTCGGTCGAGCACCGGCTGGAGGGGTATAAGGTACCCAGGGAAGAGTACATGAGGTTGCGGCAAGAGTTTGGGTCTACTCTTTATCATGACGAGTAATTGGAAGACGATGGTACCTTTCCGGACGTGGGCTGTAGTTGAGGGGGCTCGAGGTCTCGTGAGGAAAGAGTGAAGAATGTTTCCCATCTGAATTATCAAGAGCAAGAGGCAAGCAGCCATTAGCCCAGATTACATGTACCTCTCGCCTTTGACGCAAACGTGGCCACGCCCATCACTTCATTGGCAGGTAATGATAAAGCATCTCCCGTGACAGTCAGATGACTGCTCACATGACGATGGAAAAGCAACCTTACATAGAGGACCCTTCCATGCGTGCGGAGCTTACACAGGGATAATGGCCTCACCCCCCGTTCAAGCGCAATGCCGAGTCCCAGCTACCGATGCAGCATGACAGCGGAATCAGATGATTTCGGTCCAAGTGCCGCGCCCAAGTGAGATTGGAGAACCGGTGCCTGCCGACGCGATCTGCCTCGACGAGCCATCTGATAAGGACATGACGAGCGCCGGCAGTGCCGCCAGGCCGCCACCGGTTGTCAGAAAATAACGTCATGGCCAATTCGCGACAGCCATTGGCCAATTGCTTCCGACTCCTTCGCGGTGGACCGGAGTTAGTTTGGTTTCACGCCGGTTGGGGTGTGAGACTGCTACTCCGTGATATCGACCGGCGAGCACGCAATCTCCCGATCGACCAACGCCTCCTCCTCGCGAAGACGCAATCCGGATGGTGCGGGGCCGACAACGGATGTGGGATGCGAGTATAAAAGGATCGAGCGGCTGGAGATGGGATGGGAAGATGCTCAATTGAACCGATAAGTCGACTTTTACTTTCAATTGAGTGCCAATTGCGTGCCAATCGTCTCGTTCCCTCACTCAGAGCTTCTCCTCCCACTTACACCGCCATCATGGCCCCCGGCGCCCTCATCGACGAGCCTCAGGCTCCCCTCCCGCAGGTCAAGAACGCGGATGCGCCCCTCAGCATCTTCCCCGACGGCATCCGAACCTCGGGCCAGCACCCTCCGCTGTACCACAAGCTCAAGCCCTACTCAGAATTCCCCAAGGAGGTCTCGGGGCCGACGCTGTGGAAGGCCGAGGACTACGTCGACAGCCCCGAGAAGTGGACTCACGCCTTTACCGACGAGGAGATCCAGGAGCTGAGCGACACGGCCGACCAGTTCATCGCCAGCGGCACTCCCCTCACGGGCATCTCCAAGGTAGATTAGTTCTACAGCGTAACGAAACAAGTTGGAAATAGTCACTAACACCACCAGAGCAACTTCCCCCTCCCCAAGCTCAGCGCGGCCCTCGTCGACCTCCGCGCCGACCTCATCGACGGCAAGGGCTTCATCCTCTTCAAGCGGTTCCCCGCGCAGCAATGGGGCTCCCTCAAGAACGCCGTGGCCTACATGGGCCTGGGCACGTACCTGGGCTACTTTGTGTCGCAGAACGGGCTCGGCCACGTGCTGGGCCACGTCAAGGACGTAGGCGACGACGCGACGCAGATTGATAAAGTGCGCATCTACCGCACCACGGCGCGGCAGTTCTTCCACGCCGACGACGGCGACATTGTCGGCCTGCTGTGCGTGCACCGCGCCCTCGAGGGCGGCGAGAGCGACATTGTCAGCATCCACAACGTCTGGAATCACCTGCAGCGCGAGAACCCGGCCGTGGCCGAGCTGCTCACCAAGCCCGTGTGGTACTTTGACCGCAAGGGCGAGACGTCCGAGGGCCAGGAGGAGTGGGTGCGCCAGCCCATCTTCTACCTCGAGAGCGGCGGCAAGGGCCGCGTCTACTGCAAGTGGGATCCGTACTTTGTGCGGTCGCTGAGCCGCTTCTCCGACAAGGGCTTGGTGCCGCCGCTGAGCGACGAGCAGAAGAACGCCATCCAGGTGCTCGAGGATACGTGCCAGCGGCTGGCGCTGCACATGGTGCTCGAGGTGGGCGACATTCAGTTCGTCGCCAACTCGCATCTGCTGCACGCGAGGACGGCCTACACGGGTGAGCACATCTTTCCAAGGACAAATTGCAGTCAACTAACCTGAGCCAGACCACAACCCTCCCACGCCCCGAAGACACCTCCTTCGTCTCTGGCTGGCCACGCCCGAGAGCGAGGGCGGCTGGGTGCTGCCCTTCCACGACAGCCACGAGAAGAAACGGGGTGGCATCCAGGTCAACAACACGGCGCCGCGATGCCCGCTGGATGCCGAGTAGGCGCCGTCTTTTGTCAATATTAGCGATCGCCCAGGAATAATGAGCTCAAAACTGTAAAGCATAATGAATAGACCAAAAAATGGGAACATGAAACGATCCGTGTACCTCGTGAATTTGCTCCCACATGTAGCAGTGTCGGGTGCGTCTAATCTAATGGTGCCGGGCAAATAATAACAATTCTATCCTCCTCTATGTCCCCCGAAAGACCTGCACTCCAACCGCAAAAAGAGCAATCACAATCGCCAGAAGAACAAGCAAAACCTCGACGCCGACGTCGGCCTCGTCAAACCACGCCTCCGCGTCGGCCGACGCGAGATCAAAGGGAAACCTCCGAGGGCCAGCCTCGCGTCGCGCAAGCACTCGCTGCAGGAGGTGCTCCCTGACGTCCCGAATCTCCACGACCAGCCGGTGGCGAGCCTCTCCCGCGTGCGGGCTGTGCTTGACGAGGAGGGTCTGCTGGGCGGCGTTGTACGACCAGTCCCCGTCGGTGACTGTGACGTGCAGCTCGTGCTTCTCGTAGTGGTAGTTCGGAACGAAGAACTCTGTCAGACACGACTTGTCGGACGACGAGCCGGCTGTGGCAGCCTGGGTGGCACTGCCTTGGCTCGCCCACTCGAACTCGTACCGCAGCGTCTTGTCGTCCCAGGTCGACCGCAGGGGCTTGCCGGCAATCTTGACGGCGTAGGGCCGGATGACGACGTCGAGCACGCGGCCGCCGCGATAGAGCTCGTTGCCTTCGTGAGATTTATTGCGGTAATCTTGACGGTGCGGGTTGTCCTCCGTGTCCTCGTCGCCGTTGATGATGGAAAAGTCCTCCTTGTTCCAGCCGTCGCCGTACTCGAAGCTGTTGTGGGGGTTGTAGTTCCAGAGCGTGAAGCCCACGTGGTGGTCTTCCATGCCGCCGATGAGGGCGTTCATCAGCTCGCGCTGCTTGTCGTACCATCCCGTCTTGAAGGCGTGCCGGTCGTTGATGTCGAAGGAGATGCCGACTTCGCCAATCACCAGCGGCACGCTCCCGAGAGACGTCTTGCCGTGGCGGACAATGTTGCCGATTTGCTTCCTGTAGTTTCTCCGCAGCGCCCGGGCGCCGAAATAGAGGGCGTTGAGGATGAACATGCCTCGCGAGAGCCCTTGGACGTTTACGCTCATGAAGGAGTGGTGCTTGCTGAACAGGACGTTGAGGTCGTAGAAATGGGGCGCGTAGACAAAGTTGGACGGGCGCTTCGAGGCAAAGGCCGTCTGCACGGCGTACTTTTGGCCCTCCGTCTGCGTCTGCGTCTTCTCCGACTCGGTCCGTGGCCAGGGAGGGATGAACTCGTTCGGGATGGGCTCGACAAAGTTCATCTGTCGCGACGACTTGCGCGACACTCGAGCGGTGAACTTTTCCAAAAAGGGGCCGTAAAAGTCGCGATACCACTCGATGGGCTTCCCCTCGCGCCCCGGTCGATGGTCCACGTCGAAGTAATCGTCCCGCTTCACAACGGGCATCTTCTTCTCCCCGTTCCATTCCCAGACACCGTGTGCGCGCCACACGCACTGTCCCATGCCGCGCTGCGCTTCCGAGGGCGCCTCGGGATCCGTCGACAGCCAGGCCGACCTGCCCTTGGGGTCGACAAACGAGCGGTGGGAGACGCGCGTCGGCCACGGCCACGACTTGACGTAGAACTTGACCTCCTGGGCATAGCCGCTCCCGAGGGCCAGCGACTGCGCGAGCGACGGGTAGTGGCCAATGTGCAGGTCCGTCTCGTAATTCCAGCCGTGGAAGCCGTGGAGGTTGATGAGGCCGCGGTGCGGCTCGTTGATGCTCTCGAAGCCGATGCAGGCCTCGAGGCCGCTCAATTCGTCGGCGAGGCGGCCAAATGCCTCGACGAACGAGTCTTGCAGGTACGACTGGATCGAGACGGTCTCGACGTCTCCGCGACGGCCGATGGGGGCGCGACGGCATCGGAGATTGGGGGCAAAGGCGTCGCCGGCCCAGAACAAGGTGGCCATTGTGGACGCTGCGAGCTTCTGGTAGCCCGACGGCCACACAAACGGCCCGCTGGCCTCGCGCTCATCGACGACGGTGCTCGCGCGCCTCAGCTCGTCTTGCCCGTGGACGTAGGCGGCGCCGGTGTCGGTGAAGGCCTCAATGTCCAACCCCGCCGCCTCAAAGGTCCATCCGGGCGCGCCGCTTCCTCCGCTGTACCGGCTCCAGACGTCCTGGTGGGCGCAGACGAAGCACTTGATGCCGTACCGCGGCATCAGCGCCACCAATGCCTTGAGATAGGCGACGTACTCCCAGTCCAAGTCGGCGTCCGGGTCGGGCCCCGAGTGAGCCAGCGACTCCCACGTGACGAGCAGGCGCACCAGCGGGAGCCCCCAGGCGCGGAGGCGGCGGAAGTGCAGCGGCGCCTCGTCGAGGGGGAACGGGCGGCCGGCAAAGGTGACGGCGCGGTGGTTGAAGAAGCCGTCGGTGAGGTGAGACAGCCCGTTGGGCTCCGTGGGCAGTTTGCTGGCGGGGGACACGTTGAGCCCGCGGAGGGCGATGACGCGGCCGTGGGCGTCGACGAAGGCGTCGTCTCTGATGGCCAGAGGGCCCCCCAGGGCGGCATCGGAGATGTCTTGGGCTGGCAGCGGCTCAACCATTTTTTCCCAGCGACAATTGGAGCTGAATTGGTGGTGGTTGAAGCGGACGCGTTTGACCGCCCGAGGCATCGAGGGAAGCGGTACAATTAAGCAGCAGTGGAGTTTGCAGTGGTTCGTCTGCTAAATTAGGGCCGCGTGTTTGGAGGTGCTGCGCCGAGTCCGTTTATTTCAGTCAGGGAATAGAACCCGACCCGAATCCGACTATATTTCAGCAGGGAATCGAACCCGAACCCGACTGTATTTCAGCTGGGGGATGGACTCTATTTCAGCCAGGGATGGAACTGTATTTCAGCCCCAGGGATGGACTCTAATTCAGCCAGGGAAGAGAAACCGAACCCGACTGTATCTCAGCCAGGATGGAACTGTATCTCAGCCGAGACGGCCATTGAAGAAGAAGAATAAGCTTTTCAAGTAGATAGACATTACATACATAAAATCCAACCTTGCCCATCGACGCTTGCTTAATGATGAGGCTCCCCAGTGTCCAGTGTCCAGTGTCCAGTGTCCCAGTCCCCCCTATGCCGGTCTCTGCTGGCCATATCCATCACCACCACCTCCTCCCTGTCCGTACGCCGTTTGACTCACGTACGCCGTTTGACTGCTATACCCCGTCTGGCTGCTGTACCCCGTCTCCGGATGAGTGGCCTGCGTCGGCGGCGGGCTGGTCACCGAGAGATGCCCCGGCGAGAGCCCCCCGTCGACGGCCTCGTATCCCTGGCCTCCTCCCCCGGCAGCCCCGGGCGTACCTGATTGCTCAAAGAAGCCGCTCTGCCGACTCCGCCGCCGCACCGAGTTGCTGCCCCAGTCCATCATCTGCAGCGCCGGCGACCGCACCATCTTGGGCTTGTCCTGCGTCACGTCGCCCTCGAAGCCGAAGCCGTGCGTCTTCTCGCCCGAGTAGCCCGGCACCAGCCCGAAGCCGACCTTGAGGCTCTTGATGTCCTTTTCCTGGTCCCAGCGCACGCGGTTCAGGCTGGCCGCCCGCGTCGCCGCCACGATGGACGAGAACTTTGTGTCGCGCATCGAGCCCAGCTCGCGGATGGCCAGCAGCCCTGCCGCCACGGCGCCCACGGCCATGAGGATGGAGATGGAGTAGACGACCCAGAGCTCGATCCAGTGGTACTTGTACGTGATGACGATGCGCGACCGCCGGCACTTGTAGCGCGTGTCGTTGCCCCCCTGAAGCGGACCGCTCGGCGACGACGGATCCGTGGCCCAGGTGACGGCGATGAAGGACGGGTTGGACAGCATGGACAGGATGATTTCCTCGTAAAAGTGCTCAATCTGGTCCTGGAAGTCGGCAATGGGCAGGTAGTTGGGCAGCGAGTACAGCCGCGTCGACAGCAGCTCCGTGTTGGCAATGTAGTAGGGCATGTTGATGGTCCCGTTGATGAAGTGGCGCATCTGCCGCCCGAGCGAGTGGTAGGCCGCCACCCGGCGGTACCTCTCGACGTCGCGGGCGAGCACAAAGTTCTCCCGCGGCGTGGCCGTCGTGTTGTCCCAGGAGCCGTCGGACCCGTCCTTCTTGCCGCGCACAAACTTTGTGTCGATGATGCGCCCCAGGCTCTTCTTCTTGAGCACCTCGTAGTTTTGGATGCCGTTGGTGTAGTTGAGCTCGACCGTGTAGTTCATCTCGTGGTGCTCGCAGCCGAAAATGGTGGGCGTGTACGACGTGTTCCACCCTTCCACGCTGCGGTTCTTGGGTTGCAGGATGCTCGTGTCGTTGACCTGGGCGTACCCGATCCAGATGATAGGCTCCGTCTTGAAGGCGCCAAACTCGGCCGAGTAGGGCTGCGGGATGTCCTTTGGATGCCCGCCCCCCTCGGCGTCGGACAGCTGGGCCGGGTACTCGCCCTCGTCGGTGATGGCAATGTAGGAGAAGCCTCCCTCAGGCAAGATGTCGCTCGTGTTGAAGCGCGGCAGCTGTCCGTTGAGCTGCTTGGTCTTCTTGCCGACGCCCTTGGCCAGCTCGGTGCACTGGTATCCCGGGCCGACAAAGTTGATGACGTAGGAACAGTTCCATCCCCCCGAGCAGATCTCGGTGGCGGCGTGCTTCTTCATGACGGGCTTCTGCAGGTACGCCGCCTTGTACGCCACCGTCTTGAACTGCGTGCTGCTGTCGGTCCAGTAGTCGAACCAGTCCGGGTCGCCCTTTGTCGCGTTGGCGTCGGGGAACGTCGTGTTCCAGAAGGAGACGGAGTTTTCGTATATGCCGTCCAGCATGATGCCCTCGCGCCAGTCCATGGTGTCCTCGTGCGAAAAGTTGAGCGTGCGCACCGACGGGCACGTCGTGTTCTCCTCGTGCCGCTCGGGAACCACGGTGAGCGTCTCCGACGTCAGGATGATGATGAGCGGCGTGCACCACACGTAGACGGCCAGCAGCATGGCCAGCTTGGCCCGCTTCAGCGCCTCCCAGTTGAACAGGGCCGAGAGGTCCTCGGCGGCGGCGAAGAGCGAGTCGACGGCGCCGAGGCTGAGGATCTTGCGGCGCACCATCATCCACGCGCGCTGGCGAAAGGCCAGGATCACGGCCGTCCCCAGGCTCGCCTTGGCGAGGAAGGCCAGGGCCGTGCCGTACCGACGCTTGCCCATCTGGTCGCGTGCCAGCTGCCCGTCGAGGCGCGCGTAGAAGACGTGGTGGCCGATGGCGAACATGATGCCGCAGAAGAGGAAGAAGCCCATGGTCCAGCTCTGCGTCCACGACCGCTGGTAGAAGAGCCAGGCGCGGAGGAAGATGCCGGGCTTGGGCCCCCCGAGGTACGGGTTCAGCTCCCGGGCGGCATCCTGCTGGTACGGGTCGAGGAGGTCGTTTTGGCTGTCGCCGCGGCTGTGGTATCCGTATCGCGGGCTCGGCGTCGGCGGGAAGGCGTCCCACGGCGTCGGGGGAGTCTCGTGTCTGATGTCGGTAGGGTTGGAGGGCATCCGAGAAAAGTAGCCCGGCGTCGAGGGGGGGCCTACGCCGCCGTGGGCGGAACTCGAGTACTGGCCCGTGTAGCCGAGCGAGGCGTCGATGTGGTGCGGCTCTCTGCTGTTGTTGTTGAAGACGAGCTGTGGTGTTTCGGGCGATGTCGGCGAGATGAGGTCGGCTGGGTTGGAGAGCGGAGGAGGTTGATGGGGGCCGGCGACTCTCGTCGGCCTCCAGTCGGCGGCATCGCGGTTTCGGTTGGGATTGGGATCCATGGCAGCAAAAGAGCGACGATCGGGGACGTTGGTTCCCGAGCTCTAGCAGCAGCAGCACAGAAACGTCGGCGTTTCGAGAGCGGCGCGGGAGGGATCAGCAAGGCGTCAAAGAGATTATCCCAGCGAGCACACGGGAACCATTGGCATAAGAATGGTCGATAAAGCTGGCCCTGCCCCTCCCTCCAAACTCTGCTGCAACCCTTGATATGCACCCAGCCGGGCACCCCCCTTGACTCCAGCTCTTTGAAGCCACAGGCCCATAGCCTTTGGGTCCAGGCCGGCCTCAGCCGCTTCAGCCCTAGCAGGCCAGCCAGCATTGGGGGGCGTTGGGGCGAGCTGAGGTGTCAAGGGCTCTTTCCTGGACCCGGTAAAGACAGCATCGCTGAGCCACCAGTGACGACGACCCAATCAGGGGAGCCTGCAGTCAGCAATTGGGCTGGCCAAGCTATTCCCGGCTGGGCTTCGTAGGGACGGGTGCGGATCGGACGTGAGCGAATTGAAGAACGCAGAGGCCACGCTCTGGATGCTGCTCGTTCTGCAGGGGAACCATGCTGTGCACTTGTTTGTTGGATTCTGTTGGACATGCGAAGCGAAAAGGCGGAGTCATTCTCGCGAGAGATCGCCGACCACCAGGACCAGCATGTATAAAACCAGAGCACCCTCAGTTTATTGTCTCCTGAGATGAAATCCTTCCATTGCATTTCCACGCACACCCACCACGCATGTAGGAACCACCGGTGACGCCCATCCTTTAGGTGCATGGGTGGCCTCCCATCGAAACCCCAGCCCCCCCCCGTCTCAATCGAAATGTGGTGGCTGAAGAAGTGCTAGTTCGTCAATGAAAACTCTTCCCAATCCCCATTGAGCCTGGGGACGCCCGCGTAGAAACGGGTGCATGCTGTGTTTGCCTTGAACAAAACAGTCTGCCTCACGCCAGCCGTCTTGCCTCCACCACAGCCACCACACACACGCACACGCACCACACAATGATTCAAATAAACATCATGCTGGCGTCTCTCTCCTCAAGCTTCTGACCGCCCACCGACCCATCCACACACCTCTCACATGATTCCTCGCTCCGGTTAGCGTCCCCCGGCTGGAACTGAATCGGCCAAGCCCGCCAAGAGTCCCAAGGGCCCGGACTTTCAAATGCCACTTCCGAAAAATGAGAGGAAGCCCTCTCGTGGATACGGCGCTGTATTGTAATTGGTTCGGCAGCTGCTTTGTCTCAACCGGCGGCATTGCGAGCGGCACGCCACCCCCCTCATCACGCATTTCTGGCTGGAGCTTCATCCGGCACACGCACACGAGCAAAATGGCAACAAAGTCGGTCTTCGTCCTCCACGACCGTCCTAATTAGAGCCTATTGAGCTCTGACACTCCCCATGGCACCCGGATGCCTCGCCCCGAAGATCCTTTCAGGAACCCTTCCCCTCCGCAAACGCCGCCGTGACGCCAATCTGCAAAGCGCCGTCCTCCAACGGGAACCCGAACGGCCCCCGATCGTGGCGGATCGTGACAAGGAGACCTGGAATCGCCCCCGGAGCAACCTCTTCCGGCTCGGTGCGACTTTTCCCAGCTTCCTCGTCAATGGCGCAAACGACACTGCTTATGGTGTGAGACTGCACACACGGATATGTCACGATTTCGCTGCACCCTCCTTACCCAATCTTGAGCGTTGCGTATGTCATAATTGGCTTCGGAAATGGCCTCGCCAACGGTGCTTGGAACGCCTGGGTCAATAGTAACCTGTCCCGCGCAAATGAACTTCTCGGGTTTCTGCACGCATTTTACGGACTGGGAGGTATCGTCGGCCCTCTCATCGCCACGACAATGATTACAAAGGGTCATGTTCCCTGGTATTTATTCTACTACGTAATGGTACTTCGCCTGGTTCACCGATGTCTATCTCCCCTGCTAACATCAACCCAGGTCGGCCTCGCGGGGTGTGAACTCATCGTCTCCATGACTGCCTTCTGACGCTCTGGCCCGGAAGTCTATCGGAGGCCACCCAAGCCGGCTCCGAGAATCACGCGAGCATGAAGACGGCCCTCGTATCGATGCCTCACGCCCGCATCACCCGGCTCTGCGCCCTGTTCCTTCTGTTCGGCTACGTGGGCGCCGAAGTCTCGCTGGGCGGCTGGATCGTGCAGTCCATGATGCGCGTCCGCGACGCCGACCTCTTCCCCGCCGGGCATGACATCCGTGGGATTCTGGCTGGGCATCACCCTGGGACGTGCTATACTGGGCTTCGTCACGCCCGTCGTGGGCGTGAAGCTGGCCGTCGCCCTGTACCTCCCGGCCGCCATGGCTCTCGAGCTCGTGGTTTGGCTGGTGCCTCGGATCTACGTCTCCGCTGTGGCCGGTGCCCTTCAGAGTATCTTTCTAGGCCCGATGTACGCAGCTGCCATTGTTGCGACGACCAAGTTGCTTCCGCTGCTTCTGCATGTCGGCGCTATTGGCTTCGCATCTGCCTTTGGGGGAAGTGGCGCTGCCTTTCTGCCCTTCACCGTTGGTACCATTACGCAGGCCAAAGGGATACAGGTGCTCCAGCCGATTGTCCTTGCGTTTTTGGCGTTGCTCCTCATCCTGTGGCGCTGCCTCCCGAGAATCGCGAGGAAGAGGGATTGAGGAGTTGTGCTGCACTGAGTCGTGGTCGGTCAGCAACAGGTCGCCGCTCACTCAGGCTGCTACGCAACTGGTGAAAGTGCCAATGGCTCGGCGACTTTTGATGACCTCACGGACTAGTTTGGCGGTAATAGCTCGTAATGATAATAATTGACTCAGAGTATGTTTTGAAGTATATCGACTCCTAATGGCCAAGTATTTGAGGAAACCACTCCGAGGCCTACCCTGGATCGAACCTAACGTTTCCATGCATGTCAAAATTATTATCCATACAGTATTCTAGAAAGTAAAGTTGGCTGAATGGCTTGGGTAAATTGTATCCCACCGATTGATCGATATATCTCCCGTCCTAGGTATGTAACCGAAATGTGTTATTTGCATATTTAGTTCCTTGGTGGGGGAGATCGACTTCAACAACCCGGTCAACACCACCATGGCGAAAAATAATTCTCGATCCCACCCAATGAAGGGCACGCAGTTATCAAAGTTAGCAGCCATACTGGATGCGCACCAGCATACATGAAGAAAAAAACCAGGAGTCTATTGGGCTAGCCAAGGGCGATGCAATGATTATGATATACCTATGCAATTAAATACTCTGGAAACGTATCTCAGTCGCGGCGGAATCGACAAGTGGGAGGGAACTCGACCACGCGATATTCGTCAAGCTAGATTTAAGCCGGTGGGTCAAAAACCGGAAAAGACGGACTAACCTACGGATACGAATAAACTCATCAGCGGTGGGAGTGGAACAATTCGTGATCTGTCACGTCCCGGAGCTAAGAGCGGAAATGGGAGCTGAACTCGGCGATGGGGCTGAGATGGTCTCTAGCTCTTTGGTCTTCGCATTTCGCAGCGGAATTCTGCATTGTCGGGCCTGTCAGCGACGAGAGGTATCGGATGAGTCCTGGGACTACGAAGTGAGAGGCTCCTTGGCAGCGACGGTCGTGTCGCAATTGAAATACGACGACAATAACATGTCAGACTGCGCAGACAGACGAAGCCGTTGAGCGACTGCCTAGGCTCCAATCGTCGGCATATTTGACCTTCCACGTGTCCAGCAATTACACCTAACCCGCTCTAATTGTGGTGGGTGACGTTCCCGCCCAGGACGTCCATGGTAGACACGTTCATGTCTCCCAAGTTGCCCTGCTCCATGGAGACCATCAGCTTCCTCATCGTCGTTCCGCTCTGACCTCCCGGGCCGCGTCGGAGGACAGCTTCGGCGAACATGCGCAGCTGCATGGGGAATTGAGGGTCGCCGTAATGCTCAATGATGTCGCTCTTCTCGACGCCGCTCAGCACGTTCTGCCAAACCTCCGGGTCCACGGCCATCTGCAAGCAAGTGTTTCGCTTGTCGTCGCTCCACCAGTCTGGGAGGATACCGCGTCGGCTCTCGGCAGCCTTCAAGAAACGACCAAAGCCTGGAAGGCCGTTGGGGTTGCCAGCGTGCAAGCCGTCGTCGTCGACCTTTCCTTCCATGTTGTAATCGTCCTCGGTCCTCAGGCGGTAGGCGTCGACGAGCAGTCTGAAGACGTCGGATTCGGAGCGGCCGTGCAGCCAAGTGTGGTTGTCAAGACGCGTGAACGGATCGGGGACGCCGCCGTCAAGGCCCTTAGGTGGAGAGTTGGATCGCGATCCGGGAGCTGGGGCCTTGTTGGATTTTCCGCAAATCTTCTTGTGAGCCTTCCAATCCTTCTTTTGGCACTCTCGGGAGCAGTAGGGCGTCTCGGAGCACTTTGCGCATTTTTTTATGCTTGCGACGGCCTCGGTTTTCTCGCAAACGGTGCAGGAGAGGAGGACCATTGCGACAACGTGAGATCCGTCGTCGAGATGGGGATGTGGAGGAGCTTGACTCGTGGACTGTGGGTGTGGGATTCGCTTCGGCCCGCGGGTCTGAGCTTTTATGCGGCACTGCCTGCGTGATGGAGTGTTAGCAAGTCGTGACAACTTGTGGGCAGAATGCAACTGGGGTACCTTTGGATGCGATTCGATGTCAATGTGCCCTGTTCACGAACGAGGAGTGGAAATGAAGGGAGAAGATTGTTGTGGTTAGTCCCTCTGGGTTTGGCGACGCGTTGCCCAATAAGGGCCATCAACTCTTGTGCCTCAGGCAAACATGTAATGAAGTTCATCCAAGTAAGGCACCCAGTCCTAGCCGGAGACCGAATGGCTGTTGAAGGCTGCACGTGGTTCGCAATCGAGTCGCATCAGGCAGTCTTTCAAGAGCGATATGCATGATTCGTATCAGGTGACCGGGCAATCCGCTTCCAGGCGGAAAAGATGGTGCTGCCCGCAGATTCTTGTGATTTCACATACAAATTCACCCAAGTCCTTCGACGACCTCCGGGCGACGTCCTCTTCGAGCACCAACAAACATCATGCTTGGACCTAAATCAGAGGAAGGAGGCATGGGCGGCAACAGCGAATTCTCCCAGAATTCGTCCCATGATAACTCGATTCAGATCAATGGCCCCATCAACGGGGATCTAACTATCCCCCGAGGTACGTCGTGCCCGACCCCAGTTCAAGGTTTCCTGGGAATCATTCATGCCTAGAAATGGGATTGTCATCACTTCACCAATTTTCGTCGCCCCGACACTAACTTTCGTCTTCTTAGGTGGAACAAGTGACGACGACCGCTGCCTGCAGGATCTATGCCGCACCAATCCCCTGGACGACAAGACGGGCATCGAACAGGAAAAGGGCAGGCTGAACCCAAAATTACACTCCTGGATATTCGACCATGATCAGTTTAACCATTGGCGTTGCGAAGGCAGCACACCGCTCTTGATCGAAGGCAGTCACGGCAAGGGAAAGACGATGCTGCTGTGTAGCATCATCGACGAGCTGGGCCCCTGGAAGAAATCGAAGGACATGAACTCCAGCACGCTTGTTTCCTTCTTCTTTTGCGAGGGTCACAGCGGCGCCGATGCATTGCGCGGCTTGATCTTCCTTCTTGCCATACAGAACCAATCACTCATCGCTTGCCTCCAAGAGAAGTATCGGCGTCAAGGGAAGCGGCTTTTTGAGGGGCCGAGGGCCTGGGTGGCTTTATCTGAGATATTGTCCAAGATGCTGGAACAGGCAATCGACCACGACGTCTATCTGATCGTCGACGGACTCGATCAACTTGACTCGAAACCAGATCGGTTGGCACAATTCGTCTGCAATTCGTCCAAGCTCTCACACGTCAAGTGGCTTGTCTCTTGCCGCGACCGCAAAACGTTTCGAAACGAGGCCAGCACACTGTGCCTTGATCGCGAAGAGGCCGTCTCGGTTGCTGTCGACACCTACATGGACCGCGAGCTGTCGACGCTTGCCTGCATGGATCGTAATGAACCGCTGCTGGCGATGGCCCGAAAGAACATCCGCGAAAACGCCAATGCGAACTTTCTTTGGGTTACCCTCGTCTGCGGAGAGCTCGAGACTGAGGGGTCCCCGAGCGATTTCTGCATTCTGCTCTTGCTCAGGAACACCCCACGGAAACTGAATCACATGGTGCAACGGTCCGAGGTGAACAAGTTGATCGACGAAGGCTACAAGCACTTTAAGAGTTTCAAGAAGACTCCGAGAAAGGGTCCATTGGACAGAGCCATCGAAATATATTCGAAAGCGCATCACATGGCCTCAAAGACGGTAGAACCCTCGTATACGATTGGCAAATGTCGAGCCGCAATCGGTCTGTCTGCCTGCAACCGCGAGCTGAGCTACGTAGAAGGATCGCAAAAGTTGAAGTACGTGGAGCGCGCTGAGAAATACAACGAAGAAGCTCTGAAAGGAGCTAGAGAGACCGAGAACGGTAGGCGCATCCAACGCGTCGAGTTCGATGATGCTGTATTGCGCGCTCGCAGGGCTGTCTTGGAACAAAGGGGGTGTCGCGCCGCATGGGAGCATTTGACAACTTTGAGGAATAAGTATGAGAGTAGTGAGCCGGGTTGGGTGGAAGAGGCGGATTTTGGTCTAGAAAAGCTTGAAGAAGCGATGAAGGGTAGACCATAATGAAGTCTCGTAGGTAAAGGTAGTAGGTATGGAAATGGCCAGCTTTGATCTGATATAGCTAACATATTATGTCTATTATTTAACACTGATTGACCATCGACCCTTAAACGTAGGTACCGCAAGCAAACGCCCAAGGCGAAGGCGAACAAAGTACTTTAGAGGCTTGGTAGGACCAACCGCAAGACTCTTTCTTCTTGGCCTCTCGCCCTCCCTCTTCTGATCTTATGGAGGCCCAGTTCCTGAATGCATTCCGCCCGAGTAACGACCCGTACTGCTCCAAATAGACGGCGAGGTTGTGCAGCCCCCGACATCGTGGCGGCTATGCCCGGCGATGGCTTCTTCGTTTGGAGTGTGTGCGTGAGTGGCTGTGTGGGTGGTGGTGGGAGGGGTGGTGTAGATGGCAATGGTGGATACCTGAGATTGGGTAGGGATGGGGTTATTCGGACGGTGGTTTGAATGAATTGAGCCTGGCTCAGTTTCAGACGGAGTATAGTTGCTCATTGTCTTCCTGGACTTTCGCCTCCAGCAGAGGCAGATGGAGAACCCGACGGTTGCGAGAAGGAAAAGGAGACCAAGCACGCTGGCGACGATGATAATGGTCTTGGAGGACTGCGGCTCTCCAGTGGGACTAGAAAGCGTATCCGTAGACGCGAGACCGGTCGTCGAGGTAGTGCTGTCGGCGGGCCGGTCCGAAGCGTGCCAGTTAATCTGAATCAATTCGGCATAAAGCGTGTGTCGCCTCGGATCGGTGGCTTCGGGGTTCGGAATCGTGAGCTGCGAGAGGAGCTCGGTGGTGCCATTCTCGCAAGTTACAAGGGGAACGGTGGTCGAAGTCGGGGCGACGGTGCAGGTGCCGCCGTTGATATTGGCACACGTGTATCCGCTGGAGACGACGGGCATCAGTCAGTTCAGCGCACGTTACTCGGGGAATGCTTGATCAAGGCGTACCTGGGGCAGCATCCCACCGCCGTCTCGCCGTCAGTCATGACAAACTGCACGTCCCAATGACTCGTACCACCTGCCGTCGCACTGCACGCCGACCAGAAGCCACTTGGGCACACGAGCCCGGGGGAGTAGAAACCCCATCCCGTCAGTGTTGGTGACGGGCTTGGCGCTCCGTCGCTTGTCGTCGGCCAGCACGACGGATCGTCTTGAGGCCCTGTCTGGACGCACGTCTGTCCCCGCCAGGCGATCGAACAAGTGTCGCAACGCGCGATGTGGGATGCGCAGGCGGCTTCCTGGGTGAATGTTGTTGTGAGGGGTCCCAGGACAGTGCGAGCCTGGGATGTCAAGGCCGCCATTTGAGACACGTGGGCCTTGAAAGGGTCACATTTGCCCCTGGTTGGAAGAGGGAGGGATGGAGATTAAATGCCTGGACGAGGCGCCCGTCAAGGCGTTGGGTAGGCATTGGATAGGGGCTTTCGCCTGCTGGGAAGGCATCACGATCCACAGGGCTGATTTTCGAATTTCGGTTCGCATCGAACTATTGATTGATTGCCGCTTGCATCATCCTCTCTTAGTTGAATGTCGTGAACCTGCGACGTGGTCGCGGGTTGTGGGCGTCAACTACCATGGCCATATGCAACTAACGCCGGAACGGTACCCAGTCACATCTCCATCCTACCTGCAGAGCTCCATTGACCCGACAGCATTCATCTCCCGTTCTAAAAAGAGCAGCCGCTCATGATGACCATTGCAGGCTTCTGCAGTCCCGAGCCTATGAACGGGGCTCAATCGGCGGCGGCTCGCCAGCCTCCCATGCACTGAAGCACGCACCCTAATGAACTGGACTCTGTCACTCTGTAGCATCTTTTCGAGGCTTGGCATCTCTGTATCTTGTAAAGTGGGGTAATCTAACCCACCCTCAGCCCTCAGCCTGTTCGTGGCAGAGCGACTTCTCGAGCCGGCTTGGTATTACATGTACTGTGACAGGCTGTGTTGGTTGATTGAAGTCGAACGAGGCATTCAGCTCGGCTGATTCATCCATTACACAGCAGTTTCAACAGTCTCACGTCCATTGTTGTACCACATACGAAGCAAACCCTCCGCTCTGTTAAACGCCGAGCCCGTCACCAATTCCCAACTCCGATCTTATCCTTCCCTACTTCCCTGCTGCCTGAACCTCTAGTATCGCTTCCCGGCGTAAAGATGGTAATCACAAAACGACTTTATCAGCCACTGCGGGTAAGCTGACACTCGCACTAGGAGGTTGTTGCTTCTGGGGTTGGCATTGCCCAATTGCTGGAACAAACACAAACGCTTCTCAAACACATCCTGGAGGCTCGAGGGACCGTGCGGGGCTATCCAAGGCTTCGCCAAAGTCACAACGACCAGCTGACCGACTTGCAAAGAACCTTGACTTTGGTAGATGATGAGACAGAGCTGCGGACGCCCAATGTCGCGGGCCAAACTTCGAGGGTGCGCGATATCATACAGGAGCTCAAAACCGCACTAGATGGCCTAGGGGCTTTGATGACGAAAAAGACCATGCAGCAATACATCCACGCCGTCACTTTCGGGAACCGGGAGGAGGAGAAAATTTCCGAGATCCTGGACCGTCTGGATAGAGCTAAAATGGAGCTCCAAGGACGCATTCACCTTGCCCATTTGAACAAGACACACGCAATTCATGAAGAGGTTCGACATATTTTGCCCCTGGTGAGGCAAGTTGATCAGAATGTCGACCGTATGCTCGCTTCAACAGGATCAACGCCAGGCACATGGTCCTCCCGAACCTCGCTGGAAGGTATCGCCGCAGTCTCCAATTCTTTTCAAAGCTAACGCTTGAGAGATGATCGACCCGTTCCGGACGCCATGCGCGATTCACCGGCGGACACGAATCTTAACCAGCGAACCTATACTGACAACCTCGTTTTGGATGACGCACTCGGAATCAATGGCGATGTTGACACAACGACGTGGATAGCAGGGGGACAACGCATATACAGGAACAACGTGGCGAGGGGGCAGAGTGTGCAAGTGAATGGCAATATAAGTATCCAAGCCCTCCTGCAATTACTCGCGAGTCGTCAGTGAGACAAATTTTCTGGCTTCGTTGCAATAAACTGAAAATGCTCGGGAGAAGAAAGGACGCATTCCGTAATATATGTATGAAACAATATTACTACTGAGGGGTTTCTGCAGCTGTGAGTGTCGACTTGAAGACCCCTAAGTATGAGGAGTTCGGAGAAGGGGACCGAGGAGCGTAGGTAGGGAAAAGAAAGGAAAGGGAGTAGAAAAAAGAAAAAAAGACAAGGGGAAGGGCGAGACAGAGAGATAAGAAAATGACGAGTGGGAATGATAATGCACGAGGACACAAAGTGAAGAAGAAACAGGCAAGTCGAGACAAAGGTACCAGACCAGACGGGACAGACGACAGGGGAGATGCAAGTAATTTGACAACCTCGACATCCACTCTTCTCATCGGTGCGGGTACTTGGACACCCCTACCGGTAATCATCAAAGTCGCCATTTATTTACTGTACATACATATGTAGCGCGGTCTCGACCAGCTGCTCGAGTCGTAACCTGCACAGTGACAAGGTACCCAGGGGGTGATGCAGTTAACCCTCCGGGTAGCCGAACTCGGGCCTAACTGCTCAAGACCGGAAAGTGAGACTGCTCGGAGGAACGTTTGGCGTTGCAAAGAGACGTAGAAATGGATATCGAGAACAAAGAAAGACCCGACAGTGAAGTGTGCAAGGGAGAAACACGGCCGATAGCGGCTTTAAGTTGCTGTGGCAGCTTGGGCTTACTAATATCGGCACAGAGTCAATATGTAATGTACTGCGTACTTTCGTGGCAGCCTGGCAGGTAGTTACGGTGGTGCCGTCTGGGCTGCAGCCCTACTTACTTATGTAAGTGCGTATTTTTCGCCCGTGTGGAAGGGAACCTTTCTCTTTTGCCAATGAAAACTCCGTCGACATGCGAAGCATCACTCGACAATCTCGAATACATACGTGCCCAAGTCACCGACGACCGTCCCCAGCCTCTCGCCCCCGAATCGCCGATGACGACCTGAACCGCGAACCGCGAACAGAGTCGTTCCTAAGACCCCGACGCCCGAGTTTACCGATATCTGTCAACAAATTCCGACGTGCCACGAAATACCGCAGTGCCTGATATGCCCTCCCAGCCGTCCCACGAAGCTTGTGCCGAGAGTCATCAGCCATGCGACCCATTCCGTTCCGAAACGACGCAACTATACGAATACCTCTATTCCTGAAGACCTCTATTCTTGAAGACCTCTATTCTTGAAGACCTCTATTCTTGAAGACTTCTATTCTCAAATACACAAGTCTGCATGTACCGTAGGCGGTCCGGTGGCGAAGCGAAGTATTCTAATGTGTGGAAATGAAACTCGAAATAAAATGTAACTAAACTGGCTATCTACCGGCTTGTACCGTTTGGTCTTTTCACCCGGAAGCACAAGCCTTGCTCAACATCAAACATGGAGTTGACAGGTAGTCGATTAGGGCCTCGAAATGTTATTGGAGCGCTGTCCCATAAACTGTGCCAGCACAGCTCCTGTCGTGTCACCCATGACTTGGATACTCTCCCCCTTTGCCTGGTTATTCTTGTAGACCCTGCTGCCGTTGTGTCCATTGAGGGTTCGTACACCATCGCTGACGACGTCTCCGGCGACCTGGAGTGCCGTTTCATCGGAAGTATTCTCGATCCACTCTCTTTGTCCGCTATTGTGACTTTTCGCATCTGAGTTGTCCCTCTGAGTAAGTCGAAAATGTATAGGTTTTGCCTCGCCCTCGCAGACATTGTCGAGCCCATGTCTCGGGAATTCCGCACGTTTGTCGCCTGCGTGCGGGGATTAGCGAATGCAGAATGGCTTCCTACATCAAGTACCCAGACACCCTACACCTTTGGAGTGGATGGTGACATACCAAACTCGACAACAAGATCAGATTCTTTCAAGTTCGACATGAGTATGCTGGTAAAGTACGCCTACGCAGCCAAGAGGAATCGAACGGGTCGTGGGAGAGTCTTGGCACTTGAAGCCAGAGTGTTTCGTTGCGTTGGATGGTTATACAGTCCAACGCGAATACTTATCGTTGTTAAAGTACGTTTAGGAAAGGAAGATGAGTGTAGGTACCGGCGACGAAGAAAGGATGAGGGAGGATGGGGAAGGACGGGAGGTCGTGAGGTTAAAAGGCGTCGCCTTGCCGTTACCTATGTCGTGTGGTTTGCGTATGGTTCGCCTACGCTGATGCCTGCAAGGCCGATCAGGCGTACCTCAGGGTTGCCTTCTGGCTGCAGGGGGTAAGGGATGTATTGGCTACGGATCATCGTGCTCCTTGGCTCTTGAGACGCTGGCGGGGACTGCGAGAAGTGAGGCGTGCTCGGCGGTCATTGGACCCAATGACCACAACATTGCGAAAGTACCTATGCATCAGTGAATGAGAATCGGAGTTATTATTAGTAAAACTCTATTCCAAAACATTAAAATTCAAATGGTTCAATATCCACCGTCTTGTTCTCCTCTATCGCGTCCTTGATTGCCTGGCACACGGCCATGGCGGCCAATCCCGCCTCGGTCGAACAGCTCGGAGCTTCCTCACCGCGAATCACATTCACAAAGTGACTCAGCTGCAGCTCAAAGGGGACCCCCTGCAGCACGGGAACCCGATCCTTGACCAGCTCCGAGTGCCAAGTCTTATGCGTGCCGGCATATGACCACGTCGTCATGTCCGGCACACTGAGAGATGCCTCAGTGCCGAATATTCGGTACATGTCTTGACCGGCCTTGGGGATGAGCGGGTTCTCCCCCGTGCCGGCCTCAAAGTTGTAGGGCGAGGGGAGGTTGTCCGACACCAAGAAGCTGCCGACGACTCCAGACTTGAAGCGGATGGTGAGCACGGCGCCCTCCTCGGCGTCGAAGCCTCGTTGCGAAATGGTCTTTTCCGCGTGCACTCGGACGATGGGTCCGAATAGGTAGTGGAGCAAGTCGACCTCGTGAATCATGTTGATCAAGATGACGCCGCCCGTCTTCTCGCGTCGCCATGTGGCCGGAGGGTCGAAGTAGTCAAAGGGCTTAAAGGTTGCCCAAATGCCGTTGATGGCGACAATGTTCCCCAGGGCCCCAGACGATACAATCTCCTTGGCCTTGACCATGTACGGGTTGAAGCGCCGATGGTGTCCGACAATGGCCTTGACGTTTGTCCTTTTTAGGTGGTCGACCAGGTCTTTGCCGCTCTGAATGTCGGTGCTGACGGGCTTCTCGATCAGCACATGGACGCCACCGGCAGAGAGCTCCCGTGCTAGCGGGACGTGGGTGTGATTTGGCGTGCAGATGATGGCGGCGTCTGGTTTATCCGAGGATTCGAGCAGCTCGGCGACGGACTTGTAGTAGGCGGCACCCAGCTCTTCGGCGAGTTTCTGGCCGCCGGGCATGAGATCGACAATGGCCACGAGGTCCGCGTCGTTGCTTTCCGCAACGGTTTTTGCGTGGCGAGGACCAATGAGGCCGACGCCGACCACGGCGACTTTGACCTTGGGAGGGGTGTCCGGAGACATGTGCGAGATTGTGACTGGAGGCTGACTCGGAGGTGTTTCGTGTTCAATATGGCCAACTAGGAACACGCTGGGACTTGATCAATCACGGAGAAACCTCATAAATCCTTCTTTTTTCAGGAGACACATGCGAGGCTTATATGCTACAAGCCAAACACCACCATCATGACTCCGATGCCGGTTGATGCCAAAATGTTTTCCCATCTCCCTCCACAGTGGAGATACTCGTCTGGAGACTGGATCTGCCACAGGGGTTGCGGGGTAATTGATTGCCATTGACGGAGATTCAAAGCGAGCCATTGCCTTGGGTGGAAGACTATTTCGGTGTTTGGGGGTCGTCTGGTAAACGTTCTACCGGCATATAGAGACGAGCGGCCCGCCCATTTGCCGTGCTTTCTACGGATACTTCCACCTTTATGCCGTCTCTTGATCGCAACGGATACCTGCCAGGACTTGACATGGATCTGTTCAAACCCGGTGATAATCTTGCTTTAAATGGCATTATTGCAATCTACTAAGGATAACTCTGTTCCGGCAGATGTAGCAGGGACCCCTATATGCCACGACGGAATCTTTGCAAAACACATCCCAATTAATTCGCAGTCGCATGTGACTCAAGACTGAGCTTCTTCTCCCCTGGCGTCTTGTATTGTTTCGCCTGCATCACGAGCAAACCAACATCCGTCGCGCCAGTCTTACTGATATCGACGACTTTGCCCTGGATACTCTTGGGGATAGAGGACTTGATGGTCTGGAACTCGACGTCACACTCCCCGTGCGCACCCTTCAGGGAGACAATGTGGACATGGGTGGTCTCGTTGTGCAAACTGCAAGGCCAGTTGCAGAGCGTGTAGATCCTCCGCGCTGCCAGTGTACAGAGTGCAAAGCTTCCGCTTACGTTGCCCGTTGGCCGAGTGGAACTTGACTTTCCATCGTTCTTCCTAGTCAGTTCAGCTTCGAATCGACAAATGGCTTGACAGAGGTTGGTCTGGTACCCCGCGAGCTCTGCCGTTGCGGTTAAGGAGGGTGCGGTCGATATATACGCCAACTCCAGTCACGGATCGAGCCGGATGCAGGATGGAACAACCAAGGTACGAAAAGTCGCCGTTGGCAAGGATCGCCCCTCGAAACGCTGTAAAACGAAGGCAGCTCTGATGCGATCCCGGTCTCGCTCCAGGGGACGAGAATGAGATCGGTCTCGGCCCTTGCCGCGTCAGTGGCGAGCGTATCCGTAAATGAGTCCTCGGGCACCACGGCGATTTTCCCCGTAACCACGACGTCGCGCAATGTATTGATGGCCGAGGTACTCAAGGCCTTGATGATGGGGTCGTGGCCGGCGTACTCTCCGATTTCTGAGACCTTCATGGCGGACGAGTTGCGCTCAGTCGGCCCCATGAGACGACAGGCATGAATCTTCGGCAGCTGTCGCGGATGCTCTGGGTCTTCTCCCGATGGAGGAAAGTTGGCACCTTTATCACTCTGTGACTCCGGCTCGGAAGTTGTCTTGGAAGCCTGGTTAGCTGTGAAGAACGGGACGACGGACAGGAGGCTGGAAAGCCCGTCAATTCGGAGGTAGACGAGAAGTTGAGTGGCAACATCCTTTTGTTCCCGATTATCCTCATCCTGGTCATTGTGCGCTTCGAGCAAATTGCTATCCTAGTCAATCTTGCCTTGCTTCCAAAGCTCCAGCTTCCACTAATACGAAAACAGATAGAGCCACAAAGTCAGTGGCGCGGCCGAGAACGTCGTGACAAGAGCCATGACGAAAAGATTGTGAATGTGCGAGTGCTTAGAATCCACAATGAGTTCCATGAGACCCTTGAGTGACACGAGGGTGCCAATGATGCCTCCAAACAATTTGCTGAAAAAGGCAGTGATAATGACAGAAAAGGCGTACCCCCAAACTTCATCAGGATTAAGGAGCCCAAGATCAGTGCTGAGGCTGGACAGTGGGGGGAATAGAGGGACGAAGAGGGCTGATATAAGATCCTCAATCTTCTCAGTGAGCTTAATAGCAAAGCCATCTTTATGCGGGCACATCAGTCCGACCATCAAGGCGCTGAAAATGGAGTGAAGGCCAATAATATTGGCGAAGAAGGCAGTCGCGAAAACCAGCAAAACCGTTCAGGCCACGACGGCCTCGCTCAGTCCGTTCTCGAGACTGCGGGTTTTCCGCAGCACCAACATGAAGCAAGGGCAAACGGCGAACGAAAGGAGCAAGGCGAAGCCGACAGATACGAGAAATATCCAGACCGTGGTCGCGCTGATCCAATTACGTCGTGGATGATGCCCGAGGTGAGCACCATGACGCCGACGTTTGTGTTGAGCAGTTTGAGGGCGGCCAAGATGCGGCACACAACCGGAAGCGCCGTGATCGCAATAGCGATGCCAAGGAAGAGAGAATAGACGCCAAAGCTGATGGCCACCACGCCGTCGTCGTTGCCGAATTTGTCATAAAGACTGTAGGCGAGGGCGACGCGCGTCTCCTACTGGGTAGAAAATCCGAGCTATGTGTTCCGTCCTACCTTTATTGATGGCCTATCTTCTCACACCTCGTCATATGCTGAGCTATGATAACACTTTTGAGTTGCACTCAATGCAGAAAAACTATTTTAATCCACCAATCATTCTCCATCATCGTGTCGCATCTCGAAGCACAATGGCAACAGTCGGGCTTGTCTCGGAATCCCGAGGAGCCGTGTCAGCTTCATCCTGCCTATTCGATGCAGCTGAAGCTGCTTTAGGGAGTTGAAGTGCTACAGTTGCCATCAAAGTGGCACGATGTAATATATTCGGCTTTTCGTGAGCCATATCTTTCGGCGGGCAGGTATAGATTGCGGGGAGGGCGGCGATTGCGGCACCTGCGGCATGCCGGGGATCGCTCACGCCGCAGGAGTCTTAATCCAACCAACCAGCTGAGCCCAAGTTATCGAGACGGATATACAGGTTCATGTAGAGAGATAATCAGCTCGAGTGAGTGTATGCGATACGACGCCGATGACCCGAGTTACATGATACTGAAGCGACGGCGGCGTTTGCGGCCTCGGCGGGCATTGCGGCCAAGATAGGTCTGGGAACAACTTCCAAGATTTCGAACACGATATACAACAAATGAGAGGTGTGGTGAGTATAAGATGAGTGAGAAATCCCTTCATTCCCAGTACTCATCATCAAGTCGGTTCAATCTTGACAATCCTCCAGTACAACTCATTCAATACTCAATCTACCGCCCCTACCAGTCAGTTTTCAACATGCCTGCCACTATCCGTCAGTACAAGGCTGCCTGTGTTCAGTCCGAGCCCGGCTGGCTCAACCTCGAGAAATCGGTCCAGAAGACCATCGCCCTCATCGAAGAGGCCGGTGCGAAGGGATGCAAGCTGATTGCGTTCCCGGAAACATGTAAGATCCTTGCATCAGGGTCGTGAACCTTCACTAACATACTCTAGGGATCCCTGGGTATGATGCATGAACCAATGCACGTGTGCACATTGATTGACAAATCTCTAGATACCCCTACTGGCAGTGGCGAGTCAACTACCAGGATTCCCTGCCTCTGTTGAAGGAGTATCACCAAAACAGTCTTCGCCCGGACTCTAACGAGATGCGACGCATTCGCGCCGCGACCAAGGGCGCCCAGATTTTTGTTTCGCTTGGATACTCCGAGATTGACGGAAACAGCCTTTATATGGCACAGATAATCATAAACCCCGCCGGCGAAGTCATCAACCACCGTCGCAAGATCAAACCGACTCATGTCGAGCGTCTTGTTTTCGGCGAAGGGACCGGCGACTCGCTCGATAGCGTCGTCGAGACGGAGATTGGAGCCCTGGGTCACCTCAACTGTTGGGAGAATGTACGCTGAATACACAACTCCAGCCATTGAACCAAGGAACTGACGACTGGATACCAGATGAACCCCTTCCTCAAAGCGCATGCTTGCGCCCTCAATGAGCAGATTCACGTGGCGGCCTGGCCCGTCTACCCTCCCGCCTCGACACTCAAGTACCCGGATCCTTACACCAACATCTCCGAGGTGCAGTCGGAGCTCGTCACTCCTGCGTATGCGTACGAGACGGGCACATGGACCCTCGCCCCGACTCAGGTCGTAACTCGTGAGGGAGCACGCCTTAATCTCCCGAAGCGCCTCCAAGATGACGAAGCTGCCGTCGATGGCGAAGCTGCGGTGATTGGCAACGGGTTTGCTCGCATCTATCGACCCGACGGGTTCAGAGCCGTCGAGGACCCCGCAAAGACGTTTGATGGCATCGTCATCGTTGACGTTGACCTGGATGAGAACTTGCTGACCAAGCGACTGGCGGACTTTGTGAGTACTCATGTTCGAAATGCCTTTGAGGGGGAGCTGACTATATTGCGGGAAAAGGGCGGCCACTACATGCGACCTGACCTCATTCGACTCTTGGTCGACAAGACTCCTAAGACTTACATCGTTGATGCTAACGCCGCGGATCCTACGACCTTTCCTAGCACCCTCGAGCGTCTTGGCCTCGGAAAGCCTCTTTTGGCTGCCGAGGAGTAGACAAGAGTGGATTATTTGGCTTGGCTCATCATGAGAAAGGTCTTGGGGAAGGATTGTGATGAAGGAGATTGCAATTGTTTTGCCTTTGCTGATGAACATGGCAACTCCTTCTCTCGTTGTCGGGACAAGCTGCGCTATGGATTGTACTAGTTTCTTCTCTTCAAATTGCGAACTTTGAAATAGGTCTATAGAGATTTCGAACTGATATTGAGTTGAGAGCCACGATTCTCAGCTATTTTCTACCTCCCAGTCCTTGATCCCTCAACTGAGAATGGATTTATAATGGGATCAATTTGGACATTGAGGCGGCGAGTAGGTGTCGCATGACTTCCCATTATATGTCTACATGACTATGAAGAGTTCTTTCTTTCCATTTCCTGGTAAACACTCTCAACATCCCCATCACCCCCTTCAATCTTCTCACCAAAAGCCTCTTGGAGCTTCTCCAAAGTGTAGCCTCTAGTCTCAGGGTACAAGAAGTAGAAGACGGCAATCTCAACCAAGAGCCAAGCCACATACACGAGGTAATACTTCCACCCCAGGCTGTCCATGCCAATTGGGTTGACGAATTGATTGAAGAAGGACGCAGCCTTGGTCGAAAACACCATGATGCTGAGACCCATGGCTCGTAGACGGAACGGGAGAATCTCAGTAGGGTAGAGGAACAGCAAGGGGTTGAGACAAATGTTGAAGGCCGTGTAGTAGATGAAAATGAAGGCCAGGGCGGACTTGCTGGCAGCCTTGGAGCCAGTGTTGTTGTAGACGGCGATACTTGCAGTGAGGGCCGAAAAAGTAACAAACATTGCAATCCCGCCGCCAACAAACATCTTTCGTCGGCCGATCTTGGTAGACAGAACGGCAGCTGATAGTGCCGTGGCATAGTTGACGGTGCTGATCGTACCGGTGAGCATCGTCATCTCTCGCTGGGATGTGATGCCGATGCTCGACAAGATCTTGGTGAGATAGTAGGAAACCAACCCATTTCCTGACCACTGCCCAAAGAAGGCGAGGGTGACGAGAATGGCGAGTCGCTTGCGATTTGCTGGTGTTGTGAAGAAGAGCTTGATGCCGGATGATTCGACCTCCTTTTCGGCCCGCAGCGTCGCATTCATTTCGCGGAACTCGGCCACCACCAGGGGGTCCGACCTATCGCCGTTCCCGTGACGCTTCACAAGGATTGCGAGAGCCTCCTCGTTTCGACCCTTGTAGCAAAGCCAACGGGGAGATTCGTCCAAGAACCAAACGGAGCAGATCTGAAGGAGCGCCGGGCCAGCTTGCACGAGCGTAGGGAGACGCCACGCCCAAGCACTGGCAAGGCGGTAACTTCCGAAACCAATCCATCCGGCCAGCAGAGCTCCGAGGTAGTAGCTGGTGTTGTATAGCGAGCCGAAGAAGACGCGGTGTCGAGGATGGGCCAGTTCTGAGATGAGAATGGGCGCTGCGGCCAGAGCGAGCGTGATGCCGAAGCCAACGACGATTCTGCCCCCGATGAAGAGTCCGATGGAGCGACTGGCGCATTGCATGATGACGCCGATAATCATGATGAAACTGCCAATCAAGATGGACAGTTTTCGGCCAAATCGGTCCGAGATGATTGCAGACACCGGCGTGGAAAGGATGGCTCCAAACGGATAAGACGCGCTGGTGAAACCCAGCAGAGCACCCGTCGGGCTGCCAAACTCATCTTTCCAGGCGGAAATGCCTTGCAACACGGTGAGAAGGCTACCGTCGAATCCGTTGGTGGCGGAAACAACGAGACAAGCGGGAACGAGGATGAAGTATAGATTGAGGAGAGAGGGCGGGATGGAAAAGGCCGAGCGCTTGTCCTGAGCGAGGATCTCTGCGACGGACAGAGCTGGTGACGTTGCACCATCCATGTTGAGAGCTTTCTTGGCGGTTAAAGGTAGATGGGTGCTGAGAGTTGATTTGGAGGCCAAAGAGGACTTGAGAGTCCCTCTTATACTAATTGCTCGCACTGCCGTTTCGCATCTGAGTCGCGACCTCAGGTCAGGTCGTATGACGCCCAAACTGAATCGGGGTCACCAACGTCAAGGATGATGAACCAGTTCCCCATGGGGGATTCCCCATTTGGTGGGTAAAGTGCCCAAGTTGGAGAAAAGTCTGGGGGCGCGGAGAAACGGACCATGGCCATGTGAGGTCTCGACCGAGCGGAGTAGAGCCGCCTCTCCCCGCTAGTCTACTGAAAGGTTTTGGTGCTCTGAGCTTGATCATAGCGGCAAATGGCATTGGATGTTTAGAGGCTGGGTAACTTAGGGGAGACACGGACATTCCCGGTCTACGGAGCATAGTCTACTGCTGTATGTGTTGATCCGTGTGATTCGCGAAGCGGCGATATTGCTTGAAGGGCTCCTTTCCACCTTGGCTAAGACTGGCCTTGTCATCGGTCTGAAAGTAGTTGCCTTCTCTTACACGGACATGTGTGGGCATCGTCATATGGGCCAAGCGCCGACAAATCCAACATGGGTTCCGATGTGAATCATCATGTAATCCGCAGTAGTTTGTTCGATACTTCGTCATGGCAACTTGTATTGTACCACTATGGATCTTGCTTCAATTGACTGGCAAAAGCGCTTCTGCCCCTGATCTTCTCCCCAAAAAGACAGAGTAACCACGGAACTGAAGTCAGGAGAAGCCCGACGCAGCCCAAAATGCTCCCGGCGATTCCATACGAGAGGTTTTGAAACATGATGTGGGTAAAAAGAGGGAAGACGCCACCAAGAAGGTTCCGGCACATGCTCTGGGCCGCCAGCGCCGTTGAAGCATACCGGTGATATGTCTCGGCGAGGTAGTTGAAGACTGCCAGGTAGATGTTGAAGATTCCCATGGTGCAGGACCCAATCGCAATGGCCGGAACAATCCACGGCACATCGGGAGAGGCGCTCCAGCCAAACCAGAAGAGTCCAACAGGCAGCAAGATGGACTCGATGCATGCAGAGTAGAGCCAGCCTTCAGGCCCATACATGCGGCTCGGCCATAGCTTTCGAAGGATGGGATCCTGGATGATGTTCAGAGCAGCGCCCAAGACGGATCCCACAACGACGGCCGTGTTCACGGCGCCGACCTGCATGTTGTTGGAGCCGTACACTTCTCGGAACACGATGCCAATGCTGTTGAACTGCATGTAGAGAATGGCCCAGGCAAAGGACACCCAAGCCGAAAACCAAAAGACAACTGGCTCTGTCACCAGAAGCCTGAGGGGGAAGGCGAAGCTGGACCAGATGATGCCGATGCCGAGCTGTGGCTGCTCGCTCTCTTGGGGACAAAATCGGAGCCATGGAACACTAGGAGCTTCGATGGATTCGAGGGGTGCTGCAGAATGACGTGCCCGGCTATTGAGCTGATTGAGAGTAGCGCATTTCCGCTTCAGTAACACATTGCCTCGGGTCTCGGTAAAGAAGAAGAACAGACACAATGTCGTCAAGCCGACTGTTATCAGCTGTAGATAGAAAACCCATCGCCAACTGAGCTTCTCGACAATGATGCCGCTGAGCAAGGGACCAAGACCGGTGCCCGCCATGACAGTCATCGAGTAGAGTGCCATGGGCGTGTTTCGCTCGTCGTAGTAAAAGAGATCGCTAATTACGCCGCCCGTTAGCGTAGCGAATATCGACGCTCCGCTGCCCGTCACGAGCCGCGAAACGAGCATGCCGGCGAAGGAATCCGTGGCGGCACAGCCGAGTGTCCCCAGGAAGAAGACGACGCCCGCCCCGACAAACACCCAATAACGGCCGTACGTCTCGCTGATGGGGGCCATGATCATGGGCGCGAAGCCGAACCCCGCCACGAAGAGGGTGATGCCGAGGTTGTATTCGGTGATGGAGATGTTCCATTTGGAGACGAGCTGCTCCGTGGCCATTGCATATGCGCCCGCAGAGTACGCGGCCAGAGTCGATGCGATGAAGGTTCCGAACAAGGTGCTCGTTTTTCGGCGCAATGTCCATCGAAAGGGGGAGCGAAATCTGTCCAGGTCGATGGGGGAGAGATGCGTCACTACCGCAGCCCCAATGCCCCTCGACTCAAGATATTCTACCAACAAGAAGCCGGGGAGCAGAGAGTCAAGCCCAAGTGGCACATCGATCTCAAGTTCAGCGTCTCGAATCGAATCGACGGTGGATGGGTGCGGTTTTGTCATGATGAGGTCGCCATGTTTGACGTTGTTCGTCCATGATGGCATATTGATGTCGAGTCGCACGTTCCGGTCGTTGACTGTCGTTTTTTTTTCTGATCTTGTTTGAGTCTTGTAGTTGAGGGGTCGATGATCGATCGGCTCCGATTCCGAGGCGCCTGATGATGAAGTCTGGTCAAGACGGGGATCAATCGACAGTGTCTTGATTGAAGATTGAAGCACGTAAGCCTCGGCTCTCATACAAAGCCGAGAGAAACCGACGATTCCATGCAATCTCCATGTCCGCTCTCGGCTATGACCCAACTATGTGAATAGTAATGCTACCAAGATCGGATCCCAATCGGCTCTGTCATGAAACCTCTTGGGACGCGGAGACACGGACTCACTCCGATCTTCACCTCCCCGCAGTCTCCACCACCATCATGAGTCCTCTGACTCCTCTCGGGTGATTCTCCAGCCATGAAACGTCACCGGAACCAGCCTTGGGTATTTAACTGCCTCATGTTCGGTCTGGAAACTCGATGTGTCTTTGAACATGGTACACGGCCACCCAGTCCTTCTTTCTTGCTTCTTTTCCGTTCCCCTCATGATTGAGAGCATCCAACCTACAATGGCCTCGATCCCGTCAAAGGCAGCCGACGCTGGAACGAAGGGGTTCGCCCAGGACAAGTTGGCCCAGATGACGCTGGAAGAAAAGGTCCTGCTGTTGACCGGACAAGACCTCTGGCGCACCAATGCGATCCCTCGCCTGGGCATTTCTCGACTGAAGACCTCTGACGGACCGGTGGGTGTACGCGGCGGCATTTTCACCGATGGTGTCAAGACTGCCTCTGCGCCTACGGGGTATGGTCTACCTATTTCCAACTTCTCTTGTGGTTTCAATGACTGATTGCTCCAGTGTTTCGCTTGCGGCCACCTGGGACCACGACGTCATCGAGAAGGTGTGCGAGGTCCTCGTCACAGAAGCTCGAAGCAAAGAGGTCGACGTGCTGTTGGGTCCTACTGGTAAGTATTGCCCATTGACGATAGCACCCTAGACCCTCACATCATATACTGTAGTCTGCATCCCCCGTACGCCATTGGGAGGCCGCAACTTCGAGGCCTACAGCGAAGATCCGTTCCTCACCGGAAAGCTTGCGTCTACCTTCATCAGGTCCCTCCAAAGCGGAGGAATCGGAGCCTGCATCAAGCACTTCGCCGCCAATGACCAAGAAACTCGCCGATTCTTCATCGATGAAAAGATCCCCGACCGAGCACTTCGAGAGATTCACCTACAACCCTTCCAGATTGCGATCCGAGACAGCGACCCCTGGACTCTCATGACTGCGTACAACAAGGTCAACGGCGTCTTCTGTTCCGCCCACGACTTCTTGCTTCGAAAAGTCCTGCGTGAGGAGTGGCAATGGGAGGGACTGGTCATGAGTGATTGGTTTGGCACCAACAGCATCGCGCCGTCGGTAAATGCTGGGTAGGCACCCAACCCATCCAGACAAAGGCAGAACGAAGCTGACGATCCGAAGCCTGGACCTTGAAATGCCGGGTCCCGTTCGACGCCGCGGGGAACATCTGCTGGAGGCCCATCGTCGAGGTCTGGTCAAGACGACTGCCATCGACGCCTGTGTGCTTCGACTGCTCGAGTTGCTTCAAAAGACGGGCAAAAGCGAGATTCCCGACTGGCAAGAGGGCGAAGAAAAGGCCACCGATCTTCCCGAGCACCGAGCCATCCTTCGCAAGGCTGGTGCCGATGGTATGTCTAGGATTACTTCCAAGTGGCACATCATCTCTCTAACTCTTGTAGGGATTGTTCTCCTCAAAAACACCGACTCACTGCTTCCCCTTCAAAACCTCAACGGCAAGAAAATTGCAGTAATTGGCCCCAATGCCGCCATATCAGTGGCATCTGGAGGCGGTAGTTCAAACCTCGAGCCCCATTATAGAACGACGCCTTACCAATCCTTGAGGACAGAGATTCTGAAGAGATACCCCAACGCGACTGTGCAGACCCGGCAAGGAATACTGAGACACAGATATCTCCCTTTACTGGATTCTTCCGTGATGAAGAACCCAGTCACAGGCGAGAGTGGCTGTGTCTTGTCTCTCTGGAGAAACATGACGCACTCTGGAGAGCCCTTCATGGTTGAACATCGCCCAAGCTCAAACTTGGTGTGTTACGACGGGCTCCCCCCGGAGCTCACGACTGGCGAGAGATACTCTTATCGCGGGCGATGCGTCGTTACGCCAAAGACTTCGGGCGTCCATCAGTTTTCTTTGTCCTCTTGCGGGCCAGGAAAGCTATACTTGAATGGCAAGCTGCTCATCGACATTGAGCGCCACTGGTGGTCCCCGAAGTCGCCCTTGTTTATGAGCTACGGCTCTCCAGAGGAGCGCGTCAATGTCGAGATGGAAGCCGGCAAGGAATATGAGCTGCTCTTGGAGTCGGTTAGCCGCGAACCGAAGCCGTACGAGATCTCGTACACGGGTGAGCTCGAACGCGAAGAGGTGCAGGATGGCGGCCGAATCGGCTTCTTGGAGAACCCTGGCGATCTCGACAAGCTCTTGCAGGACGCTGTCGACCTTGCGAGGGTCAGCGACGTTGCTATCGTGGTCGTTGGGAAAGACCACGAATGGGAATCGGAGACGAGCGATATGGTTTCCATGTCTCTCCCCGGACGGTCAGACGAGCTCATCGCCGCTGTCGCTCACGTAAACCCCAACATCATCGTGGTCAACCAGACGGGCAGTCCCATCACCATGCCCTGGGAGTCCAAGGTCGCCGCCATCGTCCAAGCCTGGTACCAAGGCCAGGAGCAGGGCAATTGCTTGTCCGACGTGCTGCTCGGAGCCGTCAACCCCTCGGGAAAGCTGCCCGTCACTTTCCCTCGCCGCATCGAGGACTCGCCGCCCTACGACAACTACCCGGGCGACAACGACGTCGTCTACTACGGCGAAGGCATCTACGCGGGATACCGATTTTACGATCACAGAAAGATTGACCCCTTGTTCCCGTTTGGATTTGGTCTGTCTTACACTAGCTTCGAGTACACTAATATCTGCCTGAGCGGCGACGTGTTGGCATGCGATGGAATAGGGCTTGATCAAATCGAAGTCCAAGTCGACGTCAAAAACACCGGAGCTCGGGAAGGAAAGGAGGTTGTGCAGTTCTACGTGTCGCAAGTCAGCCAGCCGACTCTGAGTCGCCCCGTCAGGGAGCTGAAGGGCTGGGATAAGGTGTCGGTCGCTCCAGGCGAGACGGTAACGGCCCGTGCGGTGCTCGACCGTGTGAGCATCTCGTACTGGGACGATGGCGTCCAGAAATGGGTGATTGATGCATCTGCCAAGTTCAAGGTCTCGGCTGCAAAGCACTCGAGAGACGAGGGTTTGGATGCCTATTTTGAGTCTGCGGGAAGAGTCGAATGGATTCATTGAGACTCCATCTTTGTTATGTAGACAATCTACTAGAATGGGTCGTCCAGGCACCAATTTGTTCCCTCTCGAGCAAAGTGGCTGCCTCCCGCCCCACGATCAATATTCCAACCAGACCCAAACCAGTTGAGCCCTGTATCTTGCTGACATCAGAAAGAGAGCCACTATAAATCAGGCAGCACCCGACCATTAGAAGCGAGCCGTGATCTCTGATTGTCGAGATCAAGACCGGTTGCACTTACGCCTTCAAACAATCCTCACAACCCGCAACATGACACGGCAACCACGTCTCCCTCTTGAACTCATTCTTCAAATCCTTGAGCTCTCGTATCCTCCCGGCGGACCTGATCTCATCGCCGATGTCGCATCCGACGATGCCCAGCAGCTCGTCAGGTGGGCACAAGTCTGTCGCGCCACGTACGAGCCGGCCACGCGTTTCTTGCGACAACATTGCGTCTACCTGAACACGGCTGAACGGCTTGGTAAATTCCTGCAATGCGTGCGCGCCTCGAAACAACCCATCACGACGACCCTTCCGCCAGTCATTCCCCTGACGAGCACTTCGTCCATCTACATTGGTCTTGAGAAGGAAGCCATCCAACGTATCCGAAATGCCGCCTTGATCAGGGATCTCTTCATCGAGCTTACCACCTCGGTCCGTCGCCTCATTCTTGACCTGGCGTTTCGCAGGCTTGCCGATGGCGGAGTCAGCTTGAGCGCCAACGATGTTCTGTCCGAGGGCCTCGCCGCGCTCACAAATCTCGAAGACTTTGTGACGTCGGGAGGCTTGCGGACGTTGGAGTTTTGGGGATTCGACGCCGAAGACGAGGACCAACTCGAGCCACTTGAGCTGCGATGGCCGAAATTGAGGAGGCTGGGAGCATTTCAAGTTAACGTGTCCGACTTGGGACTCTGGTGGAACGTCTCCAGATCTCACACAATTGAGGCTCTGGTTGTTGCTCGGCCGTATCTGCTGCGCATTCAGGAATGGAACATCAAGCAGGCCATCAGCGAAAATTGGAAGGTCGAATCGGGGGGCGACCCTTCTTACACCCGGCCTCTGAGTATTCGTCTCGTGAACCATGAATTCAGCCCACCGCTTCTCGACACGACGGATTGGGAATTGCACGATCCGCTGGGGCTCATTGATATTTCCTCCTTTGACGTTCCCATAGTAGCACAGGGTATCAAGAGAACAGACCACGCGTGTAGGGAATGGTTGATGAAGGCGGCAAAGGAGGGAAATTTGTGGGATTGGGAACGATCAAACGTGGCTAAGGAATAGAGTTTCCAACCGAATATATTTATACACTCCGATTTCTATGAAGCGTTTCTTGCTCTGAGTCCGTCTGTCAAGCTGCTTAACCACCTCCAGGTCTTGTCTTAATCGTCTGAGGTGCTTGCTTGCTAGGCATGTAGGTACGATAGGGTGGAAGTTTATCTAAAGATAGAAATCGTTTTTGAATGATCGACGAAACGGCTAAGTACAGAATACAGAAAGGACTGTAGGAAATCAAGAAAACCATCGGGCTTGTTGTTGAAGCTATACCCGTCACCCTTTCTCCCCTTGGCACCACCTATCCACCTACCACATACCACCTATCCGAGTCGGGAGACGCATGGCAAGTCCCAACAATGAGCAGCTTATTTGCCGTCCCAGTCAATCTGGCAGTCGGCGCTCTGGCCGGAAGCATCCTCGATGACATCGTTCATGGTGTCGCCGCCGCACTCGTAGAGGACCTTGAAGGACCAGTTGGTGGTGCTGGAGTCGTCCGAGTCGGCGCCGCAGTCCTGGTTGTAGAGAAGGGCGCAGGTGGTGAGCTCCTCCTTGGCCCTGTCGCTGAGCTTGTCGCAGAGGTCGCTGGAGGACAGGTCGCTCTGGGTAACCGAGATCCTGTAGGTCCAGACGCCAAGCTCGAGAGGAGCCGAGTAGTAGGCGCAGCTGGATCCGTCATCGCGCTTGGTGATGGCCTTGACGGCGGCGTCCTCGAGAGGAGCAGCGAAGAGGAGAGTGGGCATGAGAGCCAGGAGAGAGATGGCCGAAGTGAAATGCATTGTGATGATGAAGAATTGAAGAACTGAAGAATGGGACTTGTGTGGAAGATGTAATACTGAGCGTGTTTGCGTCGTGAATGTGAGGAAGTTGTCTAGATTTGTGTTGATGTGTAGCGTGTGTAAGTTGTGCGTGCTGAGCTGTTTGGGGTTGCTCTGTGTTTAATGTGTTTTTTGTGTGTGTTGTGATGAGGAATTCTCTCTTGGAGCCGGGGGGAAGTCCCTTATATACCCATCGTAGCGCTTGAGAGACGGATTCTTCTACTCCACAAATCCGTAACTTGAAGCCATCGCCATCAGCCGCCGGGCTGTTGGTAAGATCAATGTGAAGCTTCGTGCTCCGTTTTTAGCTACCAAGTCAAGTTAGTCCATGCTGATTGGCAGGTCGTATTCCATATTCAATGGTGTCGAACAGTTGACTTGACATAGCCACGACCTTAATTTGAGGACTTGTTGAGTAGGTGGTTGGGTACTGTTCACCTTTCATTAGCACCGCGTGTCTTGATGCAAACCACCAGGGGCCAAAAAATCAAACGAGTTAACTCCATTGCTACGTCCCAATATACTTAGTTCTTCGCGCTGTGGAATTGCCAATTGGTAGCCAAAAACAGTAGCAATCGAGTTCCTGTCGAAGCCTCGAAGCCAAGTCGTTTGCTCTGGCTTAGCTACCCGTTGAACTGGTATGGTCTCTTGCCATCGGCAGCGTCTTGTTTTGGTAAGTGCACGTTAGAGACGTGCCACGTCTTGGGTGTCCCCGGCTCGGTGCGTACCGCAGACGGAAATGCCGTAAGGACTGGAGACTCAGGGGCGTGATTGATACTCACATTCACACAGCCATCTTCTTCTCCGAGAGTGAGTGGAGCAATCGTACCCGCAGATGGCAGTGTGCATAACGACTGATTACCCGCAACAGAGGATCCGGCTTACCAACAATACGATAATTGCTTCACCTTGACTACCCACCTCCACATCATTGGATGGCTGAGCACTGGGCGCCTCCGATGAAGCCCAGTCCGTTCACCAAGTAGTTGTCTATGTATCACCTATCCATCCATGGACCGTAGATGTTAATTCTCGGCTTCTGCTGTGGGATTTGGCGGAGCTGCACTTCCTGACGACGGGGAGGCTGACCAACAGAGGCTATGGGATGGCCCCGTGGAGTCAAATGTGATTAGATGCCAGTCATCGGATTACAGGAGGCTCAACTCGTCGAAAGGGCACTATGTTGACAATGGCAGCATTTTGGTTCCTCTGTATTTCGGAGACGCCTTCCGTAATTTTCTTCTCTCCTTCTCTAGATGGATTCAAAGTATTCGAACTCTACAAATAAGCTTATGCCTAAACCATGATGTTATTTTCTTCCCTCCTTATTGAGACGGAAGAACGAATTCAACGCATGACCAGTGTTTCCTATTACCCGTTGGTTGGGAGGTTCTTAACGTGTAAAAATAACTCTATCACACGATTCTTACGTCTCCGAGTCTCTTAGGATCGCGCGTGGAGTAACGGTGAGTCGGGTGTTGCTTCGACGCTCGCTATGGCTGTACGGTAAAACATGATCACCTCTGGGTCTAGCGTTGCGCCACGTTTGGAGACGAGCCACTCTTGACTGTCACCATTTCCTTCAGAGGTATCGATTCTAAACTGCCACTTGACCTATAAGTACCGCTGCAGACCACTCTTGGACATCTGAATGATATTTCACGACTACATAGTAAAGTAAAGCCCCTTGATTTAATGGGATTGAGGAAGTCCCTACCCAGGTAGTGAATGAGTCTTAGATGCGTCCATCGTGCGTCTCTAGAATCAGCATGCTGAATACTTGCAGTCAATTGTCAATCACCCTAGAGCTCCTTGCCAGCTACACGTGACTCGCCAAGCAAATGGACCGCACGAGTCAGAAATCTCAGATTCTCAGCCATGCTCGCCAAGTCCAAGCCAAGGCCACAACATCAGCACTTAGAAGCAACCTCCGAATGTAAAATGGACGCCGAACCAGGCCGCACAGCATCTCACTCCTCAGCCACTGCTCCACGAAGACAGGCTCTCAATGTGCGTTTCCCGACACCTTCAGGTTGATTCTGAGGCTGAGAGACGGCCGGTGCTGACGCATCCTCAGGCGTGTGATGCTTGTCGCTCACGCAAGACGAAATGCGACGAAGCAAAGCCAACCTGCGGTCGCTGTGCGCGGCTGCAGCTGACTTGCTCATATGTTGAGACCATCACATCAAAGTCAGTCCAACCAGAGCATGAGCAGACGTACATCGACAACCTTCGAGCTCCTGCTCACTGATAAATGCCAGGAAAAATCTCTCCCTCGTCGAGTTAACAAGCACTTTAACGCGCATAGAACGAAAGATTGACGTACTCGTCACCAGGAACTCTCAACTGGAGAGGCTTGACGACAATAACACGGCCTCGACTGTGAACCAGCACCGGGCGAATATCCATCTCAATACAATTGGTGCCGACTCCTTGCCAAATACCACGCAAAGCCCACCAATTCCAATGGACACTTACTTTGCACCCTCCAACTTTGACTTCCCACATCACCCAGGCGAGTTGGCTCTTTCAGAACGACACTCGACTGCGCCACAGCACCTGTTGTCATGGCCTTGCTCAGCGATGAAACTGAGCAAGACTGAGCTGAATTACCCCGTCGCCTTGGAAATCAAGCAGCGGAGGATCCCCAAGTCCATCTCTTCGCCACCGTTCCTACATACGACGGATCACGACAACTGGCTTTCTCATCTGTCATTGCACCAACTCCGTCAACTGACCCAACTGTATTTTGCCCACTTCCACCCTCCCTATCTAGTCGTGGATGAGACGTACTTTTACTCTCATCACCTGGTGACAGCATTCAGGGATGAGTTCCGAAACGGCATTGATAGTGTCGTATCCCTCCTTGTGCTTGCTCTCGGGGCCACGGCGGCAACCTACGCTGGAACCGACGATTGGGCCAACGCAGAGAGCGAAGCTGGAGAGAGTAGCCTGTCTCTGAGTCTTTTCAATCTGGCTCTTAGTGTATTCGACCAGACCAGGGCAGTGGATTGGGCCAGCGTCCAATGTCTGCTGTTGATGGGGTGAGTGGAATTGGACGTAATTTGGCCAAGCATGCTAACTGTGGCTATCAGAGTCTTCTACGCCTCGAAATTAAGAACCCACGAGAGTTGGACCATGATACATCGTGCTTGCTCTACGATATTGATTCTACTGCCTCTGTGAGAGAGTTCATATTCCTAGAATTCCCCGTAACTAACCTTACCCAGGCAAGATGTCCTAGACGCGCACCAATGTCAACTGTATTGGGTTGCATACCTTCATGAGAGGTAGTTATCTGGAACTGTGTTGAGAGGAATATCTGACCCGAAGAATAGTCAGATACTCGCAGAATTCGACTTCCCCCCGAGCGGCTTGGGCATCTATGCTAGCACTGTGCCTTTGCCGCTTGTTCCAGACTCGAGTCAGGATACCAATCGAGAATATCAGTTCTTCTTCCTCGCACACGTTGCCATGAGACGGCTCTTGAACCGCATACACTTTCACATCTTTAATAGAAGTAGGTGGAAATACCAGAACGGGAAGATTCACTGACTAGCGGCACCAGAGCAGGAGGAAGATGTTACCACCCCCCCAGCTTTGGAGTGCGAGAAGCTCCTGTACACCTCTCAATCGGTGATTTCTGAACTGGACCGTCAACTGGAGGAATGGAGAGCTTGTCTCCCCTCTTCTATTCAATTTCCTTCCTTCTCATGGGACCAAGTGAGCGATGACTTTGGGCCGCACCCATTCCGAGACACGCACGAGAGACTCAAGGGCAACTTGATGGCTCGCTACTTCGCCGCAAAGTTCATAATCCACCGTTCGTTCGTGTACCGAGCACTCCATCGCCCGTCCTTGACCGAGGCAGAAAATATTGGAGCACGGGTTTCCATCAATGCCGCGATCCTCTCAGTCAGCCATTCCGGTCTCTTGCATGAACCGATGGCTTTGCTTTTACACCCGATCAATTCCTGTCGAAGGTACCTCAAGACGCAAACTCAGTCACTTCAAACATGTACTGACCTGTAAGCTTTTACGCCCTCGCGTTGCAGATTGCCTTCATCTTCAGAGCTGGAGATCCTTTCGATCTGGTAGTACCAGATGCCGCACGTTTTGTTCAACAACATAAAGAGCGAATGGCTGTCCACGCAGCACCATCTTCACCCACTGTTGCCCGCGACCTTGAAATACTGGATTCATTGCTTTGAGATCATGCACTAGTCAGTGCGTCTCCGATGTTCACAAGTCATGCATACCGCAAGGGCTGTCAGAGGAAGCAGATCGACGGATTCTATGCTACTGCTGGAAACATTTTCTCGAAACCTAGGTGTGCCCAGATAGAGACGGGCAACGGCCATTCCAAAACCCCAATTGCAATATAGTCTCGTACAAACCACCATCCAGTGAACAGAAACCATGATATAACCCAGACATAACCCAAGGTGTGCCTAACTATCAGAGGGGCCAGAAGACCGTCCAGGTAACAACATAAAAATGTTGTCTGGCCTTCTTGCCTGGATCGTTCGTATCGTGCAACAATCATGGATTCAACTATTGTAGCCATTGGCTGAACCATGAAGAACCTGCTCGTGTCAAGTATAAGATCTCTTGGGCGGAGATGACCCTCGCAAACGACAAAGAGGCTCAATGTGTGGAAGAAGGCACTAATCGAAAAGGCTGTGAATAGGTGGATGAAGTATGCCACAGCGGAGTGTTTAGGAATTCCACAATAGTTGATAAGAGCGCGGCTGAGGCCCAAAACTGGCTGCAAGGTGTCAGTATCAATGGCAAGCAACTCACTGGGGCGAGAGGATCAATCAGGCTCACTTGGCGAATATACCCATGCCAAAACTTTCCCCAAACATTGGCTACAGTATAACAGGTAGCGATGTTGCCGAATAACGGGGGCCAGTCCTGTTTATATCAGCTTCGTATTTCTGGGGGTTATCAGATGACAATACCTCCGGATTGCAGAGTTTGGTTCCAACTGAGGCGGCAGCAGGTAGTTCAAATTGTAACGTCATTGTGAGATAAACTGAGGCTGCCATCAAACACTCCAGGAAAGCAATTTGGCGTAGAGCTTGAGTATCCCGTGCCCACCGTCGAGGTATTGGCGTGTTCTTGGCCAATATCATCACGGCATCGAGTGCAAGGTATGCCACCATTGACCGCAGGAGTTTCGACACAATAAAGGAGCCTCTCGTTGGTCTCTTCCTCTTGATTTCTTCTCGAGCAGTATTGACTTGACGACTGCCGATATTCCATCCCACTCCTCTAGGGCTGGCGACCAACGCCAAAGCCCAGCGGAGTTTCGGAAGGCTCAACTCAGGTGGTCGTCCATGTTTGGGCTTCTCCTTTTCATCAATTCTCCAGAAGTCCATTTCGGGGCTGTGGAAGAGAAGTCGTTCAACCGCCGGAAGGAGGAATATCCAAGACCCTGTCATGCCATATCGCATGGGTCGTGTAGTTCCCTCATCGGGTGGCCATGGCGAGACGATGCAGGCATAGTTGATGAAAATGAGCAGCGCCGAGAATGCAACACCACGACCGGGGAACGGGGGGCTGGCGAAGGAAAGTATGGTGAGGATCGGAAGAGCAAGAAACGGGATCGTGGCTTGAATGTCTCCCGAGAGGGATACGAGGTTCCGGGTGTGCATCGTGGACGGTGACAGTGACTCGTGAGGTGCGTGGGTGGTTACAGCTCGTAATTCCTGGTGTTGACTGATGTGGAGGAGGAGCTCATAAGCGAGTAACGATCAAGATTAACTCCAGAGTCCGGGGCCTTGAATTTGCAATTTTGCAGTCACTTGTCAGGCCATCGACGGAACAGTTGACTGATCTCTCCACAAGCGGGGAACAGGTGAAAGTGGCACCACCCACGCCTCTGGTCTCCCCAATTAGACAACCCGATGTGTATTGGTGCTATTTGGACTCGGAAGCTAGTAATCCTTAGCTCGTCTTGGCATCTTATCGGGCTAGACTAGTGATTACTCGTGTTGTTTAACTTGCTTTTCGTGTAAAACTGCGTAAAGCCGCAAGTCGAACAAAATCCATCCATAGGGCGGGCCTGGTTCAGAAAGAAAGGCCTACATTCAGCTACTAGTCACTGTGACTCTGTGGGACTCGATAATTCCCAGCCAACCTCTTCTGGAGTATTCATAAATGAGTTCTCTAAGCTTAATTACTAATGCGACGCCAGAGAACTTGAGAAGGCCTGGGGTTCATTCAAAAGTTCAATGGTAGTCGATTCGCTATGCACGAGCTAAGCGATCGACCAGGGCAAATATAACCATTCGATGCTTGGCCTAGCTGACGTTATTAGAGCCGAAAACCCAAGCATCAACTTCGTTCGACGGCCTCGACTAGAAACCTTAATCCGAGAGTCATGAATCTCCGTACGAACCTCTTGTGACCTTGTCCTCCAACATTGATCTTAGCGACCAACACAACACCATCGGTTTTGGTATCGGATCGAGTCCGGGGTGCGCAGAGCGTCAGCATAAACTTGGTTCCCCTCCGTGCAAGCCCATCACCTTTGAGATCTTCTTTGCGGCATGAACAAGTCATCGGTGAGCTGGTGATTGAATCCACTGTTCATGCATTTGTGCATTGGGGTGAGTCGATAATCCAATCACACATGAAGCCCACGGGAGTATTCGGCATGATGTCTACCCGGCAAGGATGAGAGACTGCCCTCTAGGTTGTATGGACGGATGGCTTTTTTGAAATGATAAATAATTTGATACCTGAGGCATGAACCCCGGGCCACTAAATTTTCCGTGTTACCATCATTCGCGAGCCAGTCCTCTTAGCATGTCGTCATCGCGTCTGAACGCGTTTCTAACCTTCTCACCCGTCAAGCAAAGATGCCGCCCAGAAAGCAAGCAGCAAAGAACAAGCGTCCCCTTGAGGACCAAAACGACAACCAGCCCTCAGCGAAGAGATCCGCCCAGCCAGATGCGGCTCCAGAGGAACATGGCCAAAGCTCCGGGTCCGGCCAAGCAGAAACCCGCACGCGTCGGATCCGAGTTGGCCCCAAGGGCGAGGCCTTCATGCCAAAGGTGATGCCCAAAGAGTGCGCCAAGGTCGTTGACAAGATTCCAATGCCCAGCCGCTGGGTCGCCGGCATCGATGCCATCCCCGGTCGCGAGATGACCCTCGGGAGCCGCCAATGGTGGGAGGACCACGGGCCTTGGTTGGAGGCTCACAAGACGCAGCTTAAACTCTCGGCCGCCAATTGGAAGCTGAGAGACGAGGCCTTGAAGCAAGATGCGACTGTCCCCGACGACGAAGGCAACAGCGACTGGGACTTTGTTTGCCGATTCAAGCCTTACTCGCGCGGTGACGACTCTGACGATGAAGAGGAGGACGAAGACGAAGACGAGCAGGACGACGAAGATGAGCAGGATGGTGACAACGATGGAGAAAAGTCGTCTAAAAAGGAGGATCCCCATATGAAGCTCGCATCGCTTCATCCCGATTGGCCATGGGTTTTCACTGTGCTGGGACTCGACCGAGAGCAGTGGTGGGTTCAAGAGGCCATGAAGCGGGACCAGGACAGCTTCAGCATGCACATCTACAACGATTTTACCAATTACGGTATGCTTGAGACCATGGAAAACATTGTAAGTTGCCTCCCGTTCGCCCATTGTGACCCCTGACTGAGAGTATGGTTTAGTTCCAGCAGTTTACCGACGTGTTCAAGCCCAAGGCGGGTTATCGCGAGGTTTGGCCCGAGGTCGAGGGTCTTGCCCTGGCGCTTGGCAGTAGCGTCATTGAGTTTGGGAGTAATTGGCCCTATAAATTCTCTTGCTATCCCTTGCTGACCACCCAACAGTGTGTGATGACGGCGAGCGCTGCGGCAAGGTCATCGAGCTGCTCGGCTACCTGACTCTCGCCACCATCAACCTCCTCCAGAAGCAGGGCGTCTTTAAGCCTGACTCAGAGGTTCGCAACATTGGCCTCGTTCTCGCCATGCTGATCAAGTGGACTTGGGAAGAGACCGATGGCATGGGTCATGACGAAGAGGTCATGTCATGGATCTACAAAGTCATCGACGTTGCGGACAAAGCCCAGATTGATCTAGCTGTCCCATCCACCTTCAGCGAAAGGCTTGCCGAGATCAAGGAGGCCAGGGACGAGAAGGCACAGAAGATGAGCAAATGGAATTCTGTCAACTGGCCGGCCAAGGTGAGTGCTTCCATTCCTTGCCTTTGACATTAACGACTGACCACCGGTTCAGGCCAAGTCTTACATGACAAGGCATGGCGGAATGTCAGGTCCACGATCAAGGCCCCGTCTCGGCGGACAGGAGTTCGACATTACCTTGATGAGTGCCAAGGAGAGAAAGGAGCATAGCCTTGGGTAAGCCTCTCCCAGGAAGCAACTATGGCAGCACCCAACTAACTGCTCCTAGGGGAGGTGGAAATTGGCTGTTTTGAATCCAGGTAACTAAGGGAAGTGGTTCTACCAAGTCATCCAATTGAAATTGCTATGCGTGTTCGATAACTCGATGAGGAAGCGTCCAAACTTGCAAGAGTCTGGAAGGGTATAATACGTAGTTAGGTTGAGTTAATTAAATTCCAATTTTCTTATACAAATATACATCGCTCTCCCGCCCCCCCTCAGTCCAAATCGGGTATTAACTCATAGCATGTCCTACGTTAACTTCCCAACGCTGACAAAACTCGAGTATCGCGTTTGTTCGCAACAACATGGGAAATGAATGCTTTCTTTGCGAAGACTATAGGCGCCAAGTCCCGACTGACAAGAACATGATATCGGGGTATGGGACTCAGAAGAACACATACAGTATCCGTACTCGTTAGGCTTATCTTAAAAGCTTGATAGCAAGTTTATACTATACACAATATCTTTCCAGCTCCATGTTTATACCTGATGGACGAGGGCTGGCTACAGTATCCACAATGTACTGAAAGTCCTGATTTATTTTCGTGTTGTCGCCGGTGAGCACGCAAATCTGCGAAGATGCAGCGAAAGTCAGGTTCCAAGAACGGTTGCCCTCCCGCGAAAGGTGCCCTCCAGCGAGCACCGAACAGATGTCAAATAGCCGTGTATTCTACACGAGCATAAGCAAACAATGAATTATCTGTTTCTATTCTAAATCTATTCTATATATTCTATAGTTAGAGCTCCAGTTCAAGGTCCGTTCTCCCTAACCCCCGGCATATCCTCCGAGCTCTGCCATCTTCGTCTAATATGGATATTGAACAATAAAAAAGCAGCCCAGTAGCCAGCAGCTATGGCTACAAACAAGCCTCTGCTATCTATAAAATTCGAAGGCCCAATCACTTGGAATCCTTGTCCTCTCTATCCCAGGTCCTTATTGTCCCGACGGAAACACCACCAGCAAGCCCCGCCGTGACCGCACCCATAGCCACAACACCACGGTAGGCAGGTCGAAACTCTCCTTTCTCCAGGTACTTCAGGACCGAGAAGTACCTCCCTGTGGCGTAAAAGACAGACCCCAAGCCCAAGGTCATGAGGACGCCGACCAAGATTCTCGAGTTCCTTTTCTCATAGTCCTCGGAACGCGTATCACGCTTTGACTGAGAAATGGGCTCGTTGCCGCGAAGAAGCTCGCGAATGTCGAATTGAGAGAAGCGCTCAATGGCGATTCCCAAGGCGACGAAGCCCAGACCTGTGCGAGTCCAAGCAAGAAACGTACGCTCTGATGCGAGGTGGTCACGAGCCACGGAGCCCGTGTTTTTGTAGAGCGGAGTTGCGAAGCGAGACCAGGGCGTCATGACTGGGGATTCTTGGAGACAAGGAAGGAAGGAAAGCGATTGGTATTGAATGGAAGAGGGATTGAGACACGTGAGGAATTTCGGTGTGTGTTCAGTCTCACCTCCAATTGACGCCTGACGGACGAAAGGGACCCGAGGACTTTGAGTGCCGCTTCGGAGAAAGCCGTGAAGCGCCGGCTCGGGATGTTCACGTGACTATCCGAAGTACGTACTGCAGGGGCCAGGAAAAGCCGGCCTCGGCGATGTCAAGAGACCTAAGACTCAGAGGTCGCACAATTCATCGTACTGCTCAGCCGTCTCTGCTATCTCCAAGAAGACAGAATTCTTGTTCTTCAATTCTCAAAGTTGAAACCGTCTCCTTGCCGACGCATCTCGGTCCCCTCCGAGAAGGTTACCCCGGTTCAGTTGGAAGAGGTGTGGTACCCTAAGAACACGCGAAGCGAAAGGGCCGATTGACCAGGCACAACGCGGACCAGCCATTCGGGAGAAAGCATGGTAGAACCAGAGTTTCGGCACAGGGCAACTGCATTCAAGGCCGTTCGTTTGCCCACCCAGGCCCTCGGGAGACTTGACCGCACAGGGTCCGAATACAACTTTACCGATTGAGGATGAAGCCATTTGCAGTCGTGCCTCGCTAGGCGTCCTCTCGGCGAAATTCGACGCATCGCAACACCTGCTAGCGCCCGTGTTGTTAGCGTGGTCAAGCCCTCATTGGACGCACGGTTCATCGAGCCGGTGGAAGCGCTTTTCTCGACCATTGTTCGGGTGAATTTTGAAATTGTTAGCTCTCCGTTCCCCAGCTCCGCGATGAATAATAAGGGGCTCCATGGGGAAGTGTGTGGGGGTTCATCATCCGAGGACAACTTCTCCGTCAGGTGGATTTGATGCTTAGAAACGGCTAGGCCCGGATGGAAGACTGCATGTGAGAGAGTGAGTTGCTCAGGGGCACGAAGCATTTCACACATTTGGCCTCATGCTCCGTTCCCTTTTGAGACTATTACCTAAAGAATGGGTGCCTGACTGATCTATTGTCCACAAAAGCCAGCGTTGCTTGCTGGACACAGTCAATACGGCCAATTTACGCACTTACACCATGTTGAAAATGGAAGTTCTTATTTGGTTGGAATACCTATTCTGTCAGAAATATGGGCGAACCGCGTATGCTCAGGAGTCAGCTCGAACAGCTCGCCGAAGAACCGCCGCGATGGTGGGATAGCTTCACCATCGCGGAACCTGGGTGCTGGTTAATCACCCCAACAAGACTTGCAACCGAGGCAAGCGGGAGACCTGGGGAAGGAGAAGTTTTCCTGATCAATTTGAATGTATATATGCCGACAGATGCAGGATAAATCCTGGCTAGTTTGCTGCGACTGTCGATCCCATGCAACGCCGAACGGCATCCCCTCCTTGACTTTTATTCTCATTCACCATGTTCGGCCTTTCTAGTGACACCTCGGGGAACAGCAGCAAGGACGAGATAGTCCTACTACCTACCCGCTCAAAGAACGGCATTGTCAAAATCACGGAGATCGAAACTCATGTCTCAGGACCCGAACGGGCCGAACCCGCCCTTGCGCTGGCAGAGGATCAATTCAACGATGCTCGGGATGTCTTATGGCTCCCTCGTGGCTCCAGCAGCTCTGACGATACCGGGACTCGTGTGCAACGCGGGCTCAAGGCCGAAAAGGACATGACCTTGGTGAAGTGCTGTCGCCAATACCCCAAGGCAATTGGGTGGTCTTTACTCCTTTTCCTCACCGTCGTTATGGAAGGCTACGACAAATCACTCATCGCCGGTTTCATAGCCTTCCCTTCATTCAGAAGGAGATACGGGGAACTCTCCGAGTCGCCTTCCGGTCCCGTCCACGAAATCTCACCACTCTGGCAAATGGGCCTACAGAATGCGGCCGTCGGGTGCGAAGTCCTTGGTCTTCTGGCCCATGGCTACGTCACCTACAACATTGGATACCGCAAGATGATGCTTGTTAGTCTGATTTGGATGTGTTTTGGCATCTTTCCTGCCTTTTTTGCGCATAATATTGTCGTTTTGCTTGTGTCCCAAGCCATCTGTGGTATGTATCCCGTTTAAATTTGTCGGCTTCGCCTCCTCTCGAACACTTCCGCCCTTGTCCCCTTACTACAACTAATGAATGGTTCAAAGGCTTCTCATGGGGTGTTATCCAGACCCTAGCAGCTACATATGCCGCCGAGGTGGTACCTGCAGTCGTTCGTGCCTGTCTCCTGAGCAACGTCAACATGTGCTGGGTCATCGGTCAGCTGCTTGGAACTGGCATTCTGCGTTCTCTTATCCACAACGACTCTGAGTGGTCCTATCGCCTTCCTTTTGCTCTGCAGTGGGCTTGGGCAGTCCCTCTTTTGATAGGTATCTGGTTTGCCCCAGAAAGTCCATGTAGGCCCCCTTCTGCAAGACTGCCTAAACAGACCACTTACAACAATATCAGGGTGGCTTATTCGACGTGAGCGACCGGCCGAAGCACGACGTGCCTTTCAACGCCTTACTAAGCAGTCACATCTCGACATTGACGACACCATTGCCATAATGGAGCACACCAATCGAGTCGAACAAAAACTGAACTACGGCGGGGCCAGTTACGCGGACTTGTTCAAAGGTGCCAACCTTCGGAGAACAGAGATCTCATGCATGGTGTGGTCATGCCAAGCACTCTGCGGGTGGACGTTAACGGGGTATGCTCCTTACTTTCTCGAGCAATCCGGTTTCAACTCGTCACAGTCATTCAGCCTAGCAACCGGTATGTACGGCATGGCTCTGGTTGGAGGCATAATCTCTTGGTTTTTGCTCTCTCATATTGGGCGTCGTCGACTTTACCTTGTTGGACTCGCAGCATCTGTCGTGCTTCTAGCTTTGGGTGGGATTCTCGCCATAGCTCTGGAAGGGCACTCCTCACTCAACTGGACGCTGGGCGTGATCCTCATCATGACTACATTTGCTTACAACCTAACTATCGGCCCAACTTGCTACGTTATTGTGGCCGAAATTCCTTCGACGCGCCTTAGGGTCAAGACAATTGCTCTCGCCAGAGTTGTTTATAACATTTTTACCATCGTCAATAATGTTATCGCTCCTCAGATGCTCAACCCAACAGCGTGGGATCTGGAAGGTAAATCTTGTTTCATCTATGCGGGAACAGCCTTCCTTTGTTTGACTTGGACTTACTTTCGGCTGCCGGAGACTCAAAGGTTGTCGTATCTTGAGCTCGACATGCTCTTTGAAAGGAGGGCGCCGACAGCTAAATTTAAAGTACTCGGAGAACGACTTGCGAACTCGGCATATCTTACTATAACGAGGGCAGAGCGTATGAGAAACCCGTGGCACGGATGGCTGAATTACTCCTAATATATTGAATTGCATTTTCATGATTTTATAATCGCATTTCCTGCATCTGGTTACCTAATTCATCCGTAAGTACATAGTGAATATACCTTACTTGAGGGTAGGTAGAAGACATCAGAGTTTAGATTATTAGTAGCAAACAACTTGTCAGCTTCCCCGGGTCACCAGAAATAAGAACGGGGTCTGACTGGACCAAAAAAAAAAAAAATTTCTCTATTGCACCCAAAAAGGGGATTAAAGCAGCCCAAATCTCTCTAATAAGATAAACAATAATGACTTAATACCCAAGTCAGATCCAGTAACTCAAATCAATAAGGTTCACTGCGACTGGACTAATATATTTCCGATTTCACAATACAGCTCCCCTAGAAAAAGTGGCATGGTTTCGTAAAATCCTCAGTATTTACGGATAATTACTTGGTTGAATGGAAACACCGCACTAGTCGCCCTGCGTAATCCTCCCCTGAGTTGAGCATAATCAGCTTGAGCCAAAGAAGAAATTCGTATTTTCGGTTCGTTCTGGGTAACGCACGTACGGGCATAAAGTGTGGGTACGGAGTACCGAAGGCGAGGCAAAGGGCACTCAGGCGCGGCTCGCGGCTTCTTAAAAAGTTCCGACCGGTACTCCGTATCCGTGTCCGTAGGCTGACGAAGCGTGCTCGACATCAACGTATCCAGGGACGGAGGACCGATTCGAGGTTGTGACCATCGAAGACCGAAACAAAAGAATTGAATGGTTCCTGGGGTGCGGAATGTCGATCAACCATTGAAAACTACTAAGCACACTATCCATTCATCTCCATGGGGTACGAATAGAGAGCTGTCTGGAATTACCAGCTATCCTCTGGGGGCTGAGATGATGCTGTCCAGCATGTACTGTACTCCGTCCTCCGTAGATACCCGACAAAGCTGCGAGAACAATTATGTATTCGTCATCTCCATGACCTCTGTCAGAACCAAGGTAATCTCAGCCCTATTTTGAATATGCACCGCTGATCCATGCCATCACCATCCAACGTCAGCGTAAAAAGGGGAAATGATTCCCATTAGGCTGAAATCTCCAATTCTCGCGCTGGCCCCAAGACTGCGGCAGCGGTTGTTCCAACGGACCCTAGCGTGCCGAACCGACCGTACTTCGAAGGCCCAGGCGAGACAGGGGTGCTGGAGGGTGTGCTGCGGACGAAGACAGCAAGCGAGATCTTTTTAACCAAAATTCCCCGCCCGAACTTACCTCACTACTTCTTCAATCTTGGGCATTTCCCATGTACAGCCCCCGTGGTGACGCATTATCGACCTCAATCCCCGAGATGCCTGACCAAAGATCGGTGAAGCGGTTGGTGATTCTCATCGATGGGAGTGAGTTGAAGGAGTATAAAAGTGAGTTCGGATGTCTTGTTTCCGACGTTCGAGCCAGGTGGCAAGAGTTGACACGCCACTAGACGAAGCCACGCAGTCCAACATCCAAAGACTCAAACAACTAGTCCAAGAGGGCCCTTGCTCTCCAGGTCGCGCTGCCGTTCAGATTGCCAAGTGCCATGTCGTGGTCGGCACCACAGCCAAGTTCAGCGATCGGTTCAGGTCAAAAGCCGGTGCAAGTGACAACACCACTGACCTCATCAGAAACATCGTCAATGAGGTCTGCTCCACGCTTGAAGACCCTGATGATGAGCTGTGGCTATTCGGGTCGGGCCGTGGCGCCTTCGTCGCTCTGGCAGTCGCTGGCATCGTACATCATATGGGCCTACCCAAGGCCCAATTTGCGGACGAAGTCGATGAGCTTTTCGACTCAACATACGCGCTTATCAAAGCGCAGCTCGAGGACGATTACCGACGTGGCCCGCAGTTGATGCAGTCGATCAGAAGCCAAACCATTCAAGGCCCCCAGATCCCATTCGTTGGCCTCTTCGACACCGTAAAGCCTACTGCATCAAAAGGCCACTACGACTTGTCGTGTAATTCTTCGATCAAGAAGCTTCGGCATGCCCTCGCCATCAACGAGAACCGCTCCAGCCGCGCACCAGAAGTGCTTGAGATGCCCGCCCAATTTGACGCGGCAAGCCAATCCTTTATCCAGGCTTGGTTTCTGGGCACATCGGACGACTTGTGTGGCGGGACATCCGACGATGGACTTTCGCTTTATCCATTGCAGTGGATGCTGCTGGAGAGTATTCGTGCCGGGCTAAGCCTGACGTCCAAGGAGAAGTCAGCAACGGGCGACAATCCGCTGTCCCTCGTGTTTCCTCAGTATGCCGGCAACATGCCAAATCTCGATGGATCGGAAGATATCGAGTGGCGGCTCCAATACTCCAATGGGCTGCAGGTTAGCATGTTTGATCTTCAAAGCACACACACCTCGCGTTCGGCCTCGGGAAGCAATCTCTACGGCTTGAAGTTCGATCCAGAACGCTATTGTCGCAAGGCCAGTCGCAAGATATTCACACAGGATGGGCTGAAGGGCTGGCAAGAAAACGGTACGTACCTCCCTGTTCCTCTCTGGCTCCTCGAGTTCCTACTAACGATGCCAAGGCTCGAATGGCACCATCATCCACCCTTCGCTGTTCTGCGTTCTAGATCGATACCCACGATACCTCGATCTTCCAAACTTCTTGCCTCTGAAAGCAAAGATTTCTCGTTTCCAAGACAGCTTGGCTGACGATGACTCACTTGCACCATGGCTTCGAGATATGCAATTGCAAGCCAGCGGGGTCAAGGCCTTCCGAATCTTAGTCTGTGGGAAGACTGGAGTAGGAAAGTCGACCTTGATCAACAGAGTATTTGGGGTTGAAATGACGTCGGAGTCTGACTCGTATGATCAAGGCGTCCATGACATCAATGTTGCTTTTGAGTCGCCAAAACACCCGGGATTGCTCATTCACGACTCTCGAGGTTGGCAAGCGGGTAGTGATACGGAACTCGATCTAATTGCCAAATTTCTCAGACACCGAGCGTTCCAACAAGATCCGGCAGAAGCCCTTCATGTCATTTGGTAAGTCCTCTCAGTTCGATTATGGGATAATTCAGCTGACAACACGAATAGGTTTTGTGTAGACTCTGACGTGAGTCGAATCGAAGAAGCAGAAAAACGGACGTTTGCGACAATCGCCGAGTTCTCTCACAATGTGCCAGTCTTTGTGGTCGGGACCAAGAAGGACAAGCTCACAAGCTATCACAAAATGGAGCTCTTGGAAGAGCTGATGGAGAAGACGAATGACTTCAAAGAAGCAAAGAAGCTTGCCGAGGAGCAGGCAAACGAGATGGCAGAGGCTCAATTTGCTGAGCTGAGAAGCCAACTTTCACAAATTGAGCACTACAAAGCTGATGGATACTGCTGCCTCTCCAAAGGTGAGTCTATCGGTTCAGGGCCACACTGTACGATCTAACATGGGCCATAGACTCGGACGAGGGTGTCAAGGACCTCCTCTCCCAAACCCTCGGACTTATTGTCGACGAACGAGTACGTCTCTTTTGTGTCGCCGCTCAAGTCGTTGATGTTGAACAGAAGATCAACTCAGCGATAACAGAGTGCATGAGACTGGGCACCCATGCCATCCGTACCGCCGCCGTGCCACTTCCGTTTTCCGGCATCATTGGAACCCCAACGGTGTCGAGGCTCATCTGCGAACACGTGCTCCAATGCTTCGGCTTTCCCAAAGCGACTCCGGCCGAGATTGAGAAGATCATGTCAGACGTTGTCATGGGGAATTTGAAGAAGTTCATGACCGTGTCATTGACGCAGTTCATAACTGTGAGTGCAATTGCGATTGGCGTGGCGATTCCGACGGCAGGCATCGGCGCTGTTTTGGGCGCTGCTGGGTGCATATGGGGTCTACCTATAACGGCGAGGATGCTCCTCAAGTGCTCGTGCGACATGATTTTGATTCTCGAGCGCTCTTTCAGGTATGACGGCAAGTACGTGTCGGTGAAGCAGATCGAAGACGCGGCGAAATACTACACGACCACTACCATCACGACATTCTCTGGCAAGGAGAAACGACTTCAGCAGCAAGTGCGCGACGAGATTGATCAGCTGATTCCTCTCAAGAAAGTGTCGGTCGGTTTCAAGTTTAACAAGCTGAGGGGCGCGGTTGAGGAGATCATCTACAGCAACCGGTTCGGTAAACCGCCAGACTACGAATCGATCCGAAGCACTTCTAGTCTGGCGCTGGACAAATATCAACGTCGTCCCACTGAGCTATCTGCAACCCACGGCATGTCTGAGCTACCAGGTGATCCGGAATTTCTCAAGGAAACGAGACGACCTGTCGAATTGGACTCGGGCGACGTGCACAAGACGCCAACAACGACAACATCAACGCCAACGAGCGATTCCGCAATTCAGGCAGAGCCGACCGTAACCGGGAAGCTTAGGATGATGGAGGACTCGGAGAAGAGTATGGACAAGCTTTCGGAGCTCCCAGTCGATCCTCCCGAGCTTGAAGGCAATACCCTGATTGGGGGTCCAAGGGAGGAATTGGAAGGTTCCGTGCCATCGAAGAATAAGAGTGAAGCCCCGTCTCGCTCCCGTTGGAAGCCATCTTCATGGAAATTTGGGTCCAAGAAGTCGAAAGCGAAGTAGAGACGAGAGTTGCGAATCGTGCATATCAAGCTCTGGCATCTTTCGAGAAGATATACCGTCTATTACTATTTGAGTAGAATATTCAAAGAAAAAGAAGTGATTAACGGAGTTACCGATGCAAAACACGTATTGGAGTTGACCGGCGATTCCCATTAAAATTACAGTCGGTAGGCCTCCCTCGTCAGCGTAGATGAATGTAAAGGATACTTCATCTGGTCCCCGACCTTTCGAGCCCTGGGCCCCTAGCAGGTACCCTATACTACCATTGTTGCAAGCTGGCCTCAAATTCAATTTGTAAGCGCCCTGAGGTAGTCTACCTTCCCCGCAGGTCAAGGCTGAAATTCCAGACGCACTATCATCGTAAGCTGGATGTCTCGGGCACAGCTGTTAACGAGTGGAGATCTTATTTTACAACCACGGAAAAATGCGGACTATTTCTTCAATGAGGGGTAATTGGTGTACAGAGCAAATGACAACAGTATCCTCAATCTTTGCTCTCGCACTCGCCTCCTGTTCAAACACAAGGAACCTCAAAAGACTCGACCGAAATGGCAAAGAAGGAACGTGCAGTTGACTCTGACAAAGGTGATAGTGACCCTCCTTCGTATCCTAGTCCTAGTCACTGACAGTCTCGTCCAGTCTGGGCCAGCTTGATAACCAATCTGAACTATCTCCCTGGTCTTTTGACCTTGAATTATTGTCTTCGCCAGGTCGAATCTAAATATCCACTTCTTGCCCTTTATACGGACTCGTTTCCCGAGTCTGGTCGTGCGGCGTTGGCGGCGCGGGGAATCCCAGCACAATCTGTTCCGTTTCTCGCACCGTCAAACAACAAGGATTACGCCGACGACCCGCGTTTTAACGACTGCTGGACCAAGCTCGTCGCTTTCTCGCTGACAGAGTATGACCGCGTTGTCCAACTTGATTCGGACATGCTCGTGCTGCGCAACATGGACGAACTCATGGACCTTGATCTCGACCACCCCTCGGTCAGTGCAGCGGGGGATGCGGAAACGAGCCAGCGTGTCTTTGCTGCCAGCCATGCCTGTGTTTGTAACCCCCTCAAGCGCCCTCACTACCCCGCAAACTGGGTACCCGAGAATTGCGGTTTCACGTCTCAGCACAGTGATCCGGATGGTGCCCAGATCAACGGCGCCGATCCTACCTTTGGGCTCGGGAAACTGAATAGCGGCTTGCTTGTCCTGAACCCTTCTACAGTCCTGTACAGCCAGATCATAGAGTGCATGGAGTCGCGGGGGACCGAGTTCCTGTTTCCTGACCAAGATCTGCTGGCCGAGCTGTACCAGGGGCGCTGGGTGGCCTTGCCATATGTCTACAATGCGTTGAAGACATTACGCTCTTCTGGAGTGCACGATGCCATCTGGCGTGACAACCAGGTGAAGAACGTGCACTTCATTCTTAGCCCAAAGCCTTGGGATGAGATTGGACCTGATGGAGAATGGACAGGAAAACAGGAAACACACAAGTGGTGGATTGATCTGAATCAGAGCAGGATTGTTTCGGAGAAGGAACAGGGAATTCATTGAGATACTTTGACTACACAAGTTGATTAACAGTGTATATACGGTCCAGGAAAGAATCTTCTTGCGAAATGTGACGTGAATGTGGCAGAGCACACTCCAATACGTCACTTGGTAGCTAATTCCTCCCAACATCATCCAGACTGCATCCCGGTAATAATTTGCTCAACATTGGCAAATTCGAGGTCTTGGATCGTTTCGCGCCAAATAACATTTGTCAGCTCGTCTCCCTCCTCGTAGAATAGTACAGCGAGTCTAAAGGTAGTCAGCGAGCCATTTCAATAATCACAGGACTACAGATATAACTTACGGGGAAATCTTGCAGTTCATAAGGAAGCATCCGTGAGACTCGGGCCCTTGCGCCAACACCGCGTCCACATATGTTGCCGCGCCTCTCTCAACCGGTCTGCCGGCCGCAGCATTGAAGAGCTTGGCAGCGACACCCAGAAGTCCCTTGGCATCGCGCGCAAGCCCAGTGCCTTTGGTCAGGCCAGGATCGACCATGTTGATAATGACGTCGTTCGGATCGACCATCTCTGCCAGCTTGACGATGAATAGCTGACATAGCAACTTGGAGACACCATACCTCTCCTGCGGATCCCAAGGAGTGATGGTTGTGTTGTCGAAAGAAGATAGAAGAGGCCTCTGCGCCCTGTTGGGAAATTTGCAAAGGTGAGCCATGACTGAGTTGATGATGGTGAGCCTGGGCGTGTGATCGCCGGTGGACTTGCTCTTCAGGACCGGAAGCAAGAGAATGGCAAGAAGAGCGGTGCCCACGAAATTGACTTGAATAGTTCTTTCATGCCCAGTAGCAGGGACAGTCGAAAAGTTGAGTGGGCAAATACCGGCATTCAAAATGGCCATGTCAACGCGTGTGAGCGTCGTCCGGCATTTGTTGACGAAGGCTTGGATAGAGTCGTAGTCCTCCATGTCCAAATGCCACACATCAACCCTGGCCGAAGGAGCCGAAGTACGTAGCTGGGCGGCCGCGGCCTCGCCGCTTTCAAGAGACCGCACAGCCATTACCAAGTGCGACAGTCCGAGGTTGAGCAGCTGCCTCGCAGATTCCAAGCCAAGGCCAGTGTTGGAACCCGTGACAATGGCGCATGTACCATCCACATGTGGGAACATTTCTTTGGTTGGCAGTTCAATGGTTGTTCGATACTGGTTTCGGATGAAGACGGGAGCAAAGTTCTTGGGCAAAGGGGCCATCAGCTTGGAGGGAACTGACCCTGGTGGAGCTGAGTTCCCCTTGTTTTCACTTTGACATTTGGATGGCATTTTAACGAAGTGTGAAGAAACAACCCTTGAAGAACGATAGGTCGTAGTCGAGAAAAGGTAGCGGATGGAAAAGATTGGTCAACTTGAACCGAGGAGAGCTCGAGAGGGACGGGGGCGTATTTATAAGCTGAGGCTCGCATATTCAATGAATTGCCTCGGGATTCAAAAACTCAAGAATGGCCGAAACCCGGGCGAACGATAGAATGGATTTGGAAGTAAGAACATCAAGTACGATAGGAGTCATTATGATTGCGTCAAGTCAGGAGGCTCCCACAGCCATGCCAACCGAAGTCAACGACGCCATTCCGAGAAAGGTAACCGAGCTTTAGTGATGTGGGTATTTGGTTCCCGGAGTTGGAACCTGGCGATGCGTTTCCAACGGACTCCCATGCGACGTCGGGATTGCGGACGAACGTACGAGAATCGTCTATGATCAAGGTTCGTTGCGAATAGATGGGGTTGGTCATGATGTGGCTTAGAAGCTAGATAGATAGTTTGAGGCAATGGCGAGGATGATATTCCGACTGGAGATTGTGCGACAAGGATGCAGAGAAACTCCACTGCGCTGCCTGCGCACTTGAAATTTCAGTGACAATCCAGCTGCTTTGGACACGTGAGCTATCCTCGGACTCAATGGTGAAGAAGACGAAATCAAATTGCAATACTAAGTTAAACGGCCGGCGTCATTGACTTTAAGCTTTGGCATGTTTATTGTTTATAGCGGCAAGTTGCGTGCATCGAAGGACCTGGATATCCTATTTTCCCCCTCTTCGAAAGCGGAAGCGCTCGTTTCTCTCTTTCAAAACACTCAACACCAGCTTTCATTCTAACCAACTTCACCCTTCTCCCCGCTAACTCAAGATGGAGGCTCAATCTACGGTCAAGGCACGATTCCTCATTTTCTCCGACACGCACGGAGAAGAATTCCCGCCTGCTATCCACCCAAATTTCCCCGTTGATGTACTCATACATTGCGGCGACCTTACTGATGAGTCAAAACTTGACGAATTTCAAACATCCCTTCGACTCCTCAAGGCCATACCGGCGTCTTTGAAGCTGGTCATCGCGGGCAACCACGATTTTACGTTGGATACCTCAGCGTTTAAGAATTTGATCAACAATGCCCCAAACACGATCGAACAGGACCTAATAAAACGAAACTTTGGGGGTTTTGAGGAGGCTCGCTCGTTATTGCAAGGAGATCCGGACATACAACTGTTGGATGAGGACGTCCATCGCTTTGTCCTAAAAAACGGCGCACTTTTAACAGTATATGCGAGTCCTTATACACCATCGACGAGCAACTGGGGGTTTCAATACCACCCAGATCAAGGCCACAATTGGGATATTCCAAGCGTCGATCTTGTTATGACCCATGGGCCGCCAAGAGGAGTTTTGGACCGCACAGATTCCAGAGAGCGAGCTGGGTGCCCCCAAATCTTCAGCGCCATCGCACGAGTCAGGCCTCGACTGCATTGCTTTGGCCATATTCACGAGGGATGGGGCGCAAAATTGGTGACTTGGCGCAAAGAGACATCCCAGACGCCGACACATTTTACGGAGATTGATAATGACAAGTCCGTCACCTTATCATCGTTGGCCAGCCTCAAAGCTGGAAAGTTCGACACGCCCGAGACGGTGGATGAGAAGAGAAAAAGATTAGGGCGTCTGACCTCTCAGCGGGGGGTCTTCACAAGTCACTGCACCGGGGACGAGATGCCACTATGTGCGGGTGAGCAGACCCTGTTCGTCAACGGCTCAATACAGGGCAACGAAGCGAATTCCCTGCAGTTGCCATGGATCATCGATATAGACCTGACAAAGGCGTGAAACAGTCTGGAGTGGCTGGTGGACCACCGGGATGCAGCCCAGGGCTTACTATCAATTTGAACGCAAGTTTTCCGGCTATTGGGCCGATCGGCCACTATTGGACGAGCTTCGTATGGTGTTCACGGCACATTTGAGACTGGAACGGTTGAGCAGGTAGTAATGAATGCAACAACGGCCACACCTGCCAATGAATTGATGCCCTCTTCCTCATGATCCCAGGCCTTTCAATGGATATCATGCAAAATAGCAAATTTGCAGCAGGCGTGGCCCTGTTGGTCGATGCATTTTCAGACAGGGTTCGCCGAGCCTGATGTTTTGCAATCCTTCAATGTTCTTTTTGGCAGACTTCTGCATGTCACCATTTTGTACCTAGCTTCTAGGTCCTATCCCATTATGTTGCAAGTACTGACTGGTTGCTGACCTCTTAAAACAGATTCACTATCAGTACCTAGTTTACCAGCAGCCTCACTTCCCACTCTTCAAGCGTGCCTCGTCCCAACGTCACCATCCCTCAGCCACGTCGCGAAGGCCTCGTCGAATGCTTCAGAGAGACCATACACCCAGTCCCTCAAGAGCTACCAACTAGTCCTGGTTGGCGGTGCCGCCTGCATTGCCCACTCTTCGCCATAGAAAACTGAGGACGTGGATATCGCAGTGCCCTCAGACGTGATCCCCCACATTTTGGAGGGGGTTCATGGCGGCACTGTCAATTTTTCTATCGAGTCCGATGGCAATCTCGCGTTTGATACCTCGTCAAGTTTGATTGAACTAGGGAAAGGGACCATCGAGAAGATCCATGTAGTAGAACCTTTCCATGAAGCTTCGATTGCCTCCATGTCCGACCTTTTGCTGTTAAGAGCTGCGACAGTGGTTGACCGTGGGAGTGAGGGAGATATGTGGGATTTCACATGGCTATAGTCCGAGGTGGCAATAAGAGGAGAACAATTTCCTACCATTGGAATGTTCGAGTTTGATTGCTTGTATCAAGCTATGGACTTATGCATGGGGAAATTGGGTTACCTGGTGCTTATTGCAATTCTTGGTGATAACAATATTGAGGTTTGCCGTCATGTATTAGCGTAAACTGATTACTGGTGGTTATTATTGCAGAAGGACTTGCATAAGAGTTACGTATAATAGACCGTACGGATGTTATACTCATTATGCGCTCAATCAGTCTATTTAGTCTTCGTTTCTATAGTGCACATACAGCTTCGGCGATTAACTAAGACGGGACTGGGATCATCCTATGAATTAATACAATCAGGTCCTTCTAGTCTTTTGTCGTGTTTTGTGCCTCGTTAGATTTACATAGGTAGGTTATACCTTAAACGGACTTTCATGCTAAAGCAAATAACTTTACTATCCGAATCACTATAGAAAAATCCTGCCTATATCACTAATTCACTATGCACCCACTCTATAAACAAGCCGATCGATGTTATGTGCCTGTACATAGAATATCAGCGGATGCTCCTCGATAAGGAGTGGTGAATGGTTGTCTGGACCATTATAAAGACACCTGGCCGATCCCATACATTCCCTAACAATGTAACTCAACAAATCAGAATATCCAAGGGATAAAACGTGCCGTGCGAGAATGCCAGTTCTCCCATTCTATCCCAAACTTGGCCTTCAACATTCGCTCCTCTTCACTAACCCGTGTCCCTATTCCGTAAAAAAACACCGACCATGCCAGAGGAGATAATATCCATCGTAGGTATCGCGACGTGTCGTACCATGAGGGTGAGATCCAACAACTGGGCACCCCATCCATGCGAGCCAGCAATAGCATGTTCGAAACCATAAGGACCACGAGCCCGGCGCAACCAGGATGTTGTACATAGCCATAGATTCCGTTCGTTTTCAGCTGGTCGGGCTCCGTCAGTGCAAAAGTGAAACTCTTGTCAAGGGATGCATACGAACATAGTCGAAGAGGGATTCCGGCAAAGAGAATTAGGCACAAGGGGATGCAGCTTTCTGTCGACCACGTGATGAGCCGGTCGTTGATCCCATTTTCACTGCCATGTCGAAGGATGGTAGCTGGTATATTCGGGTGGGAGTAGGCGAGAGCAGAAGTGTGTAAGGCGAGAAGCCCTAAAGGGGCCAAAGTGATCTTTGTCGTATGCCTATGCGTAAGATTCACCCATCGGACCCAATCACCAGTGGATGGAGCCCGCTTCAACACCGGATTTGGGGGAGACAGGGCAATGTAGGTTCCAACGCTCGAGGCTATAATGGTAGCTGCCAGGGAAGCTTGAGAAAGGGAGACGTCCAGTGGCATAGCTTCCAGGTTTATAGGGTGTGGGAGCTGGTAGTGATTGATCTGAATCGATGGTTGGGGGGCGACTTCAAATGGTGCAAAACAGCGACATGGCGCATCTCCAAGAAAGTAATATTCGGTGAACAGCTGGTTCAACCAATTATAGCGCCGGTTTCATGTCTACGAACGGCTCAAGGGCCGATAAACTTTCTGCCTCAGGCACTTTGACGCGACTCTTGCTGCTGATAACCGCGAGGAAGTGGTCAGCTGTGGGCCATTCATAGGGAACATGAAACGATGCCCGATGTTACACACCTCCCAAATGAGGGGTAAAAGGGGGAACCGAAGGCAAGAGAAAGGTTCACACGATAAGTTAGTCTCACACCAGGCAAATCTTATTATCGGACTGTACCTAGCTGTATGTCAAGATATGAACGGTCCCGGCCAGGGTGAGCAAGTTATATCTGATCCCTTAGTGATCTATGCCCTATTCCAGTCATTTCATGGGCATTGACATGACCTAAGGGGTCAATTACCGCTCGATTCACCGCAGCTGACGTTTAGAAAAGCTTCTTTAATCCGACCTCGAGAAAGGAAGAAAACCGGATTGGATGCCGCATATCAATAAGCTGAACGAAAACTAAGGTGTTCTCAAATCCAAATGTAAATTAGTAGATCCGTATCCCTAGGGTCTTGTTGATTTTGAGCTCAATAAACGTCGAAATGTGCGAGACCTTCTGCCTCGTAGAGCAAGATAATCGCCAACATTGGCAATTTACTGCCAATTGAACGCATTATTACGAGACCGCTAGAGTCTCCCGTAAATTCTGAGAGCTGGTCTGATTGAAATTGCCCAGAGCTATTGGTATTGAGTAAACACTCACTCGTCTTCCGTATACATTGACAAGATGGAACATACTCAGCGAATCACGGCTAAATACCCATGCGACACTTCTCAAACAAATTCATGCTTCCCTCGGACGATGCACTCTAGGAAGCACCAGCTTGCCATGAGAAAAGATGATGTTCTTTCCGGCGAACCTTGCTTGAGTCCTGTCGCCACCCTCGTGCCTCATCGCGGGTATAACAGAATCGCTGTTCACCGAGCCCACTTCAAGGTGCAAGCTTTGCCCCTTGTCGAAGAGAAATGCAGTCGGGAACAATGGAACCGTCACCCTATAAGTCTTTCCGGGAATGACTTCAGACATGGGAACTGCTGTTTGACACAGGATTCCCTCTTCCTTGAAACCCTGTTTGACCTCGTCCCGATGGGAGAGGCGGAAATACCCTCTTCCAAAACTGTCCATGGGCTCGCCGTGATTGCCCAGAAGGATGATGTTCTCATGGTGACAATCGAAGGCTCGTAGGTAGATAAATAAGTCCAGGTCCTGGGCCTCGGTAACGACATCTAGCTCCAAGTAGGGAGAGCCCAAGATCTCAAACGACTCGGGAAATGGTGTCTCCAGATTAAAGCTCAGGTTCTCCGCGAGGCCCCGATACTCAAAAGCGACATGTGGTTTGTCTGGAATTACCGAGCTGAGTGTCTTCTCCGCGGTAAGATAGAACGCGACCTCTTCGACATCGGGTGGAGGAAATGACGATTCGTTTTCGTAGTAGAACGTCTGCGTGCCATGGTGTTGCACAAGTCTAATTCGGGGTACATCAGACATTCCATTGTCGGTTCTTCCCTTCAGGAAAAAGTCCAGAAATTGCTTCTGGCGCTTTATATGGCTGGGGTCGTAGAATGCGGCTAGGTGGTTCCCTGTGTGCATCTCAAGCCACTTTTCCTTGGATGATATCTTTTTGAATGCTCGAATGTTCCCGGCAAGGTGCAATTCAGGCTCTGTCCAGTTCCCCGCAAGATACATGGGAACCTCGATATCAGAAAGATCCCGGGATCGGTTCAAGATATCCCAGATGGCATGCGTTGGATACTCGGCCTCGATTAGAAGTCCCGGATAATCGACCCGGTTTTCGATCAGGGCCTCCTCCGAAAGCAGCCCATCAGCCGGCTTGGATTGTTGGGGTACCACGATGTTGTTATACCAGTGCGACTGAAAATTATGACTGTAGATACCACCACGGCGAACAGCTTGATACAGGTGGCACTGGGATTCGTAGGACACGACACATGTCAAATGAGGTGGTCTCTGCATGGCCACGAAATAGCCCACCATGCCGTAGTAACTGATGCCGGAGAAAGCAACCTTGCCACTCGACCAGGACTGCACGCCAGCCCATTCGACAATATCAAAGAGGTCTATAAAACAAGTGTCAATATATCATCTGACAGGGAACATCGACCCCTGTAGATCGTGTAGTAGAACCGAACCTTCACCCTCAGCATCAGCTTGTATAAGTTGTGATCGCTCCATTCCGAAGGGATCAAGCCTTCCTTGACTTCTCCCAATGCCACGTGCATCAACACGTAGTAGTGCATATCCATACGCTTCAGTCTATGTGATGGGTTAGTACAACTTGACGTTGATGCTCAGGTCACAGGGTATACTCGGATGAACGAGCGAGAGACTTACCCATATCATCGGATCGCACAACTCGAAGCAGGCGTCTGGCCCCAAAGGCTTGATGTGCTTGTACATCTCTGCGTAAATGGGCGTGTGAGGCAGGCCAAAGTTCGACGCATGAACGTCCTTGCCGTATGGCCCGAGACTGCAGATCACGGGGGCCCGTTGATCACCTTTGGATGCAGAAAGCGGCAAAAAAAGGTCAGCACAAAGCTGTATTCCATCGCGCATTGGGATATAAAGATTCTTAGTTCGAGTGTAACCCCCAACGTTGGTCTCACTCTGCTCGTAGAGTGCATGGTTGATGCCGATGTGAGCCATTGCGGATTGCGAATATCCGAAAAGATACAAATGAGTTGATTGGGGAGCCAGAAAGTGCCTTCAAGGTACCTATGAGAGGAACTAGTTTGCACTTATATATGTGTTCAGGGGGACAACACGGAGAAGCCGAATGAGCCGACGGAAGGTTAGACTACGTTTGCAGACCATAGTTCCTAGAGATTCAATGTGCCTCGGCAATATCTTCCCAAAGACTTTAAATACTTACGTCACAGGCCTGGAGATCACGGAATTGTGTCCTGATGAGACTCGGGAGTCGGCAGAGTTTCAAGAGTCAGCCAACTTTGACTTGGGCGAAACTGGGGGCCGGGACGACTTCAATCCGATTCCCCCACCGGAGCGTGGGGCCGAATTCTCGAAGGCATGGATGGCGGCGGCGGGAGAGAGACCGGCCAGGGCTCGAGAATGTTGAAAGCTCCGCTGACTCATACGACATTCTCACCGTAATGGGGGTGACAGAGTGTGAGGGTTGTAACTGGATGGAACCCATATTTATGTTTATATCCGTATATCCACGACTCTACAGTTTTTGTGGTACTGATTCTACTCCCAGCGATGTCAGTAACAACTTAATCCGTCAACAACAGCCAGATAAGGAAGGCTGGGTCTATGATCAAAAAAACACCACTGACATGAAATAAACTGATTCGATGTAAACTAAATAGGGCCTCGGAGGAACACGAGGAAAGAAGGTCAAGGGCTGGGTGACCGAAATTCTGGTCATTCTCAATCTTGCATCTTCGCCTAGCCCAATGTCGCGTTCAACCATGAGAACATGGTTCTGGTCATTTCTTGATAAGCTCCCGTTTGGCAGTGGTATCCCGCTGATCCCGTAAAGAAGTGCAAGGTGGCTTGATCGCCCAATGCGTCCTTGACGAGTTGCGACTGTCCTGCGAAGAAGCCTTCCAGCTCGGCATCGGCAATCCAGACAGGCATTTTGATCAGGTCGGTGATGTTTTCAACAGTGTATTGCTTCGTGGCGATGAAGAAGTCGTATGCCGACTTTTCCTTGAACGACCACATGCCTTGCTCCAGACCCCAACGAGGTTCACTTGGGGTTTCCGGGTTGGCGAGCAATGCCTCAGCCAGCTCGTCAAATGCGTCCTTTTCCCCAGCCTCTAGAAGCTCAAGCATCTCAGAGGGGAGTTGTGGAGAGAACGAGTCATAGACGCTCCAAATGCCACCATTCAACATTACCGCAGAAAGTCTTGGCTCAAAAGCCGCAGCGCGTGCCGCGAGATAGCCACCGAATGAGTAACCAAAGAGGACGAGTCGGTCAGCGTCAACGATGTGAGACTTGTGGGAGAAGATATAGTCCACAACAGGCGTGACAACTCGTTCCCAGTCGGGAATGAAGCCGAGATTTTGACGTCGTCTGACAAGAGGATGCCCAGGGCCCTCAAAAGTAAGGGCATTCCAGCCACGTTCCAGGGCCGGGACAACGACCGTGTGATACAAGTCTTCCTGCGAGCCGTCGTATCCATTGAAAAGAAGGAGTGTCGGTCTCTTGATGTGCTTGTCACCAGCAGGCGCATACCAAATTGCTTCGACGGTGAAGTTGTCTGCTGCGATGCTCAAACGTCGACCGGGAACAGGCAACGCAGAAAGGGCCTTGTCGAAGGCGGAGACTTGTTCGTTCCATAGCGTGTTGATGAGAGGGTTGTCCCAATTTCCGTGGAGGTAGAAATCCGCGCGGCGGAAGTAGGTGGCGGCGGAAAACCAAGTGTCCCTAACATTGATCAAGTCATAGGCATTCTCGGGGTCCTCGGCCTGAGCTTTAGTCTCGTTTGCGAGCTTGTAGAACACCTCAGAGAAGCTGCTGAAATTTCCTGGGTCAATGAGCTTTGCCGCTCCGAGTACTGGACCGATGTCGGAACCCCGGAAAAGAGCTTGACCGAGGGGAATGAGCAACTCGAAGTGAAACGAATCGTCAGAACTCAAAGACAGGATTGGATGGTCATCGTCCGCTGCCGCAATGGGCGTGCCGAAAAACGCGGCAAAAACGAACCCGCCAATAAGGGGAGAAGAGAACCTCATGATTCTAATGCTGTGAAGGCTGAAGGATTCTCAGGCTGAGGGTGGGTTTCTATAGACGAGACAAGCCACAGGTTATATAGAGGACGAGTGATTATTCCAACGTCTCCGACTGAAGTAATCATGCTTGCTAATTGCAGTCCTAGACTCCTGTTGAGGCAGTGCCTGCACTTCGAATGTACGTTTACGTCACGCTGCACCCAATGCGACTCTGCGATGGGGTTATGGTATGACCGAGCGATCCTTGAGTGAAGGATCGTCACAATTCCTTCGGAGAGGTACTTTATCGCCTCCAGCTCGGGCTATATGTCATGCGTGCCAGTGTCGAAAATAGTGCATTCGCGCTCATCTCCGTAGCCGGGCGGCCTGGATCTTTCTGGCTGCTTGTTTGCGAGGTGTTGACGAGGCATGGGTTCAAAACTTCAACCTCATCGGGTCTTGTCCCCTGGCCCTTGCTTTTTAATTCGACCAGTTTTAGGACCTCTACGAAGGGGGTGAGACTTAAGAATTCAGGAACGATCCATCAGCCAGGAGCGGATTGCATCTACTGCATGCACATCACGGCCCACTCGATGCAAAGATCAGAGCATTTCTTACCTCGTGAATGAGCAAGTTCATGCTCATCGCATTGGATGGCTGGAGAAGCAAAGACATCGCCCACTCTTTGCTCACCGAATGACGAGATGGCATTCGAGACTGGGGCAAAGCTTGACGGGTAGGGCTGATGAAGGCGTAGACAACCAGTTATTGGTTGCCAGCGAAATGCTAGGCTAAACTCGGCAGGAATTTTGCGAGGACCTCTTGGCCAACAGGGGCTGCTCCGCCACCTAAGCCAGCGACATCCTCGCTCGGGTCTCCTTCGCAATCATCAGACAAACACCGCATTCTCAATATATGAGGCAAACCCTTCGCGAAAGGAGTACCCGATCTGGACCAGACCTCCCAACTAACTCCGGCTATGGTGAATCTCGGTCCCTCCAAAGGCTGCCACACGTGCAAACAGAGGCGCATTAAATGTGACGAAGGCAAGCCTCACTGCCAGCGGTGCACGCGGACCGGCCGCGAATGTGGAGGCTACCAGAAGAAGGCAGTCGTGGTCCGGTTCAAGCACGACACCGTCGCCGGCCGCTCGAACCCGACCAAGCATCGACCCCAGCCCCAGATGCCGTCGAGGCAGCAATCTCTCGTCCCGTCGCTTCCGCCTGTCGAGCGAGACGCCGCGTTATGCTTCTTCCTCCGCAATTTCGCCACCATGGGCCGGGGCTTTGAATCGTCGCGAGGCTTCTTTGAAGTCCTGGGCCCTGTCGTTGCGCGCGAGCACCCTTCCTCTGCTGTATCGATTGCCGTCACAGCCAGCGCTCTAAGGATGCATGGATTATGGCGTGAGAGCCAAAGCGTCTCGAACCCCTCGACGCGTCCGACGGAAACACTTCATCTGGCACTGAGCCGTCTTCAGCACGCTCTCTCGGACCCCTGCGAGATGAAAACGCCCAAAACAGTGCTGGCTGCACTCATGCTGCAGTTCGACGAGACCATTTCGGCCGTTTGGGACGGTAGGCAGCCGAACAATACACATCACGATGGGGCGGTCGCTTTGTTCATGAGCCAGGGGCACAAGTCCGCCCACACGACCTACAGTCGGCACCTCATGTCTTATATTATCCATAAGGAAGTGGCTTCCGCAATCTGCAAGGGTGAACTAGTACCACTTCACATCCGATCTTGGATCCGCGACGGCGACATACCTCTCACCCCAAGCTTCACCCTTGACCTGATCGGTATTGAAGTTGCGAGGGTGCAGCACCAATTCGGCCGCGTCATGCAGCAAGTTCGGCGGGCTTCTGCATGTTCACGCCGTCTTAGGAACCTGTGGTCGGATATCAGATCCATCAGCGAGGATCTCCTCGGATGGGTTGATACACTCCCCCTTGAGTGGCGCCCTGTCTCACTCCCGCAGCGAAAGAACGTCAGCCCCCCCATGGTAACGTACATGGGTCGTTGCGATGCCTACCCGTCAATTCAAATCGCATCGATCTGGAACACGTGGAGGTGCTACCGACTCATGCTTCTGAAGATGGCGCTCGTCGTACTCCACCTCGAACCCCAGGCCGCGTCCCTTTTCGATCTCTCTCAGGGTCCAGAGGTCTTTTCCTTCAACCAAACGGCGGCGTTCATGGGGAACTCCATTCAAGAACTTGTCGATCTCATCTGTCACAGTGTTCCCTTTCACCTTGGCAATTCTCACGGCAGGGCATCTCTGCATTCCTTTCTGGACGACAGCATCATCTACCCGAGTTACCATGACCTTCCCCAGTCCGAGGAAAAGTTCATCATGTACCGAGCCAGCAACCATTACCTGACTGTCGAGGACCACCGGCGCCATGCCATTGTTCAGGGCCCGTGGCATATCGTCAGTCCCTTGGGGTATCTTGGTCTTCTCCTATCCAGTGAATATGGTCGCGTCCTTACCCAGGTGCTCAGGCCGGGACAGGTGGATTGGATACATGAACAACTTGCTCGAGGTACTTCTATCTTAGCTCTGACCCCGGGACCGGAAAACAGAACCGGGTCGAGGACCCCGACGCTGATATGAGGTACCGTATTGGGAATAATAAAGCGCATTTAGACACAAAAGTTTACGACATGACTGTCCCTTCGAATTCTCTGCGTCATCGTTTAATGAACCCAAGCCATCCGACCTAATCACTTGGTGTCCAGTGATTTCACACCCTGCAAAATCCTCTCAACCTCATCCTGGTGGAAAGAAAAGTTATCAACCAGATCATCCCACATCTTCGGCTCGTGCTCATGCTTTTTGTCGCTATTCCAGGCCCAGTCGGTGATTGTGAATTGCCTGCAGCTCTCAAACATGAATGCAATGGTACCCTTCGAGATCTGCATCTCTGGAGGTGGCTGGGCAGAGGCGGCCTTGAACTCCTATTGTACTCGTCAAAGACCGTTCATCCAACGCAGTTGTTACCGATCTGAGTACTCACTTGGTAGGCGACCCCATGCGGAACCATGCCACATTCGAATGAGACGCCGCCTGGCTGGAACTCATCCGAGCGTCCAGCATATTCGCCGTAGATGAGGCCCATCAGCTCAGAGGCCGAGTTCCGGTGATAGTACGGCGGCCTGTACGTGTGCGAAGCAACATCCCAGCGCGGTGAGAAGATCAGGAAATCTGCCAAGGGGGCAGTGGGATCTCGCGACTTGGCCGTCAACACGCAAAAGATGGACGGGTCGATATGATCCACGGAGATTGAACCTACGTTGACAAACTTTGTGAGGTCGTATTTGTACGGAATGTAGTTTCCGTGCCAAGCGACGACGTCGAACGGGCAGTGATTCTGGGTGCTCTTGAAAAATCGACCTCCAAGCTTGTAAACAACCTCCCAAGAGTCATCGCGTGTAATGGTGTACTTGGCCTTGGGATGGAGGAAATCACGGGCGTTAGCAAGACCATTCGCTCCCAGGGGGCCGAGTTCTGGCAGCTCGAAGTTGGCTCCCCAGATCTCCAATATGTAACCTCTGGTCGGCCCTTCCACGGCCACCTTGAAGCGTTGGCCTCTTTGGATGACACATATCTCTCCCGGTTGAACATAGAGGAGTCCAAACTCGGTCTGGATATCCAGTGCACCCTGCTGTGGAACAATGAGAAAATCGCCGTCCGAGTTTACGAAGGCGCGTTTTTCCATGCTCTTCGTTGCGGTGAAGATGTGGGTGGCCAATCCCTCCCGCAACGTGGGATCCCCGGAGCCAGCGATGGTGCGGAGTCCAGACACGAAGTCGGCGCCATCCGAGATGTCAAAGGGAAGCTGGTGGTCCAGTCAGCGTGTGCATTCGAGGGCACTCATGAGACCAGCTTTATGTGCAAGTCAACATACCCAGGCCAATTGTGTTGGGGAAAGCTTGACACGAGGGTTGATCGGCAAGAAACAACTCTCCGTCCCCTCGACCGTGGGAAGGTCGGTCTGTAATTAGAGGCAAACCGTCAGCGTCCTCAAGAGCAACAGTCGAAGTATACCGTTGAACTTACAAACCCCTGATGAGCAACAGCTGGACGAGCCCGGTAGAGCCACGCCTTCTTGTTTAAATGGCGTGGTGCAACGAATGCCGAGGCCGTCATCTGCTCGGCATAAAGTCCGAACCTCGCATTTCGGGGGCTGTTTTGGCCGTGCGGGATCGTGCCTGGGACTGCCTCCGACTCAAAATGATTGTTGAAGCCAGGAAGGTATTCGTAGGGGTCATTCTTCCGCACTGAGAATGAAGGAACTGCGCCATCCTTCTGGGTTTCAGCCCAGTGGAAGATCTTTTCATACTCGTCTGGCTTCGAGAGGGGTGCCATGTTGCGAGATTGATCAGAGGAAGGTTCCTTTTCCAAACTCACTCTTCTAACTCGAGTCGGCCTTGACGCTTGAAATGATGAACGTTATGAATTCACGGTGCCCCGTCGATGTACCTATTCATATATACCCAGCTGCTCACCTACACAGCCGCGGGTAGCAACTTAGCAATATCTTATTCAGCTAGGGGGTGACACGTAAGTGCGGGGATTCGCGCGGGGTCGAGACATGATTCCGTCGGCAGATTCAATCCGACTCCATCGAGTTTACTCCTTTATCCAATCAGGACCAAAAATATGGTAATCAATGCCGGATTCAGATAGCTCCGAGAAGTAAGACGAGCAGCATAATCCCTGTTTTCCCGAAACCGAACGCGCTCTCCAGGTGTCGGGGATACACTTCGGCAGAACTGTCCTAGTCTTGAACGAGCAATAAAGTTGACGTTGAAGGACTCACTTGTGACATCACCCTCTTACCTACCGCGTATCTATCTTAGCAACCGAGTGTGTTCGTTCTCATAACAGCTCTGGACGGGCTGTGTGACGTCGGGTACATAACTGAGGTTTAAACACTACAATTAAGAGTGCAGAATCTAAGCCGGGCGGACTGGCCTGTTTAAACTTATTCCCCGAGTGGACGAAGAGAATTACCCTATGGGTCATGAGAGATAGAGCGACATGATATTAGATTCGCTGGTCGATTTTACTGTCTGCCACTCGTTAACTCTTGGAACTACCCTGTCCCCTTTAGTTAATGCAACCATTAACTTAACATCCAACTCACTCCTCGCTACCCTACACTAAATCCAGTATCTCGTAAAATGAGGTCGAGTTAGGAGTATCCATTGGATAGTAAGAATTCTTTAATGTATCAAACTGATCTATAATTAGGTTCGATTTATCTTGCAGGTAATAACCTGAAAGGTCTTAGGCAAATCCCAGTATGTAAAGGAGCGCCCTCCTAGTACAACTAATAAATAAGTATATAGTTCGTCTGTGTAGCTGCTATTAAAGTACCAGGCACTAAAAATAAATATTAAGACCAGTTTTCACGCACATTTTAATCACGAACCTGTCAGGTTGCTAGAACATTAAGACGAAGGCGATGTTGTGAGACTGAGAATGAACGCGTGATCGGACTCAGGCAGCAGGCGATTCTTCAAGCAAAGGAGGGTGGATCTTGAGGAAATCCTGCTCTCTTGGGTGGCTGACATGCGGGATTTTGACAGGCCGGTTACAGCAAGCTGACAAGGCCTGCATGCTTTGTTGGGTTATTCCGGGACTCCGTCCAGGTCCCAGGAATCATTCGCTCTCTCATTTAAAATGAAACGACGAAACCTGCTCGCTAAATGCCTTGGCCGACTTAGCCTATCTTACCTTAATGGAGCAGACTCCGTACGTTTCGTATCTCAACCACTAGAAATGCCATGACCCACGCCCTCTGACATGGATCACGTCTGCCGAGTGCCCTAAAGAGGCCTTGCTCCCACCAAGCAACATGGCCGTTGTTGACGAACTAATGGTGTCGGATTTGTTAACATGGCGACGAGGATCTGACCGAAAGAAAAGAATGATAATCCATTTACAAATCCGGGGAATACGCGGGACGTGATTTCTTAACCCACGTATCTGACGGAACGGTCGGACTCGTGTGTTGGATCAGACCCCAGGTCTAGGCAGAAATGATCAAGTTGGTCCCATGTACTGAGCCACTCAGCCTAGCCCTTCGAGGAACCAAAGCGTCGTATCAGTGCATCTCGCGAGAGTCGCGCGCTGCAGGGGTTCAAATCCAACACGCATTTGCACCCAAGCATGACGTCGCGGTGAACAACTCTTACCGACGATCGAAGCCTGCCCTGATTCCAGGCTTCAACTTACCTCGCCATGCTGAACGCCACCCATCATATTCCGGACACACAGTGATCAGAACACCGGCCGCCAATGCTCAGAAACCCCGCGGTGACCCGCGATGGAGTTTGAGCTTCGCAAGCTGACCAAACCGTGGTCAAGCGAAACCCGAATTTCACTACACTCGGAACCCAGCGAGGAACGGACGAAACCGCGCCGTCGGTCCATATTCCACCAAGGGTGGAAGTCGGGGCTTCTCTTTGGTGCGAGCAGCTGCCTCCTCGTCTTCGCCATCAATCTCGGCGTAACCATCTGGTCCGCGACGCTGCCAGAAGGAGCCTCAAGCGAAGGCCACATCCGCAGAATTCTCAAGGAAGGATCATGCTCCGAGATTCGAGAATACAATGTCGCCCTCCACCTTGCCATCAACGTCTTCAGCTCTGTCCTCTTGGCAGCCAGCAATTATGCCATGCAGTGTCTGTCCGCGCCGACTCGAGCCGATATCGATAAAGCCCATTTTCGAGGGAAATGGCTGGACATTGGAATTCCCAGCCTTCGCAACCTTGCCGACATTCCGAGGAAAAGAACCGTACTCTGGGGACTGCTGGTGCTATCATCGGTGCCCCTACATCTCTTGTAGGTCCGGCTTTGAACGAGATTACCGGGATAATGGGACACTGATATTGGTCGTTACTAGTTACAATTCCGTTGTGTTTTCATCATTGTCCGCGGTTGACTACGTCGTCGCGAGCGTAAACCAGACAGACTCCCTGAATGCGACCTTTTCACTCACGTACAAGGAAGCGAACCGCACAACAGAGTTCCAAGACTATTACGACCTGCACTATTACTATTTGGATTCCCTCCCGGATACCTTGGGGAAGATCGAAATCTTGTGGGATCTTGCCAGGGATGGCAAAGCCGATAATCTCACAACCTTGGAATGCATCAACAAGTATGCGACGGCGTTTCAGACGTCTCGGGCACACGTTTTGTTGGTTGGCGAACCTGGTCCTGACCCGGACTGGCAAGGGATACCCATCTACGAGGATTCTGTCGAGTTCGAGGCTTGGACAGGCTCCGATGCGTACGACTGGATCTGCTATCACAACTTCGGTGACACGGAGTTTTGTCGAACCGCTCTATCGAAAATCAGGAAGAATGCCGACAATTGGAGCCCATTTGATACTCGTATCAAATATTGCCTTAGCCAACGGGTCGAGGAGCACTGCCGGCTAAATTTCAGCCCTCCGCTAATCGCCGTCGTTCTGTTCGCAAACGCGTTGAAGGGCGCGATTCTGCTATACACCGCCCTACGACCACCGGACGAGCCGCTCTTCGTTCTTGGAGATGCAATCGAGTCCTATCTGACTTCGCCAGACGCCTTCTCAACCGACAGCTGTCTTCTGAGTGCAGAGGATTTTAGGGGATCCAAGAAGAAGAACTGGGCTGGACCCCGAGAGTGGTCTGCGACCAAGAAGCGGTGGGCTTCTGCCGTGACTTGGCGTCGGTGGACAGCCAGCACTACCTTGTAAGACCTCCATTTCCACACCCGCAGCCTTACAGAATCCCGTAGGCTGACCCGCTGTCAACAGATACTTGATCGCCCTTGCGGTGTCACTTTTCTTGCTCATTCGAGGTATTGTCAAACTGGACGGCGCAAAGGACTTCGTGAGTCTATGGAACCTGGGATTTGGTGCGGTTACAGAGGCAGCATTGATCAAGACGAAAGGCGAGCCGTTTCACAATAACAACGCTAAGATCATTCTGAGCGTTCTTCTTGCAAACCTTCCGCAGTTCCTGTTCTCGATTCTCTACTTCCAGTATAATGCCCTCTTCACCGGTATGCTCGCTGCGAAAGAATGGAGCGATTTCGGCCTCAAGAGAAAGAAGTTGAGAGTTTCCTCAGACCCGAGAGGAGACCAGCGTTCTCGCTACTTCTTGCAGTTGCCTTATCGCTGGAGCATCCCACTGGTGCTGATGTCGATCCTCATACACTGGATGTTGTCGCAAAGCATCTTCGTTGTTGCCGTCGAAAAGCCGGGAGACGCCGAAGACACTACGTTGTACTCTACCTGCGGCTACTCTCCAATTGCAATCATTGCCGTGGTTCTCACTTCCGCAGTCCTGGTCTCTGGAGTTGTCGCTACGGCATTTCGTCGACTACCAACAGCCATTCCCGTCGTCAGAAGTTGTAGTCTTGCAATTGCAGCAGCGTGCCACCACTTAAGCGGTGAAGCGCAGCCGGAGGAACCACTCCTGGCTCTGAAATGGGGCGTCATGTCCAGTCCCGGCGAAGGTCCGGGTGACAGCAGTCCAGGTCACTGCGGGTTCTCGAGCGAGTTTGTTGAGGAACCTCAGGTGGGCGCGAGCTATTCCTGAGTGAAGCGGGCGGGGGATGCGGAGTTTCGGTCCGGGAAAAGCGAGTAGCTATGCTGTATATTGTATTCACTCAATGTAATTTTCAAAACCAAGACTGGAAATCTTAGAACACCAGTTCCCTCATGAGTACGATGGTCGATGCGCAGCTTTAGAGAATGAGGAGTTGAGGACCATCGTGATGAAAGGAGCCCCATGCTTTCCAACGTATCCAGTTGCTCCGCCTCGAGTAAGGTAAGAAGCGCGCACGCTACTCATAGACAATAACGTATTGTCCCAACTTCTCCATTGACAGAAGCGGTATTACGGACCTTCGGAAGCTTCCGTAGTCGATTGCCGACATTTCTCAGGTCACCCTTGCATCGGCTCCATGCTTCCGAACCGTCTGAACCGGGAGCCTGCTGTTGATTGGTTCCGCATCCACCTGGAGCCGGGGACACGTCCATTGCAGTCGGAACGATACGGTCATCCGTCGCTGTATAAACGATGCTTCTCGAAAGCCTCATTTCTTGTTTCCGAGCGGCGTTTAGCTTCGTGGGCCTTGTACGGACACCTCTCTTCGCCGCAATGGATGACACCGTTGCCCGCATGCAACAAACTATTGAGCGACTGCAGAAAGAAGTCGTTCGATTGAGCGGTCAGTTATTGGTTCCTTCACTGACACTCTTGAAGGCGAGCCCTGACAGACTACCTAAGATCAAGAGGAGATTCGGAAGCTCCAGTACCAATATGGCTATTACTTGGACAAGTGTCTCTACAAAGAGGTAGATGCACGAGTCGACTTCTCCCCCATGGATCGGTACTAAGACACGCCGTTTCCGACTAGGTTGTTGAACTTTTCTCCGAATCACCGGATGCCTATGTCCAATTTCTTGGCGGTCGTTACCTGAAGAAGAGTGGCATTCGACGGCTATATGTTGGCCGTTTTGCGGACGCCTTCGTGGCAGGCCGGAATGGGCCGGTGCATGGTTTTCTACTCGACCATCCACAAATGCAGGGAATTGTCGATGTCAACTACTCGGGCTCCGACAGTGACGGCGGTGGTGCCCGCGCCAAGGGCCGCTTTCGATCCCTGATGCAGGCTGGCGTTCACGTTAGTCAAGCCCAAAAGAACCCTCGGGGCTGCTGTCAGTGGTTCGAGGGTGGTATTTACGAGAACGAGTATATCAAGGACTCTGACGGGAAGTGGCGCATCCTGTGTCTGCGCTACTTTCCCTTCTGGCATGGCGACGTGGAACACGGCTGGTCTTACAAAGTGTCTGGCTTCGTTCCGTTTTCCACAAAGACATTCCCCGAAGACGCCAATGGGCCTGATCTGGTTGTTTCTATGGATCAGCGTATGCTCTGGCCCGACACTCGTGTGGTGCCTTTCCACTACAAACACCCCATTACCGGGCAAGCTGTCGACGAGAACGACATGCGGGCGCCGGTGTTTGGCGAGAATGAAGAATCCTCTCTGCCAGCTCTAACGATTGATAATGGCGTTAAGGACATGATCTCATATTCATAGATACCAGAGTAGTATGAAACTATGCTAGCTCTATGTATGCCGCCACTTACGCAGAGTACTCGTAAAGAGCACAAGGGATGAGATTAAAGACCCGGGCCTACTTGTGAAAAGTATCCCGCAATGGAGTCGTCAGACGCACTGGACAGTAGGCCCTCTAGATCGGGAATATGGAGACCATGGAATCCACTAGCTAAGGTCAGCATATGCCCTCTCCTTGCCGAATGTAGGCAGGGAAGCAAGGTGAAACTACTTACGGCTCATTCTGGGTGTTGAAGTCGAGGAAAACCGGATTTACATCCGCAATGTCAACTCGATGTTCGTTATCGAGAATGCCATATTCTTCCAACTGGGCCGTGACCTCTGGGAGGGCATGCTTGGTCCAGAAGATCTGCTCCATGCCCTGAAGGGTGCTTAGGCAAGCCTCGACGCTGGCGGTGTGTGTCGACGGCTCGGAATCTGAGAGTGCTAATAGAAACACTTGCATATCTTCCAGAATACAGCCGCAGTCGAAAACGATCAGGCTAGTCAGCAAGTTGCGATCCCGCAAGAAGGTGACGATTTCCATTGATCTTTGAGCTGCTTCTATGCAGCTCGCGCTGAACTCGTCGAACCACTTTCGCTTGGAGCTGTTGGCCAATCTCTTCTCGTGGAAAACTTTATATAGCAGGAACGGCCGGGTTGCGAAAATGACTGCGCTCCAGTATCGGAGATGAAGAACCGCGACTGACCGCTCATGAAACGAGGCGACTCTGTCATATCGACGCAAGTGAGACGGCACATCGTCGTACCACTTCTGGAGGCTTGATACTGCAGCAGAAACAGCTGATGTAGACACCTTGGGAGAATTTGCCGCTGGCTTCTGGTACATCAGCTGGATGAGGCGACGCCTGAGATGTGCTAGTTGGCAGGATACGGCAAGATAGTCCAAGGGCATTGTAGAACCGGGGCCGAGCGTCTACACATCGGTTAGTCTACACCCCTTGTCATATTTGCCCTGCAGTCGATGAGGAACTTTACATGTTCTGAAGGAAGCCTCGGTAAGCCGCCGACAAGGTCCTCGTCAATGGCAATGGGAGTCCCGTAGCAGAGAGCTGTGTCAATATCTAGCAGATATAGACTACAAAACAGGCGGATGCTGAGTTGTTCTTTGAAGTCATGAGGCGATTTCATATCTTCTTGCGCATGCAGCCCCAGAGTGAATGCCACACGGGCGGCAGAGCCGACGTAGATGTAGGCAGTATTTCCGAACATGAACGATGACAGAGAAATGCTCTGCGACTGGTTAATAACCATTTGAACAGGCTAAAGTGACGGGAAGTTGCATATGTAAGACTTACTAGGAGGCATAGGGCGCGTATGCTTTCGGTATCTGCATCATCAAACATCGCAGGCACCAAAGCCTTAGCTAGGGTGAGATAAGTGGCAGACGGTGCCACTGGCGTGTTGGATTGCTCTCCTGCTGATTCGCTCTCGCATGTCAGGGCCAAAATTGAGTACAGGCTGCATAGAGCAGCGGGAGTTGCCGCTGTGGCATCGCCAGCATAGATCCGGTCAAGGGTGGCATGCAGCTGCTCTGCCGAGAAGAACCAGTAAACAGAGTGGACATCGCGGAAGAACCGTGCAATGCACCGATCAGAGAGATCACGCCGCGGCAAGTTTATGCGGCGTGGAGCGGGTATGACACCCAGCGAAGACTCTGGCGTCGGCGGAGGCACAATCTCAGTTGCCGTAAGAGGTTCTAAGACGTCGCTCTTTGGTGCATCGGGTGGCCTGGGCCGTCTCAAAGACCGCACTGTGGAGTGGAATAGATATGCCGAGCTCGCTCCCACATATCCTTAGACAACTGAGTGTTATGTGTGAACCAATGGTTTACTAGACTTGGCAAGACTCACGTTCTACGCCCTTGGAATCAACTCTCAGTTTTCCGACTTGGGCGTGGACGGACCCAATCTCTTCAGATATACAAGCAGCCTCATGGCTCGGTGTCGCTCCCGTCGCTACGGTTTGTTCTCGAGGACTGAGCAACGAGTGGCTGTTCAACACGGCATCATTTGCCGGGATTTGATAGTCAGTCTGGTCTTCCGTATCGCTCCTCTCCATCTGGCTGACGTAATCTTTCAGCGTCTGAAGGCTTAATTCCGTATCTGGCATCAAACGCTCGATGATTCGGGTCATGTATCGGAACTCCTCTTCGGATACCCTGTAGTATGGACGCTGCCTCCTCCGAGAAGGATCAAGGCGACAGGGAGCACCAATCCCGGCACAGAATTGACACGGTCCTGGAACTGATAGATGAATACTTAGTCGTCCATGTTTTTCGTTCTTGGGTGGAGGCCACCTACTTGGGTCGACGCACTTTTGCACGAATCTTTATTAGCGAATGCCTCATCTTGGAGAGGTTCGACGATTCAAACCTTGGTCTTCCTGCTCTTGCATCTGTCACAGCTCATCGCTACCCGCCGCTTCGCCCGGCGTTCATTTGCTGCTTGGAGTGTCGCCATGGTCTGTCTGTCGCTCGCGGCTTCGTGGCTGTTCGTCGGATCTATTACACGACATCGGATGTGATGCCGAGCACGGAATGGAAAACTGGACATAGGCCCATATCTACGGCAACACCAAGAGATGGTATTGGATCTTCCGTACACAATTGCCGTGACCCCATCTCTCGGCAATGCAGTCTGCGGGGGTGGCGCATCCTCCTCGCGACTAACTCCGCTTCCGCCTCCAGGGAGGGGGAGCACGAGTGACGTAGCCCTGTCATTATCATCAGCGGCAGACAGATTCTACCCGAGATCTTAGCATCGACTCTTTTCCCTCTATTCCTGATCAAGAAACCCTCGGAAGCAACACATCATGAGCGCTCGAATCTCGACCCCGGCAGAGGTGGAAGCAACCCAGCCTCGAATGCTCATAGGTAGTGAGGTACGGTTAAGCTTATCCGGGGCCCGGTCACATCGAGTGAGAGTGCCCAGCTGAGACATCTGTGTCGTACCATCTAGCTCGTTGAATCCTCCGACAAGGGAACATTCCCAATCTTCAATCCGGCTACGGGAAGCAAGGTGGCAGTTGGTAAGATCCATCAACGACTGACATGTTTGCAACCCCCGTGAGCTGAATCCTTCTCCCACAGTACCTGAGGCCACTGGAAATGATGTCAACGCCGCCGTCGCCGCAGCTAAGGAAGCGTTTCCGGCGTGGTCTTCGCTCGACCCAGCCAAACGCGGCACGTGTCTGAAGAAGCTGGCTGCTTTGATCAGAGAGCACAACAGCGAACTGGCTACGCTCGAAGCCACGTCGATGGGCCGTCCGATATCCGAGTATATCGATGGATATTCTGCGGTTGAAGACCTTGAGCACTATGCAGAGGCGTGGCCTCATATCCAAGGTCAATCCGGACTCAACACACCAGGCTACATCACCATCACCCTTCGATAGCCGTATGGGGTTGTAGCTGCCATCATCCCGTGGAATGCCCCAGTGCTCTTTCTTGCGAAAAAGGCGGCTCCCGCGTTGATCACGGGGAATACCGTGGTGCTCAAATCGAGCGAAAAGGCACCCCTGGCTGTGGCAAAGGTTGCTGAGCTGATCTTGAAGGCTGGTTTCCCCCCGGGCGTATTCAATGTCTTGTCAGGCCACGGCCTTCCAGCAGGAGCCGCACTGGCAAAGCACATGGACGTCCGAGCCTTGACATTCACAGGTTCAGGGCGAACCGGTCGGGCTATCCAGGAGATGGCCGCAAGATCAAACCTGAAGAAGGTTATCCTTGAGCTCGGTGGGAAGTCCCCAGCCATCGTATTTGAGGATGCCGACATTCAGAAAGCCGCAAACGAGACTGCGCATAGCATCCACTGGAACAGTGGCCAAGTTTGCATGGCCAACACCAGGATTTATGTCCAAGCCAGCATCGCCGGTACTTTCATCCAAGCCCTCAAACAAGCCTTTTCTTCCGTACGATCGGGCGACCCGCAATCCAAGGACGTCAACCACGGCCCCCAAGTAGATGGCACGCAATATCAATCCATCTTGGCGTACATCCAAGAGGGCGACAAGGAGGGCAGCCTCGCGCTTGGCGGCAAAGGGCACCTAGAAACCACTGGTGGCTACTTCATTGAGCCAACCATCTTCACCGGGACGCCGGAAGGTTCTCGCATCATGCAAGAAGAAGTTTTTGGACCCGTTGCCAATGTCAACAAGTTTGAAACTGAGGAAGAAGCGATCCAGAAAGCCAACGACACCGAGTACGGCCTCTACGCTGCCGTCTACACGAAGAACTTGGACCGTGCAATGAGGATTGCCAAGGCACTCGACTCTGGATATGTTGGGGTGAACTGCACGAGCCCTACAACGGCCAGGGATTTGCCGTTTGGAGGGTACAAAATGTCTGGCCAGGGACGAGAAGGCCGGCTTTATAGCATGGATAACTTCCTGGAGACGAAGAGCGTGATGACGAAGATTGAGGGTCTTTGAGATAGTACATGGATTTCTACTGGCCAGATATTTCCTAACATCATTCAGTCTGAGTATCGTTCTTTCAAACGATGTTGTTTCATCCCCCTCGTTCAATCCTTCAGCCGTCATATCACACACTCATGACTCTTCCCTCTAATGTTGGCTCTACGGCTCGTGAACGTCGAAACAGATGCATGATTTATTACCAGGGCAGGCGCAAGTTTCTCTACTTTAGAGAATTGGAATAGTTTGCTATTCTTGCCATCTAGCGTTTGGGTCAAAGCCCAACTCACAACTACCCAAGAAAATGGGAGCCTCTAAGATACAGGAGCTATGGGCCGAAAATCAGATTCGAGTGAGGAGTCCTTGAACTTGGTTCCCGAAGGGCTGGTGTGAGAGTTAAAAACGCCATCAAACATATCCTCGGCATATTGTTCCGCATCGAATCCATGTATCCAATCCTCGCGAGGAAACGCAATGGTTGCGGGATTCTTCTTCACCTCGTCCCAATTAGTCTTGTGCCAGAGATCCCTCGTTGATTCTCCGGTCTTTTGGACCGACCGGACACGATCGTACCTAAATAAAAAAACAAGCAGATTAGTCGAGAAATCCCTATGAAAAGGAGCCAAGATTGTCTTCATACCGAATCTCTTGATGCGTCCTCAACGCCTCCGGTATCTGATTCCGACCAGCGCGTTTCAGGCACACCGCGATAGTGACACCATCCTCCATAGCCTGGGTGGCTCCTTGTGCGCTAGTTGGAAGAAACGGGTGGGCAGCATCGCCGAGAAGGCATATCCGGCCCTTTTGGCTGACCCAGGTGGGAAGAGGATCACGGTAAACCAGCTTCCAGTCGACCAATGCGGGAGTTTTTTCCACGATGGCCTTGCAAACAGGATCCCAACCTTCCAGGACCTCGTAGACATCCTCGAGCTTCCCAGGAAAGGACCAGGACTCGTCTATGTCATGATCATCTTTGTGCGTCAGTACCCAGCAACAATCTTTACCGCCTTTGATGGTGGAAAAGAGAAAATGGACATCGGGCCCAATCCATCCGTTGAAAGTGTCCCCTTGATTGCAAAACTCTTGAGTTCTAGGATCCTTGATCATTTGCTCGTTGGTAAACCTGGAGGGGACATCCCGTTAACCCGAGAACTCATTTCACAATAAGATGAACCACTTACCATGCTCGCCACACAGCGTAGCCGCTGCTTTTGGGCCTATCCACATACCCAAGGACGAGTTCCCTCGCCTTTGACCGGACGCCATCCGCAGCAATGACGACGTCGCAGGTTACCTACAGCTCGTTAGTACGGAGATGAAAATGTGACATTGCGTTACCGAGAAAACCCAGATGGCAGCTGAAGGTGACCTACTTTCTGACCGTCCTTGAGAATGATGCCGGCTGCGCTATCGTCCTCAAAATACTCCAGAACTCTTTGACCAAGATGGATTGGGATCTCTAGGTCATCGCGTGCATAGTTGAATATGACTTCGTGGAGTTCTCCTCGATGGCCGTTCAGAACCGGGGCATCTGGGCTGGGGGCGTCTCTCTTTTGATGGTAGACAACGTCTCCGGTATCCCACTTGTGAATCCTGAAGCCATATTCTTGGATGTCAATGCACAGAGGGCGCAGCCTGGCGACAATGTCACCGTCAGACCAACGATGAAAAATCCTGCCTGCGTTGGCGCCAAAGGAAATGATGTCCCCAAGGACCTTCAACTCCGCAAACGACTCGAAAATCTCGACATCATGCCCTTGTCGGTGACATTCGATGGCTGCTGTAAGCCCTCCAAAACCTGCACCAATGACGATCACTTTGACGTTAGTCTTGGGTTGAGGCATGGTGAGAGTTGACGTGTTTCGGACGACGCGCGTTATTGGATCGTATTTACAATATTAGTGCGTCGGATACATGAGCTAAATATACGATGAGGAACTTACTGACACATCATCAACTTTAAGCCGGAATACCATTTCCCTTTGTAAATGACCTTCGGCTTGACACAGCCAGCTCGGCATTTGCCGGATGGATAGTCCGGCGCCCTCGGCTTTATTCTTCCGAAGCAATAGTTGACCGGCATGAATGGGTCAGACTCAGAGAATATGTGTTTATTAACTTGTAGAAGCTGACATCATTCCGGCTTAGAGTTGTTGTCATCCACTTCGGTCAACAATTTTGACGCAGGACTCTGAGATCATTCCCACGGGCTACTCATTCACCATCGAACATGACGTCTCATCCAGATTTCAACGCCAGCACAACTGGGACTGAGGTCGCCGCCACCTTTAGCCACGAAATCAAGGGGAAAACGGGTAAGTGAGAGAACCGTGGGTTAAAAAGTTCCGATCAAAACTGACCGTGTGCACCCAAAGTTGTCATCACCGGTGTAAGCCCTGATGGCATCGGCGCAGCTACTGCACAAGCAATCGCGTCCCAAGGCCCTGCGCGACTGATTCTTGCATCACGCACACGAGGGAATCTTGAGCTTGTGGAATCGACTATCAGGAAGGCCTATAAGGGTGTCCCCGTTGAGCTCGTCACTTTGGATCTCTCGTCTATCAAGTCAATCACCGACGCAGCCGCAGAGATCAGCTCGACCGTTGATAAGCTCGATGTCCTGATCAATAATGCAGGGCTTACTCTTCAGACTCGTACTATTGTGAATACTCCAGGTGAAATAGCCGCTGATCTTCAGCTTTTCACAAATCACATCGGCCCATTTCTCTTCACGGAACTTTTATTACCAAAGTTGCTCGCTTCTGAAACCCGCTCGGGTGTTGGATGGCCGAGGGTCGTCAACCTGAGCAGCCATGGACACCGGCTCTCCCCAATACGATTCAGCGATCACACGTTCAACCTTGACCTTTATCAGGGGGTCCCCGCAGATGAGCGACCACCGTCAGCAGTCGCATCCGGCTTTCTCCTGATGACAGACGGCTACCCCGGGTTCATCGCATACGGCCAGAGCAAAACAGCCAACATCCTACACACGGTTGAGCTCAACAATCGATTTCAACGATCCAGTCACTCGGGAATTGCGCTGTCTGTCCATCCCGGTACTATTAATACCGGCCTTTCTCGAAGCTGGGATGAAGCAGGACGAGCGACATTGGGGGGGACAGCACCAGGCGGTGTCTGGAAAACAATTGATCAAGGAGCTGCCACCACAATTGTCGCCGCGTTTGACCCAAAGCTGGGACAGGGAGAGAAGAAATGTTTCTGGTACTTGGCCGATTGTCAAATTGCCGACGACAAGTTGGCGCCGCATGCGAGAGATCCAAAATCGGCAGCACGGCTGTGGGAGGAGACGGAAAGAATGCTGAGCATTACCAGCACATTGAAATGAATTCCAGGTGTAGCTAGCTAAGATTTGCTGAAACCTGTTTCAATTTCCTCATATTGACATAAGAACTACCGTATGCATGCTCTGCCGCGAGTCAAACTGACTGTACGTGCACGCTGATTGCGACTCACATCCACGGCTGGATAGATGGTATCTCGGAAAACCCCAGCCAAATCCATGGTCCGATCACTGGATAGGTAATACCTGGGAGTCACGGAGGTGTCAAACATGCACTTACTGCCTGCCCTGCGCAATAGGGCATAGCTCAGTTTGACTGTAGGCCCCGCCATTTACGAACGGCCACGTCGTCTGGCTTTCTCAGAATAAGGCTAGTCTGACGACAGTAACTTACGATGGTCGGCAATTGTGATCACTAGGCCCTCCAGTCATCTGTCAGTCAGCGATTTGCATGGTTCCCCTCGGTTCGTTGCCCTCAGCGGGAGGAATGCCAAGGCAGATCCTTGCCGAGGTATACGACTCATAAGAATCCAAAGGCCCTTATTCGCCTGATTGACTCCTTGACGGACGATACCTGCCAAAGTGTCGGATCTATCAATCCTAGCGGCTTCTTCCCACCCCGCACACAGACACAACCGCTCTCTATCACTCCACTTCCCCATGGGGTACAGCCTTGGCCTTCTTACTGTGATTGTGAATACTACTCTGGATCTGAGATACGCGTTCGAGTATGTAAAGGCTTGGAAAGACCTCGAAATGATCCCCATTCTTCTGGCAGCTCCAAACTTGCAGGGGAACTTGAATGCACACCATCGATCGCAATGACCGACCAGAGAGATGACACGATCCGCGCCCATTGGCGTTGCTTTATTGCCTGTGGGATTATTGTGCTTTCTCCCTTCCAATATGGACTTGACTTTGGCTTGATCGGCGGCCTACAGGCCATGCCTGGATTCCTCAAGGTAGTCCCCAATCCTTCCCCAACACATGGTGCTGAAGTCTGACACGAATCAAGATCTACGGTTATCAAGCGCCAGAGACTGCCATCGGCTGGAACATTTCTACAACTCGCCAACAGCTCATATCCTCCTTGATGACTCTCGGGGCCTTCATCAGCTCAAGCCTTGCTGGTTTTGTTGCAGCCAAGCTTGGACGCAAGTCGTGTCTATGGCTGGCATGCGTGCTTTGTGCAGCTGCGAACATTATCATGATGACAACAACGCACATTGGCCCTCTTTACGCCGGCCGCCTTCTCATCGGCCTGGCTAATGGTTACTTCATGACGTTCTCCCAGCTATACATCCAAGAAAGCAGCCCGGCAAAGTATCGAGGACTGTTCCTGAGCTTCTTTCAGTTCTGCACATCTTTTGTGAGTGAGTTCCGGTGGCCGCCTCTTTTCAACCTCCACTGACTCGATCATGACCAGGGGACACTTATTGGCACCATTATTGACTGGTCGACTGCAAAGCGACCGGACCGAAGCGCCTATCTCATCCCTCTTGGAATAATCTATGTTGTGCCAGGGTTTCTGTGCATTGCCATGTTTTTCATTCCCGAATCACCCCGCTGGCTTATTCTACAAGGTCGATTTGATGAAGGCCTTGCCTCATTGAAGAGGCTGAGGCCCAGTGACGCCGACGTCGAGGGGGAACTTGCCGAAATCAGGCTCGCCATTGAACGAGAACAAGAAACTACCAGCGGAGTCGGCTTCTGGGACATGTTCAGCAATCCCGTGGACAGAAGACGAACCGGAATCTCTGTCGGTGCTGTTGTGCTTCAAGCGGCTTCGGGATCCATGTTTATCATCGGTATGACACCTGATTTCCCCTCTCGGTGAATGACTTTCATCCTGTCTGCACATGCTAATAACCATCAGCGTACAAGGCTTATTTCTTTGCCATGGCGGATGTGGATGACCCTTTCGCGATGAGCAATGTTCTGAGCACCGCCGGAATCGTTGCCATCCTCGCCAATGCTCTGATTGTCGTCCGTTATGGTCGTCGCCGCGTTCTCTTAATGACTGGCCTCCTTATTGCGGGATGTTTCCAACTCATCATTGCTGTCGTATATGACAAGAATCCAGGCACAAAAGTGACGGGAAAAGTGATCGTCGCCCTTTCTTGCCTATACATGTTCGGTTACAACGTGATATACTGCCCCCGTCTAACCATTTGATCCTTTGCTAACGGCAACCAGGGAATGATTGCCCCTTACTCTTGGCTGGTTGGTGGAGAGGTTCCGTCTCAACGCCTCCGCAGTTACACATTTGGCTTTGCTGCCGCCATCGGCTTTCTGGGCGCATGGCTCGTTACCTTTACCGCGCCCTACTTTATCAACCCGAGTTCTCTCAATTGGGGCCCCAGATACGGTTACATATGGTTCCCATCTTGCGTTGTCGCCGCAGGATGGGTTTACTTCTTCCTTCCTGAATTGAAGGGTAGAACATTGGAGGAAATCGACCAGATGGTAAGTAGTGCTCATGTTGCATGCCTTCATGTATGGACAATTGACATAATGTGATTTTAGTTTATGGAAAGGCTTCCGGCTCGGAAGTTCCGTACACATCAAAGCGTCAGTCTTCGAGCCGAAAGCAAGAAGGAAAGAGCTAGCATGGAAGCGGAGGTTTGTGAAGCTGAGAAGGTCTAACGTCACCAAAGCGTGGAAATATTGGAGACTGGTCCTGGAGGTATGAGGATATCTGGCAGTTCTCTTCAGCCTTGCCAGAAAGGCCTTTTCTTTATCGATGTCGAATATTTGACTTTAATGTGATATTAGACATTATGCGGCCGTATTGTTTCATCTAAAGACCCTTGTTTATTTCGAGGATAACAGCCGGTTGACCTCTACGACTGCACGGATTAGGCACCCACAGGCCCCAACGCCCAAATCTGGTGTGACGTCTCTTCCCTCTTCAACGACTATTTCCGTAGCTCTTAGAATAGCCCTTCCCTCTCTGTAATTCCCAGCAGCCTCGAGCAAGTATGATTCACTCAAGATGAGGGCAAGGGGGTTCGTGATGCTTTTCCCAGCAATGTTGGGCGCGGCCCATGACGCGCCTCGGATATCTCAACCTTAACCCCTGGCGCCAGTCCGAGAGAACCCACAAGCCCAGCCGCCAAGTCGAAGATATCCCCATATATACGATGTGAGAACTACATCGAATCGCCGAGGATGTCTCACGATCGTGCAACATGCGGCAAGAGTGGTACACTTGACTGCCTCCGCAGCGATATCATTTCCAATTGCATGCTCGACTCCGACGGATACATCTTCCGTGACCTCTCTCATTATGACGAGATCGAGTTTGTTGCGGCAGCTGGAGATGCGTGGAAAGCCCTTGATTGGCCGTAGGTTGACAAAGACGTCCAGTTGACGTCGGATAGCCTTATTGAGGTATGGGTATGTTTGCACTGAGCCGTCTTCCTGGGTGCAACTAATGCGCTTTCGAGATTATTGACGATGAGCGGCGCTTTGATACTTCTCCAACAGCACAGAGACGGCGAACCGTGTCGGGTGGTAGTACATGGGCGACGCGGAGGTGGCTTCGTCTGCAATTTCGATATCCCCCCACTCGATCGGGATGCCCGTGGCCTCGAGTACATGCTGAGTAGCTATCATAATCTCGGGGCCGATTCCGTTTCCTTACAGAATTCCGATGCGCATCATTGTTGAATGATGCTCGCAGCTTCGTAGTTTACGTTGATATTTGAAGCCTTGTAGAATTGATGAACACTGGAGGATTTTGGCACAAAGGAAGTCTAGAAGAAAGCGAGAATCGATAGATTAGAAATTCTTTCATTATATAGATACTGAACGACCAGCGGTGCTCTTGGTTTTCTTTCCAATGCCGGCTTCATCCGATACTCATGGATTGATTATGGTGCGGCTGAATGCCGACTGCCGGTTCAGAACGAGACGGCATTTCTCCGAGGTGCTCATGAAACCTACCGCAAAGCGGTCCAATTCTCGGTCGTGTCCCGGCTAAGTGAGTCCAATACCTAAGTAGTAAGCACGTAGCACAATAATCTCCGCCGTCGTATCGTCAGTACACGGCCTCTCTTGCCAGGCGCAATTTCAACGGTGCTACTTATCCAAATTCGTGAACGGCGAAACCTTCCTCGCAATTCTTCAAGCCTTCTCTAGCTCACGCAACTGCTGTCGAATCTTTGACATCTATTGAGAACAAATGGACTCCACGAGAGGCTACTACGTGCTTCACCTTGCCGCATTCCCAACCAACTGGAGTGTAAGTGAGCGGTCGCCTTCATTTAGCCAATCACGATGCATGGAAACGGATCTATCTGCAGACCTAGGACGCAAACCACAAATTGATGTGGCGCATATGGCAAACGGTAAGCCCATTCATTATCTGGGCCAAAGAAACGCCATGAAGTATGAACCACTTAAAGGTAACATTCGACCAACAGGTTGAGAACGCCCTGCCATATGCACACTCTAATGTGTGTCCTACGCATCGAAATTCTGTGTCATAGAGTGTCAAGAGTGATAAAAACTTCAATATGATGACGAGAGCAACTGGCGAGCAGCCGCATCTTGTTGCCCAAGAGGCTCGAAAATAATTACTGATCAAGATAATAACCGATCACCCTGACGATTTGCTATGCTCCCAAACCGAAAAAGGGCAAGGTCGAGAAAGTATCGAGAGTGGTTCCTGCGCAGACATTCACATTATTCCCCCGTCCCTTGTTCCATCCGTGCAATCCTTGGTCATTAACAACAGCAATCCAAACATTCGAGACAGCATTCACAAGTCTCGCCACACAACCAACAACAACACATTGCGGCAACACTGGTTCTCGTTAACTTCAATCGATGGACATCTTGATCAAATGGTCTACCTACCAGGTGTAAAGACAGCCATGGCTCTTCTCTTCCTGAGGAGGGGGCTGCTGTTGGTATTGCATCTACGTACGACCAGTAAGCATACACAGCATAACATTGAATGGCATCCAAGGATATCGACGACGTACCTGCTGGGGAGGGTAGCCCTGGCCGGGAGGCGGGTATCCACCTTGAGGATACCTGAGCAAAAACCGTCAGCAGACTCTCTCGCCTTCAGATAGCGCTGGTTTACTTACCCTTGGGGGGGAGGGGGGCCGTATTGACCGTACTGCTGCGACATTTTACGAGGAGATTTCTCAGGATATGATTCAGGGGAGAAATTTCGAGAAAGAGGAAGTGATGAAGGCTGCCCGGCTATATACAGCCGACCTGTTTGCTCCCATAGATTAACGGCGACCAACAGGGGCGGATCGCGAAATGGTTCGGCAGCAGCCAAGTCTTGGCTTACGGAATTTCGGCATGTCGTGAAATACGACTTCTTGGCCCGCTTGGCAGCTTGCTACACGGACAGGACATGCCTTGATGCTGCGCAAGGCTCAAAATTGCCGTGCCGAGATAACCTGATGACCAGAGAGAGGCCTCGCGGTTTGTGTGCCATTTCGACATCGTAGTTGATCCCCCCTGTGTCTTGTCCTATTACGCTATCTGACTCTGCGAAAAGGTCGCGACTCGGCAGTCGGCACCGATGAGACGCGCTTTGGGATCTGAAAGCCGGCTTGCGCGTCGGAGTGGCGGAGCAGGCGGAGCAGAAGGTGTTCCCACCTCGGTTCTTGCTTGGCAACAGCGCATTGCGGCACAGGGACTTGGATCACCTGATTTTGGTTGGTCACCTGGAGGCCGGAGACACATGTGCAAGGTAAGCCTATCACCTGCACACGGTTGAAACGCGACGCTAGGCAACTCGCATAATTTGTCGGGGCCGATAGGGGAAAGGAACATGGATCATCCACTGAGAGCCTTCACTGGTATGCACTCCACAGCCAAGCGCTCTCTCAAGGCTGTGCCAGTCTGACTGCGTTGATGGATGCGGACACAGGATTCGGCGTCGCCGGCTCGGGGTGTAGTGAGGAAATGGTGGATGCGTCTGACGATTAGGGACTGAGATACGGTACAATGTGTACTCCGTACATGCGTGGATTGTTAGCTGGGCGAGATATAAGCCACTCTCTTCTCCTTCTTGAACGTTATCTCGTCTTTACCACTACTAGTTCCTGCTTCGGTAAGAAATGACAATAGTGTTAGTAACTCTCGGTAGGTTCTGAAAGAGTGGTGGACTTGACAGTCGCGTGCAAGTTGATATCAACAAGCGAGCCTTGGCAGTCAAGAAATTGCACAATTGTATCCCGGTAGGGCCAGCAACGTTTAACAATGACAGAAAGGAGACACGGCGCTGCGAAAGAACCGTGAACAACAATAGCAAAGATGGCATGCCAGCCCTCAAACTTCCTACTTGTGCTACAACTGAGTCGTAAAAGTCAAATATATCCAATACTCCGTCAATTGTTTCACTTAAACCTACCAAATCTCATGCCGACCACGGAAGTCTGACGCTTTGCCCTTCATAATACAATGTCATATCGCAAACAGAAATGACTTCCCCTTGCAACTCCTTTCTGATCATCGAAAGTCTCCCGGCATACTCGAGAAGCGACTCGGACCACCGTTTCGCTCTTCTCCCGAGTAGCTTGAACCTCACCTGAACGAGTCCGCTCCACTTGCCTGACTCTTGAACTTCGTTGTGGCCAGAGGTATTCGTTTCTCCAATCCTAGGCTGCTCATTGAAGCGCCCGACAAGCAACCAAGCTCTTACAAGTTCAGATATAGCCAGAGGCATCACACCCATCTGACCATGTCTTCCCGCGTACGAGACAGCGGCCTGAGAGTGAATCAAGAACTTGACGGCATTCAGATTTCCAGAGGCAGCCGCAACCATCAGAGCTGACCCCACTGGACACCCTTCAAAGTCGATATCAGCGCCCATCGACAGGCAATTCTCCATGACATCAACGTGGTTGAGGAATGCGGCCCTGCACAAAGGGCTCCATCCTCGCTTCGGCTCCAGATTGAGGATTCTCCTGAATGTTTCCCTCGGCAACCGCGTCTGAAACTGCGAGAACCTTGAAGTCAGGAAAGCCATATTGTTCAAGGGAGTCCACTGGAGATGCCATGGGAACGCAGTCGTTTTGTGAATATCTGCATCGCCGAGAACCAGGCCGGTCATGTCCTCTCTGCAAATGCAAGAATGCATCAAGCTCCTGCCACCGGCATCCTCCATAGTGATATCGCAGCCCATCGCCTTCAAGGTCAATACTTGTGGTGGACTGGTCTTCACTTTTTCACATGGAGTTGGCGTCTGAGAACAAAGGCTGTTTCGAAACTCCGAGTCGTCGTAGGGGTCGAGGGAGAAAGAAGAAGCGTTCTGGGCCATACGAGAATGACAGATGTCAAATCTCGACTCAAGACGTCGAAAGATGGAAGTCTCTGATGCACCCAAGCGAATTAGGTGGTCTGCCATGTCGGTTGTTTTCGCCATCGTGAGCGGTGACCGACCAAATGAATCGACGGCGTTGACGTCCACCCCCTCCTGAATCAGTACAGATGCTGCATCCTGGTCTCCCAAGATTAAAGCAAGCTGTAGGGGAGTATGGCTAAGCCGTCCTTGGCGATTGAGAAACCTCGACATGGCCTCTTGCCGGGACAACTGACATTGTTGTCTAAGGGTAGGTATTGTTAGCCAAAGGGTAATAGCCCAGGGTTGTGGCGTGTGATTACTTACGCAATTGTGTCAATTCTCTCTTTTACACACCTTATAAGCGCTTGCAGTCCATCTGCGCTCTTTGCACCAATCGGAAAAAAGAGAGGCTCGTCGTCTCCGCGAACCAAATCGCCACCTTGTATCAGATATGCGTCGAGAAGCTGGGGGAGGAGTGAGTGGCAACTATTATCCCTGGCCACCTTTTCAATCAAGCTGAGATAAACACCCGGCGGCGATTCCTGCACAAGCCGCGTGGCGTTTGCTCCTTTGTGCAATAACCATTCGGCGATACCGAGTCGATCTTGCAGCAAAGCCAAGACAAGCGGCGTGTGTCCCCGGGATAGTGGGAAATCGATCTCAAACCCACTGTCTACCAAGGCCTTGCAATTCTCGAGATCATCGTTGAAGATTGCTCTTTCAAAAGATGCTCTCATCATCCTAACCTGGCTGGTTGAAGACGGCTTGCAGCCAGTGGTGAGATATTTGCTTGCCACGGCCCCAAATGCCCCATCTAAGCAGTCCAAAATATGACGGTATCCCCTCTCCGTAGCGTACGATCCGGGGCTCTTTGCAGAAATATCCCAAGTCTCCGATGCATTGTGCCGTAACAACAACTTCGTCGCCGAGACATAACCGTTCCGAACAGCTAGATGAAGAGGAGTACTGCCGTCGCGGGCTCCAGCATCGACAGCCGCGCCGTTCGAGATGAGAAGACTCATGCACTCAAAGCTATTCGACGCAGCTGCAAAATGAAGAGGTGTAAGTCCCTCTGCAGATTTTGTGTTAATGTCCGTCATGATGTCCTTGGTGAGGTAAAACTTGAGACAATCGATTCGCTGATTGTTCATTGAGGCGAGGTGAAGAGCGTTTATGCCATGGAAAGTTACATCGACTCCCTCGAAGTAAAGGGCAGAGGAGATGGTTCTGTCCCAAGGCATGGTGATTTGATGACTTGTGCAGTGGGCTAAGAGCCTATGCAGGAACGCAACGTTGCCCCGGTAGACGGCTGCCGTAGCAGGGTCTCCAGCGTCATCTCTGTCCAAGTCGATGGCCGGATCAGCTCCCACTTCCAGTAGCAACTCCGCGGATCGAAGTGACAAGTGAAAAACATGGTGGGTTAGGGCTGAGAAGAACGGCCGGTGAACTGCCCTTCCGTTGACATTGCAACCTTTTCGGACAAGTTCTTTTATCAACCACACGATCCTGTCGTCGCACGATTGTGTCGCTGTCAAGTGTAGCAACCGTAGTCCTTTCTCATCGGGATTGGCCTCGTTGAGCTGCTCCGCATTTGAGTGATCCAACAAGTCTTCCACCATCCTTTGCCCTTGCGTTGATGAAAGTATTCTGAGCGCGATGTCTCCTTGGCAGGCAAGCTCGATGGCTGAGAGCCCCTTTGTCCGTTGGTGAACGCTGACATCATTGGCGAGAAGAACATTGACTACATCCGCGTCATTCTGTTCGACAGCGCATTTGAGGAACTGCACAGCATGTGTGGATGCCTTGACGGATGGCCAAAATCTGGTCGAGAGTATACCTTGACGCACGGTGCTTGCAGATATGCACTTCGCCGCCTGTTTCTCACTCGAGCCAAGAAGCTTTGATAGGAGGGGGGTGAGCCCAGACTGGTTGCTCTGATGTTCGTAGGCGGCCATGATTCCGAGCTTTAAACAAGACATGACGATCCCGTCGATGCGCTTCAGTTGACTTTCTTCTGCTTCAGCCTCGGAATGGGAATTCGTTTTAAGCTCAGGACCCGAATCCTTGTCGGGCTTGGAGTGAGAATCCTGACGGAACACTCGACCCAAGGAGTCACAAAGAAACTCCCACGTTGTGCGCCCGTCTTCAGCATGACCACTGAGGGAGTCCGAGGGAAGTAGGACCTCAATAACTTCGAAGGACGGATCATTTTGATCAAGGAAGACCTTCTGAATGTAGAGCTCTGCAGGCAATCGCCCCTTAAACCTCAGCTCGTGGGCATTTGGGTACAAGGTCAGCAAGAGACTCGCGCAACCTCGAGATGCTAAGCTTCCAAGCTTGTGCAATGGAGTAGCAGAACCGGGGGGCGGATTTCCTGGTTCTGCCCCAGCATCCAGAAGAGAACGCATGACAGCCTCAGAGCCCCAGCCGGCTGCTGTGTCGAAGATGGGCCCATGACTCTGCCAAAAGCCCGGGATTTCTGCGCATAGGTCAATGAGGCTTGAAGCGATACTCAAATCATCCTGACTGCTGACGTTGACGTGAGAGAGAGAGGTCTCGCCGACACTATTTCTCATGCAGAGTGCCGTAACAATGTCTTCCGGAGAGCAGTCCGAGCAATACTCCAGAAGAAGCGACGGATTTCCTGACGCCAGCATGTGGAAAATTGTCTGACCCTCGGAATCTTGGCAAGAAAAACAACCTTCTTTCTCCCCAAACGCCCGGATCACATTCAACTGTTCAGTTTTCTCCCGAGAGTAATCGATGTTTTGCAGTGGCACCTCGCCCCAGACATCCCTAACCGAAGGGTCACATCCGGTGTCAAGTAGACATTTGATGCTCTCAAGTGACTTGTGGAACACAGCATGGTGCAACAACGTTTGGCCGTCTTCCAATATTGGTGCAGAAACGTCGAGGCGGTTGTCGCTGAGGCAATGCGCGAGCAGATCAACCTTGTCCTGCAAGATCGCATCGCGGGCCGTCTCAACCAGTGCCTCTTTTGACAGACAAATTCTGGGGTCAACCAGTAGAGAGCTTTTCGTGTAAGGAAGATTCTCACGGACAGCCCATTTCCAAATAATCAACCCAACACGAACGCTCCAGTCGAGCTCGAAAGAGGTTGACGATTGAAGATGCTGAATGAGCTGAAACGTGGATGTTTGCATAGATGGAGCATCGCAATGCCATTTCCATTCCAGTTCATCGCCAAAGACTTTCTCGAGAGTGGTCATCTCTGAATCTGTCGGGACCACGGCCGACGAGAGCAGTCGAATGACAGGCGTCATATCCTCACATACGACGCATAATACACAGGCCACGGAGAAGACTGTCCCAGCGGCAAGTGACATGTTCCGCGGCTTTGCGCCATCCTCCATGAGAAGATCGATGATCTCCATCCTCCGGGCCGGCGATGGAAGTGTGTTGAGACCGTAGCGCTTATCCATTGACAAGACAGCGTCCACTTCACCAAGCCCGAGGACACCGAGTATTGAGATGATGGCCAAATCAAGTAGGCTGAGGTTTCCAAATTTGTCGTCGCGCGAGGCACCTTCTTGGAAATGAAGACGGCATATCTCTGGTAGGTTCAAGGCAAAAGCCATGTGAAGCGGCCTCCATCTAGGGTTGAGAATGAGTTTGCAGGCCTCTTTATGGCATTCTGCTTGCTTGGTGAGATCTTGACCGGCGGTGAGGCAGATGTCATAAGACAACCAGATCGCCCAGTTCATGAAGCATGCCGTCTTCGCCGGTTCAAACAAATCCTTCGCAAGGTTGTAGACTGTTTCGTCGTTCAGCCCATCCCGCGTGAGACCGAGCCAGCGGCTTGCTGAGTACTGGTAGAATAGGTCCAATTTGTCCTTTTCGAACGTGAGCCTGAACTTCTCCATGTCTCCGTCCGGTTTCTTGTCAAAGTTCCTCAGCTGTAGGAACCTGAGACACTGGGCCGCGAGAAGATTCTTGCAACCAGACTCAGAGATTGAGTAGGCTGTAAGGCTAGGGCGTTGTGCGGTCCCGGCCAAGGCAGTCTCATCCATGAGAAACTCCTGTACGGAGAAGTGGGCGAATTCAAAGTACTCCACGCCCCTTTCCATCCCTTTTCGAATCAGGCTGCTGCATCCCCTCACAATGTCGCGCTCTGAGACTGTGTTGTGCGAGTTGAGGGTCGCGCCGAGAGCTTTTGGTGTTGAGATCGCATGCTGTAGCTGTGGAATTGACAGCTTTGGTTTCGCAAACGCTATGAACTGGAGACACATTTGCACCATGGTTCGAACCCCGGGAGAAGAGCGGTTGAGTCGCTCGAGTAGACGTCGGTAGCTTTCTGGCAGGTTCGGGGGCAGTTTCTTCAATGCCTCGAGCCGTTCTCCGTCATGGAGACAATCGCAAAGATAGTCCAGTTGACACACGACCCATCGGAACCTGCCATGAGTTAGTTGAGCGCCAACATTGAATTTCGGTAGTCTATTCACATACATTCCCTTCGCTTCGCGGATGAGCGTCTCCGTTATTTGGTCCTTCACGTCCAAGTTGGTGATTTGGAGTTGGCGTCTCTGGATCCTCCGTTCCAGCTCCACGCCAATGTAGAGTCGAATGTCGTCTGTATGGGCAGCAATGGAAATGTGGGTGAAGTCTTCCTCAAGCACCTCGCGAATATCGGTGTGGTCTCGACTGAATAGGGCCATGGAGATATTGGTCGTGTAATTCGCGAGTTCGGCCAGAATCTCAACAGTTTGCTCAGTGCGGTCGCTACATTCGTCAAGCCCATCGACGATGATGATCGTTTGGTCGAAAAGCTCGGCCATCTCCCCAATCTTAGCCCGCAGGTCGTCGGGATCGGGTTTCTTAGGAAGCTCTTTCGACGGGTGGAGCTCAGCGTGATACCGGGAGAGGATGTCAAAAGCCTGGGGTTTTTGGAGAGCCAACTGGTGTGCGACAGCGCCAAGGATGTGGACAGCATCGCCTGTTCTCGGGTCTTTGTAGTCGCAAAAGAAATAGCCAACGCCAACTTCTTCGACGTCGTAGCTGCGATTCAGGGCCTCTTGGATAACTGCTCCTGCCAGCACCGTCTTGCCGGCTCCGGGTATGCCGCTTAGCCAAATTTTCGAGTCTGGCGTCTCCAACCACTGCCTGAAGGCCGGTGACTCGGTCAACCAAAGGCCTGTCATTGCGTGGCGGAGTTTCACGCTCGTGTCGAGGGTATCTCGGGGGCTGATGGGCATGAAGTAGCTGAGTATCTTCTGTTTTCTGTCATCGACGTCAATTTGTGTCTTGATTTCAATCCTCTTCACAATGTCCTCAACTGATGCGACCTGCCGACTGAGCTTATCTGTCTTGGACAGGGCCAGTTGCAACTTTCGCATAGAATCTGCAGATAGAGCGAGAGTAAGAGTTTCCTTATGACGCGAAAGTTCGCCAAGCAGATCCTTCGTTTCGGAAGCTGAAAATGGCCACTTGAGCTGTCGAGTCAAAGCAACAGCTCGAGACCGACTTGGGTTATCGGAAGCTTTCTTAACCCGTTTTTCGATCTTCGCCAGTGTCTGATTACAGTGGCTCAAATGATGGATGCGAAGAGTAGGATCGAAGAGATCCTTCTCAGCCTCCAGTTCAACAGCAAGGGCGTGAAGCTGCCGTAAGTCGGTGCTGAGAGTGTTTATTTCGCGGGCGAGCGTTGCGATGTCCTCATGGGCGTCTTTTACGCCTCTTGCATACTTGAAGACAGCTCTGAAGACCAGGTCGGCGAGACCAATGAGGCCAGCAAGGCTGGCTGCCACGGACAGCGGGTCAGACATCTGGACGGCTCGATGGGAGATGAGAGTGGCGCTGAAGGGCGTGGGAAAGGCTGGTTGCCGAAAGCCAGTGAGGATCTAACGCGTTCTAGGATGAGGTTGAGGCATTTTCCATACGAATGTGAGGTGCCGAATGAGATGTTGGTTCAACCAAAACAAATGCACAGCCACCAGCCAATGCACCCGCCACACAATTGCCCTGGGCAGACCGCAACCTGCATGGAATAGTTGACGTTCTGCGCTTCGTGGCTACGCCTGCCTCTGCCACCTTAGTACGACGAAGCAGGGCTTAGAAGGCACTCCAAGGCTGACTAGAGAGGTCCGAATCACGATCGCCCAAGTTGTTATGTCAGAAGTCCTTTTGACCAGGCAGTGAAGCAGTGGGCCGACCCTGTAGTTCCGACAATACTTGGTACGTATCTCGAGGTCCTACCCTATACTATCTCGGCACTTAGACTATCTCCCAGCACCAACATTTCACTTTATGCAGATGAGAAAATAAATCCAGGTAGTCATACGGAGACTCATTTTCTCGTTCTCCATTTTAGACCTATCGAATATTGATAAACAAAGGTTTCTGCGGCCCGGCAGGTTCATTCTAGCACCGTTAAATACGGAAGCGAGAAACCCTACTCGATTCGTAGCAGAACCATTTTGTGCCAGCCCCCATTCTACACTGAGTGGCCTCAACGGGGCCATAATTACCATGATGCCTGTAGAGTACCAGTCGTTCATTTAATAGTATGATGCACAGCTTAGTATAGTTCGTCCGACAATCATTGTGCGAACAAATCGACCCCAACCTACCAATTTAGTCCACCTACTAGTAAAAAATGCAGAAGTAGCCTATTAAAAGGGCCTTGATCAGGCTCAGAACCACCTCCAATGCATTGACAAGACAGGCCGTATCCTTTCCGCCCATAGTTACGGTCCGCAACTCCGGACCATAGGGATGTGGCATGAGAAGCCCCCTCCAACACTCAGGAAAGTATCATGCAGATTGCGGGGTGAAGCTGCGGCGCCCCTCCAATTTAACTGGCATAGAAAGACGGATGATCGCTAAAGCAGCGAGACGTGACCAGAGACCTGGAGGCTCATGAGCACAGACAAGCGGGCACTAACATGAGATGTTGAGTGCACGGCCAGTTCGAAGGGCAAGCAGGACACCAGACCATTTTCAGTTGCGGCTCAATAAAGCCTCCAATGGGAACCCCTGGCGACCTTTGGCCCATGTCCGTCCCGATTGACAGGCTTGGGAACGGATGACTTCCCCCCTGGCATCTAGCCACAGTTGCACTCAGGTCCACTCTCAACTGTCTCAGATCCTCGAATCCGACCTGATGTAGGGCTGCCAGTGACGACTCCAGGCGAGTGGCGGATGAATCTGGAAGCCTTCCTCGTCCCCGTCTCACGCTCTACCTGAACCGCAAAATCTCGCCATGATCATCACCGACCGCCCCTATGCCACGCCACTTCTAAGACCATCCGGGCCTTTCCACCTCTCGGGAACGATTAAGCATCCGGCAAAGTCATTTCCACTGCCTTAGCGAGATCCGACCTGGCGATGTTGCCAGGCTTGCTGGGACAAAGCTGTAACAGCATCTTCGGCTCTGTGACCCTCTTTCGCCCTGGAGGAACCTAAACGCACGTATCGATCTGGAATACGCGGCTGGAGTCTTGGGGATGGCCGACTATATAAACGCCCACCATGCCTCTGCCTCTGAGAGTTTTGAAAGCTGCTCAACACGTTCTTTTTTGATTCATACACAGCCTGTGGCTTGATTCCTTTCTTTACCTTCATTTATACTTCTTTTCGTACGAACTCCAAACATCATCATGAAGAACCTTGCTGCTTCTCTCTCCTTCGGCTCGGCGTTGATCGCCGCTGTCCGAGCGCAGCAGGCCTGCACCTCGACGACGGAAACTCACCCCGCCCTCACCTGGTCGAAGTGTACCTCAAGTGGCTGCACTGAGGTATCGGGCGCAGTTGTTGTTGACGCGAACTGGCGATGGACTCACACTGTCGATGGCAGCACCAACTGCTATACGGGCAACGAATGGGACACCGATATCTGTACCGATGGCGAGACTTGTGCTGAGAAGTGTTGTGTTGATGGCGCAGACTACGAGTCTACCTACGGTGTTACGACGAGTGGAAACCAGCTCAGTGTTTCCTTTGTGACTGTCGGTTCCTATTCCACCAACATTGGCAGCCGTCTCTACCTCATGGAGGACGATACGACGTACCAGATGTTCACCCTTCTGGGCAATGAATTCACCTTCGATGTCGATGTATCGGAAATCAGCTGCGGCCTTAACGGCGCTCTGTACTTCGTCTCTATGGACGAGGATGGTGGCATGGCCAAATACGATGGCAACCAAGCCGGTGCTAAGTACGGTACCGGATACTGCGATGCTCAGTGCGCTCGCGATGTCAAGTTCATCAACGGAGTGGTAAGCTCGGCGACCCATCTCCCCTTCAAATCCACTAACGCCTCCTAGGGTAACGTCGAAGACTGGGAGCCCTCGAGCAGCGACTCCAACTCTGGTGTCGGTAACCTCGGTACCTGCTGCCCTGAGATGGATATCTGGGAGGCCAATGACATCTCCACTGCTTTCACGGCTCACCCCTGCACCACCCTGACTCAACACTCTTGCGAGGGCGACAAGTGCGGCGGAACCTACTCCAGCTCCCGCTACGCCGGCACCTGCGATCCCGACGGATGTGACTACAACCCTTACCGCCAGGGCAACGAGACCTTCTATGGACCCGGTTCCGACTTCACCGTCGATACCACCCAGAAGATGACTGTTGTTACCCAGTTCATCGAGGGCACCAGTGGCAGCCTCGCTTCCATCAAGCGCTTCTACGTCCAGAATGACAAGGTTGTTGCCAACTCCGAGACGCTGATCTCAGGCACCTCCGGCAATGCCATCACCGAGGATTTCTGCACCGACCAGAAGGTTGCCTTCGGCGATGAGGACGACTTCACCACCAAGGGTGGCTTCTCCGGAATGAGCGATGCCCTCGCCTCCCCCATGGTCCTTGTCATGAGCCTGTGGGACGACGTAAGTCTAATGGTCGCTTCTATGTGATGGAAGGGTGACTAACACTTCACAGCACTACGCCAACATGCTCTGGCTCGACTCGACCTACCCCGTCAACTCGACCGCGGACGGTTCTGCCCGTGGAACTTGCTCTACTGACTCTGGTGTTCCCTCGGACGTCGAAGCCGACACGCCCAATGCCTCGGTGGTCTTCTCCAACATCAAGTTCGGCCCCATCGGCAGCACTTTTGACAGCACTGGCACCGACTCGTCCAGCTCCAGTGCCACCTCTGCTGCCGCCGCCGCCAGCAAGACCACCACCAAGGCTGCCGCCACCTCGGCCAAGGCCCAGTCTACCACTTCCGCCGTCGCCGAGGCCGTCACCACGTCTGCCAAGGCCCAGACCAGCGCCGCTGCCGTGAGCTCCAAGGCCAGCTCCAGCGCCGCTGCCGAGGTCAAGACCACCACCAAGGCCCAGGCCGTCTCCTCCGCTGCCGCCACCAGCGCCAAGATCGAGACCACCGCCGCCGCCGTGAGCACCAAGACCACCTCCATCGCTCCCGTCGCCGACTCCACCACCGAGGCTGCGTCTGCCGCCACGTCTGCCGACGACGAGGACTGTGACGAGGATGACGATGCCAGCGAGACCGGAAGTTCCAGCGTTGTCGCCCAGTACTACCAGTGCGGCGGGTTGAACTGGACCGGCGCCACCGAGTGCGCCTCGGGCTACACCTGCACTGTGCAGAACGACTACTACTCCCAGTGCCTGTAAGAGTGATGCCCTCGAGGAATTCACCCGGCTTGGACTCTGAGACGTATTGATCCTTGCACTTTTGGGTGCGGAATGGAATCACGCACGACGGGTACTTCAGGCTCGGCATTTCTGCAACAATTGGATGTTGACTTCTTTCATTCGATGTATATAAAATTAGTCTCGATGGTCAAACTCTAGATGGCACCCGTTTCGGACTGTGTAAAATAGATGCATATTTCCCAAGTTGGATGCACCGAGGGTCCGATTCGCCCGTGAAGTCTCTTTAGATATGGGAAGCTGGAACTTGGACGAAAAGTTATTGATCCGTTTGAGAAATAGACATTTGTCTAAACTTGTTTATATGATAGGAGAGCCCTTCTATGATGTGAACGATCCATGTCGGAAAAAAAAATAGATCTACCGACTCTCGCTCTGCAACCATTCTCTCCAGTCCTGATCCTTCAGAATTGATCGAACTCTGGCTTCCAGCCACTCAGTGTTGCCCCAGAAGCCCCAAGATGCTTGGAAGCGACACCAATCCACCAGCGCCGTCTCCCAGTGCCGAGTTAGAACATGCATGGGGTAATCGAAGTCATTCATTCGTGACGGCCGGCGTTCAAGGAGAGTCGTGCGGTAATGCCCCAGCAATTCCCTTTCACCCTTTTGCATGGGCAATTCGTCAGGAATGTCGTACCCGTCCGTCAGCATTTGCATTGGTACGGAGCAAGTGAAGAGCTTGGCCAAGTCGCAAACGCCGAAACCCAATCCAACGTATTGGAAGTCGAAAAAGGCGACCTGGTCGCCCGAGTTGGTAGTGAAAAGATTTTCGGATTTGACGTCACCGTGGATATACGACTCGAAGGGCCGACCGCGAGGGGTGAGGAAGTTGGCGGCCCGCTCCGCGACTGACAGAGTCGAGCCTGGAATCTCCTCGCAGAATGCGGCACGCCATTCGGAGTATGTGTCGTTTGCGAGCGAGGCAAGTTCTGTTCGGCGTGTGGCGAGGTACGTGTATCCTCCATTCAGCCAAAGCTTATCACCACCGGCGGATAGATCCGCGCGTCTCCTCTTCATTTCCTTGAGAGGTGGTAGCAAATATCGGTTCAGATCGTCAGGAAGCAATTTCCAGGTGCTGGCATGAAACTTTGCCAACCACTCCAGAGCGGCCTTCACTTGACGTTGGGTGAGAATGGATCTCTTCTCGCCCGCCACAGGGAACTTGAGCCGCAGATCCTCCATCATTGTTGCTGTCAGGCCTTGAAGCTCGGGGCTATCGTTTTGTTGGAGGTGTCCAGTAGAAGCCAAGCACCTCGCAACGGCAATGTCCTGGTCCAGACGCGGCACAATTTCCTCGTAGAAATACTGCTCGACTTCGTAGCTGAGCAGCTTGCGCAGGTGACCCTCATCTCCGTCGCTTTTTGGGGGTGAGATGAGTTTGAGAATGAAATGATATGTGCCCTTCGGTCCAGCATCCAGCTTCCCAGAGGCGCCGTTCAGACCGGGATTCGCCTTATCGCTGGCAGCTTTCGCCGCGATTGCGCAAATGTGGCCATAGCCTGCCCAGAGCGTCTGGAGAACAGTGCACGAGACGAGTTGGAGGTCCAGAGAGGAGAGCAGAGTCTCGGCGACGCGCTTAGCCTTGGTTGGAGGGGACATGGCGGATAGGTTAACAAGACGATTGATGAGGGCGCTGGATTGTATCCCGTCGCCTGATGATGGTGTGCAGACGCTTTGCCAATGACAGGCTGATGAGTGATGACTGGATTGAGATGAAGGATGAGAAACTTGTTGAACGACGATAACATCAGGTGGAGACTGTGGGTCATTCTGAAGGCGCTTGTGAGGAGGCCGCTGAGGCGGACAGCTCAGTCACGCCTACGAAGGTCATACTTCTTAGACTGACTACCTAGTATTACCTATGAGTGAGGGCTCAGATAGTATTTGCCATTGAGTGCACAAACTTTTTAGTCGTTAATTTTTTTGTTAATAGATTTAGAGAAGGCACCGAACTAATAGGCACTTACCTACTTACCTGCTTGCCTGTATCTAACAATGCAACCTGCTAAGTTAGATGTCCATAAGTTTGGAAGTCTAAATTGGCTGCAAACTCTCTACGCTCTGAAGGCTCTATAGATAGGTATATTCATATAGTGACGACTCAGCTGAAGCTATGTTAAACTTTATCTGTCCAACTGGTGAGGAAAAGCATAGCTTCCTTTAGTGCTACGGAGTAGGGGCGTGGCCAGAAGCCAATCCTCGTAAACAATAGACACAAGGTGAGTGCGACAGTCGAACTCATTAAAAGAGAGTGAAAATAGGCAGGTAATAAACTTTGTGTTAAGATTTGCATCTCTGAGGTAACAAAGGACTCCCACCTTATGCTGCTTTATAGACTATTCATAACAAGTTAAGTTTTCTCTTGGGAAAGCTTCCTTGTGGAGTGACCCGTGTCAAATGTTATGCAAGAATATTCGGACGAACGCCGGAAACTCCCTCTCTGCTCCGGCAAGTCACCTCTTTAGTGGGGTGAAAGCTGCAATACGCCATTTGTATAAAGTCTCGCGCCAGCCGCCGCAGCTGCCAGGAAATGATCTCAAAACATCACAGAAACCTCAGACTCTCTGCCCTTTACCATCCTGACTGACCTCTCCCCTTCGAAACACTTACCTTTTTCAAAATGGAGATTATCAACAACTACCCACTTCACTTTGGCGTCGCCTTGTTCCCGGGCTTCCAGGCGCTCGATGTCTTTGGCCCTCTCGACGTGCTCAACATGGTATCCAACACCAAGCCGGTGCAACTTTCCATTCTCTCCGACACCTTGGATCCCGTCAGCACAATGCTCAAGAACCATACCAATGGATGCGGCCCGGGTATCGGCCAGACCATCGTGCCCACCCATACATTCGATGACCCACCCGATGATATCCAAGTCCTCATGGTTCCGGGAGGTCGGGGGACTCGAGATCTCGAGCTGACCCAGCCTGTTGTCCATTTTGTGGAAAACCAGTACCCCGAGTTGGAATATCTTCTCACGGTTTGCACCGGTAGCGCGCTTGCGGCACGGGCTGGTGTCTTGAATGGGCGTGAGGCGACCTCGAACAAGCGATCCTTCGAATGGGTGAGTTCAAAGTTACCGATGATGGAGTTTTGAGGGGAGGATTACCCGCTGACGCTGGCTCGCAATAGGTTACTACGCAAGGTTACAATGTCAAGTGGCGCGATAGCGCACGATGGGTGGTAAGCGGCAACATCTGGACCTCGTCCGGCATCTCGGCAGGCATGGACATGATGTACTCATTTGTTGAGCACATGTATGGACAAAGACTGGCCGATCAGATCGCATGGGCCTCTGAGTATACCCCGAATAGAGATCCTGACGAAGATCCGTTTGCAATCGGAACGGCGAAAGATTTTGCGAACGAAGGAGATGGCCTCCACACCAAACCAGAAGGGGCGGGTAGGATCGATGATACGAAGGCTGCCGAGCGTAGGGACAGGGAGGCTGCTAAGAAGAGGCTCAACCCAAGGGGGCTCAGTTTCACCGACCTGGAAGTTGACACTGACAGTTTCGATCCTTTCAACTGGGGTTGTAATTGTCGTAAATGATTTATGCAGGTAGCAGGAGGTCTGGGTGAAATGGTCACCAACTCACCATTTCGGCGAGGCACTTACGAGCAGTTGAAATGAGGGGAGGAGCAAACTTGGGGGTTTTTGTTGCTTGAAGCCACTAAATACACAAGTCCTTCAACCAAGCAAATAAATGGAAATGTTCCCGGGTTAAAAGACTCTCAGGGCCCAACGCCAGGGGACGGAACAAACCAGCGAGAGGAACCATGAATGGTGCAAGTTGGAATGAGGGGTAATTTCATTATCGTAGCCCCCGCCGTCGACCCAATCACACGACGATTTGCCAGCTGGACAGTGGCGTCCCTCGGAGACGGGAGAGGATTAGCCCGGTCTGACCTGGCTAATGATGGCGCAGAGAAGCATCTGACGCGTCGCAAACGAGCAAGCCTTCCTCAAAACCAAGCGACGGAGGCAGCACGTATCCAAAGAAAGACTTTCTTTTCCCGTACCTACATAGCGAGCCGGCCTGTTATGAACGATCAAGCTCTTATACCTCTCAACACACATCATGCGACACCTGGGCTGCTCTCGCCAGCGCCATCGATCACGGGTTCTAGCTCATCAGACCCCGTCGCATCAGAACAGGATGAGAATGCTCGTATTCGTCGCAAGCCAATCCCGCGCAAAGGCCATACGAAATCTCGGAGGGGATGCCTCAACTGCAAACGAAGGAAGGTGAAATGTCCCGAGACTCTCCCCGCCTGCTTAAACTGCAAGCGACTGGGTTTGACGTGCGAGTATCCCACCGCCGCTCACAGCCAAGCCACTCCGACTCCATCAACCGCCCTTCAATCAACGGGCGGGCAATTCACAATGGAAGATCTTCAATTCTTTCGTCATTTTCTATTCCACGCCTATCCGCCTTTACCACTCAAGAGCGAGGCAGTATGGCAAGAAGTCGCCTCCTTATCGCATCATGTCTGTCCTTTCATCTCCACCAATGCAAAAGTGATGTCCTAACAATTATTGCAGTATGACTACTTGATACATGCGATGCTTGGGCTTGCTGCGTCTCATCTATCACTGGGCACCAGGACTGACTACAAGGCACAAGCCCTGACGCACCGCGTGTCGGCAATCGAGTCGCTGAATAGGGCTCTCAGTCAGCCAGCTTCGTCAAAGGCGGAAGCAGATGCTCTGTACGCGACAGTCATGGCTTTGGCCTTTCAGTCGTCCTACATGTTAGACGGCATGCTGGAGTTCATCTCCATGATTCGCGGGTGCGTGGTGGTTTCCGGTATGTCGATGCAGCGCTTCGCCGAGTCCCTGTTTCGAAAGTTTTCGGCAGAATCGCATGCACAGAACGTGCAAGCCCTCAATCATGGCATCATAACCCCGACTAAATATGCCAACTTCTTCGATGCTGCGCTCGTTTCGGTCAAGGCTCTGCTGCCACTCTGTCGCAGCACGCTCGAGCTCAGATACATTACTATCATAGACAGCATCGTCCAAGCAGCAAAATCCGATAGCGTTAACGGCACGAATCTCCTCTCAAGGTGTCCAGCTCTCCAATGCTAATTACCTTGCAGGGTTTCTGGAGATATCCTGGGCTTATACCGTTTTTGGCGAGGCAGCACCCGCCGAGTTTAATGGATTTGTTGATCCTGAAAATTATACGGCGCAGATTGTCTTGGTACACTTCTTCATCATCGAGTACATGGTCGGTCTCGAAACCTTGAGGCCAATCATGGATTCGTTCCCATTTAGAGGGAGTATTGTTGCGTCCTGGGCAAGGGGAGTCGAACAAAAGCTGCCGGACGAGTATCAAAAGTACATGGCCTGGCCAATGTCCTATGTCCGAACGGTGGAGGTTCAAACGTCCAATCTTCATACCTTGCCCAAGACACTAGAACTAGGTCTGACGCTTGGCGACAATTGAGTAGCAGACGACGTGTATATATACCTACATCACCTTGTCAAGAATAAGAAGGCTCCCTCCGCACCAAGTCGCCAGCTATCAAGACACTTCGCGGAGAGGCGGCGCATGGTGGCCGAGTGATATTGTCATGGCCCACGGTCCATGGCCCCATTCGGCAAGTAATCAAAGAAGGCAGTCCATTGAGGTAAATAGCCTTCTCGATTAGTTTGCCCCAGTTTAAACATGAGTTTCGATTCCAGCGGTGAGGATGATGTGGACAACCCGATTGTGGATGTTCCTTTTTCCGTCGACGGCACCCGACAAATGTCTTATCAGCTACATTGGGCAAGGAATCTATCGGTACGGCGGGGTGCCGAGATAGGACTTATGTAGTATTCCATGTCATTCTGACTTGCTCATTCGCTTGACATTCTCCAAGTCGAGACGAGTCGTACCGAAACCGGACATTTGATGGCTGGAAGCAATGTAGCAGCAATGATCCCTTCATCTTCCATTAGACAGAACTGAGCGTAGAGAATCTGGATATGCCTCGAAACACAAGCGCTGTTCCTTCATTCACGTCCTACGTACCTACTCTGGTGGAGATCCAACTAACCATTTGGCTAACACAGAGACCCAAAGTGGTGACGTCCATTATTAAGCTCTGGTCACGATACCATCGGGAATAAATCCTAGTGGGCGACCATCGGCACCTCCCGCTCCACAACTTGGGAGGTTTTCCATCTCAAGCAGTCCGAAGGCGGAGATGTGTGTTGTTTAAATCCTCAACATTCCCGCGCTGTTGGGGTTTTCATGAGGAAGAAACAAATCTCCACGAGTTCCCGGCAGCATCAATGTCTCAGAGTTAAACTCAATGCCCGAAACTATGACAACCAACGCAAAAAGCCGAATCAAGCTTGCCCCTCCTTCAGATATACCCGACCGTCCGGATGGGAACCAGAACGAGAAAGCTGCGCCAAGACAGCACTCCCCAAATCGACGAGACAGCCGAGAAATCGGATCCGAGTCCACTCAAAACCCCTCAGCTAACGATGTCATCACCATGGCCAGGATCTCAACGACCCACTCTCGCGTCAACCTTCCCCCGCCGCCGGACGGGGGCCTCAATGCTTGGGTGCAGGTCGCCATGGGATGGATTGTCATTTTCACCACTTGGGGTTACATCAATTCGTTTGGAACGTTTCAGACATACTATACTGAGAACCTGCCCGAGTCGGCGTCCGCGATAGCTTGGATCGGGTCCATCCAGACCTGGTTGACCTTTGCCATCAGCGCCTTCTCTGGCCGTTTGTTAGATGCTGGTTTCTTTTTGCCCACGTTTATAATAGGAGCCGTGCTTCAGTTGCTCGGCATCTTTCTCATGAGCGTTTCGAGAACATATTGGCACTTGATGTTGACACAAGGTGTCCTGACCGGCCTTGGGGGCGGCATCTTCTTCACCCCATCCCTTGCTTTAGTAGCGACATACTTTGATCGCAGGCGTGGACTCGCCGTGGGCCTCGCAACGACTGGAAACTCGGCGGGTGGCATGGTGTATCCCCTCATCGTTCGGCAATTACTACCCAAAGTTGGCTTTGCGTGGACGGCAAGGACTCTTGGGTTTCTCAACCTGGGTTGCCTTGCTTTGGTCTTTGCTTTTATGCGACCGAGGCTGCCCCCACGGAAGTCTGGCGCTGTGATTGATTGGGGTGCATTCAAAGAACCCGTGTATGTCTGTTACGTGTCAGGTCTGTTCTTCTTCGTCTGGGCCGTGTACTACACGTTTTATTTCGTAAGTGTCTCAGTCAACCCGTCTCTCTTGGCCCAAGAATCATCTGACACTCTCCTCGTCCCTAGCTCGCGTCGTATGCCAGAGAGGTTTTGGACCTTTCGTACGCCGACGCCTCGATCCTCATCACACTCGTCAACGGTGCGGGTTTGCCAGCTCGCGCCTTGGTTCCCATGATAGCCGACGTGATTGGCCCATTGAACGTCATCGCGCTTGTCAGCGTGTGCGTAGCAATCGTTGCTTTCACATGGCTATCTGTACACAGCGTGGCCGGCATATATGTCTTCACTACGTTCTATGGCATAGCCTCCGGCTCATTTCAATGTCTCATGCCGACCGGAGTGGCCAGCATCACCAAGAGGCTCGACAAAGTCGGCACACGGCTGGGCATGTGCTTCAGCATTGTATCAGTGGGTGGTTTGACTGGGCCGCCCGTGGGAGGGCTGATTCTGTCCGCGAGCGGTGGCAGCTTTAGGAATTCGATGATTTGGGCGGCCATTTCGAGCGTTATGTGTGCCGTTTTACTTCTTGCAGCGAGAAATCTCAAGGCGGAAGGGAAGCTTCGTGCCAGATGCTAGTTAGCTCTTATTAGACTTATTACATTGGTAAAACTTGGGCGCCGGGGACAACGAGTTGTAGCTGAAATGGGGATTAGCTTAATCATAATTACTTTCAACACTGAAGACTTAGTAGTAGAATGTAAACAGTCACAGTTCCACACCAATGCACAGCAATTGAGGCTGGATGTGACATTACTTGGCAACTTGAAGTCGAGCGCAGAGGGATCCAACGCTTGACCAGTGGCGACCATTGAAGTCGAGTCTCCCGCAACATTTGAGTGCCTTTGATTTATTGGTGTGAATTATGTAATGACATGTGCCTTGACGGGTCCTTCGGAACAGAGCGAGCATCTGATAGTTGAATCATCGGGCGTGTTGAACTGTTGATTCGAGAGCCAACATGAACTTTTTCCATGCTCTTCCACCGCCACTGCAACCGACAGCCAGCGGAGCGCTTTCGTTTTTCATGGATGAAATGCGGTGTAATCTAAACCTCGAAGCCGAGACCCGATTGTGACCTCATTGACCAGGGATGGTAAATTTGATCCCAGCACGTGAGCATGTACGACTGATGACAGGCGGCCAGGTTCGGCACCTTGTGTGCCGGCGGCTGATAACCGTGACGTTCTGTCAGGTTTCGTAACCTAATAATAACGTGAGGAAGCCGGCTATCATCTCCATGGCGGTGTTATTATGGGGATGCGCTGTGGCATGTTCTTTCGGCGGATTAATGGCATTACGAGGCCCTCAATGATGCCGTATATCCGACAGGTATATATCTTCAAGGAAGTACAGTAGAAGACAAATGGCAGACAAGACTACACAGCAATTCGACAAAATGGTTTACAACATCACTGCAGATGAAACCCAGCCCACGGTCTGGGCGCACCTTAACGGGACCACCAATGAGGTCATTGATCGCTTCCAAGTATCGGAGTTATGCAAGGGTTGGCCTGTGTATCGAGATGCGTCCGAATGGAACAACTTCCGAGACATTTTTGCTGATGAGGGAGCATTTGTCTTTACCAGTAAGCACAGCGGATCATTCGAAATGAATATGAGAAGACGGGTGGCTAACCGACTTGAAGCTTGGAGCGGAGGCGTTTCTGTCGAAGACTTTATACAGGTTTCGAAAGAGGGCCGAGCAAATGGCGACTTCATCATGCACCGCGAACTGGGGACATTGGTCGACCTGAACCCGGATAACGGTCGAGCCATTGGCAAAATGAAGACGACCATCACCCAGCGCTTCCAGCTCGACGGCATCGAGTTTGACATTGATTGCGATAACCGCTTCATCTTCTTTTGCCGAAAGGACACCACAAAATCATCCCCTGAAGTCCCGGTGTGGAAGGTGCAGTATTACAAAGTCTTCTACGAGAAAGATAAGGTCGTTGCGGTGGATGGAAGGACTGTGCCAGACTTCACCAAGGAGGAGTTAGCCAAGTACCCTGAAGGGTATAAACATTTGGGGGCGGCGCAGGCGAAACTCGGCCACAGGGTCCTCACCGACCTGCCGACGATGAACAATGGGGGATTCACAAAGCTCTGCCAGGCGATGGACTTGTGGCTTCGTGGCGAAGAAACTGCCGATACCCTTGGCGTCCCCCAAAACACTCAACCCAGATTCTAGTAACGCCATCAGTGAAGGTCAGTGGACATTGAAGTTGACCTCGAAGGGGGACTTACGTAGGAAACAATTACAATTCGGAAGCCCAACTTCTCCTAGCACGTGATCAAGTAGAATACAGCGAGCGTCAATACGGCCCAATGAAAGGAAGCACAGATGGGCCATTGCGACTTTACGAGGGAGCAATAGGGCTCCTATATTTATCTGTCTCGCTGTTGGATGAAACTCTCCAGCAACCGACTAGAAGCACAAGACACTGTGTGGCAGATGAGGGTCTGCAGAGTGCTGTGACATAGAAGTTAATGACCAGAGAGACTACCCCTGAGACCGGCATTGAATATTAAGTTCCAACAGGTTGCCCTGCATGGTAGATTGCAACCGGTTCCTTGGACAAATCGCCACGCGGCCATGCAAGCAACTGGCCGTCACGGAATAGCTGCCTCTTCAGATGGTGTGTTTCTCTAGGGTAACTTCGGCCGGCGCTCAGGGCGCGTGCTAGACCCCCCTAGACTCTGTGGCGCCAGGGTCAACATGTGGCCTTGTTCCTCTAGCGGCGGCGGCTGGACTGCTAGTGAAGCTGCCAGGTGAGTCGGGGGCTGGGACCGACCAAGCACGGCAAAAGAATTTTGTATTTCGAAGCGGGATGACAGATCTGGCTAATTTATTGTGGCGGCCGTCGCCACGTGTGAGGAGAGAAACGAAGGCCGCATTGGACGGCGTCATGCAGGAGGTGGTACTCGAGGGGACGGCCAATCTCCTCTCGTAAGATGGGGTCTCACCTGCATTCGTCCCTGGTCTTTTTGAAGTGCTGTCGGTTTCTAGTTGAGTATTGAAGTAATTCATGCACTGAAGGCGCCAGCTTGACCCCACATGATCTTGCGTTTGCGGCGTCTTTCTTAGAGTGATTTGATTTCCCGCGTTCCTCTCGACAGGATGCAAGGCATGAGATGGATGCCCCGGTAAACAACTGCCGCCGGACGTGATTGACGTCTTCAACGGAGCAGTAAAGGTAGAGATGATCACTGGACAGCTCCACAACAAGTCCGGGACTATCAAGATATCTGCGTCACCCACTCAAAAGAGATCACTTGTTCGTTTGGCAAGCGTATCATCGGCCTCGGGCCAGCATCAGCCGACCCCTCAACTCGGCCAGGACGTCCGCGACAGTCATCGCTGCGCAAATCTTTTTAAAGAGCCCGAAAAGGGACTGTGCTCTCGATAGCGTGCGGGCATGAAACAGTTGGCCATCATGGGGAATGACTCGGGCAGTGTCCACTAATCTCCACGAAGTCGCGGCCAACACCCTGTCCCCCCATAAACGGACTCACGAGGCGCAGATCGGATTCTCCAGGTTTACGAGACCAGGAACCAATGAACTACATTTTATCCAAATCATCTGCCTCTGCGCTCGCTTCGGCATAGCCTAGAAGCACTGACAGCCGCAGCCGGTCAATGGGGGGTCGCGTTGAGGGCCACTGCCGGGTTGGACCCCGGATCTGCTCGTCGAGGCCAAAGACGGCATCCTAGGATGCTAGGAGAAGGACTGCAGGCTGCAGATTATGCCCAAACATGAGTCGTGGCAAGCGATCATTCACCAGAACGGGATGGATCTGCACGAGAATGCTGGCTCTCTGCAACGTCTTTGGTTGGTCGTCCAGTGGACACGCTGCCAGGGAACGACGCGGTGTTGGTCGTCGCCAGCTCAAGTCCGAGGCGATCTTTCGTTGTGGAATTCCAGACCCTCAACCAAAACAGAAGCCAAACAGAAGCGAGATTCCAGTGCAAGAACCGACTATAAAACAGAGTTTTCGCATAGTCCAAGACAAGATGTACAGGACTCCCGGCGTAGCCGCCGCCTCTCGCTCCCTCGAGGCCTCGACGTCACGGGAATCAGAATGTGATTCACAGTTAACGCCCGCTCGGATATCGCGACCACCCTCCCACAAGCCGGGTTCCTCCTCCATCGCGCACACCATTGAACAAGCTAACACCCCGGGAGCAGCAGCCGGCGGCCGTCGCCCGAGCACGTTCCCAACTGCAAAAAGTCCCGATCGTCGCCCTCCCCTCATAAGCCGTGCCAGCCAGGGTATTCCGTGCTGCGGCACTCCGGCAGTAGTGGGCTGGGCTTTCTTTTTCTTGTCGCGCCTCCCACCTGCATTTCCCTAACATATCACTTGTTCTGTGATTCACATCACCACTCTCGTTGCCCTCGATGGGTGCAAAGTACGGCTTCCTGATCCCGGACACCTACGTCCGGGAGGTCCCAGGCGAGGTCGACATGAACACATCCAGCATATTCTGGGGTTTCTCGCTGGGAGTCGCTTTGTTCTCAGCTGGGAAAGCGGCACAGCAAAGCCACCGATCTTGGATTCGATCTAAACGGATTACAACTTACGTCTCCATGATTTGGGGAGTCTGGGTGAGCAGCATGGTCTTGGGGGCCCTGGCTTGGGGATTCCAGAGACAATACATCAATCCTAGGTCAGTATTCGCCCAACCTTCCTTGCCGATTGCTTCTCGTCTCAATCACTAATACTTGTCGACCCGTTAGCTTTGCTTTTTACTTCTGCGTCGGTACGAACCCCTCCCCGCCTCCATCACCACCCGCCCACCCCTTCTGACGAGAAAACCGATAGCATTATTCTGGGCGATCCAGGTCCAACTCCTACTCCAAATTATCATCAACCGTCTGGGTCTTCTGATGGTAGTTCCTGGGCGGGCGAAGAGACTGAAATGGCTGGTGTTCGGCGTCATCTTTGCCGTCAACGTCAGCGTCTTCATCATTTGGATGCCTGCTCGATTGCAAGTTAACCAGACGTGGATTCACCTCAACAATATTTGGGATCGATGCGAAAAGGTCATCTTTGCCATCGTGGATGGAGTTCTTAATGGTTACTTCATTTACCTCGTCCGCTCCCGGCTCATCAACAACGGCCTCACGAAATACGTGCCCCTTTATCGAATGAACCTCGGCCTGATCTTCATCTCGCTGTCATTAGATGTAAGAGATCACCCATGCAAGTTCTCTCCGAGTACGATGCTGACATAATATCCACCAGGTTGTTCTGATCGGTCTCATGTCACTCAAAAGCAGTTTAGTGTACGTGATTACCACCCGCAACTTCTTCCTGGTTCTCCAGGCTCTGCCACCTACTGCATCCTCCCCCATACTATTTCCACAGAAATTCCATCGGACCCGCTGACCATGTCTCAGCTATCTCTCCTTCCACCCAGTCTGCTATCTGTTGAAACTGCAGATTGAGATGAAGATGGCGGAGCTCATCACCAAGATTGTGAGATCGTCCGGTGGTGGCAATGGAAGCGAGGACATCTACTACAGGCATTCCTCCAATGGTCAAAAGTCCCGAAGCGACGGCAAGAGCAAGTTTTCCAATGCTTTGACCAAGGGCCACAACTCGACTTGGCGGGGAGGCAACACGACGCAAATCGAGGTGGGCGACCGGGACAGCGACCTTGAGCTGGAAGTCCGAGACAACATCAACCCCGGAGACCTCGAGAACGGGATTGTCAAGACAGTGCAGACGACGGTTGCGAGCACTCCCGCCGAAGAGAGGGATGACGGGGATGCTGAAAGTAGCAGCTCGACCAGGAAGTTGCACTATCGCGGTGTGTTTGAGCAATAGGAGCCCGGCAATCTACGTGATGGTGCGGCCGATGACTTATAGCCTTTAGACATTCTGATACCTAGGACCATTCTCATAAATAACTATGGCATTAACTCATTACCCTCTTCATTACGGCGTGGCGCACTGGCGTTTGGCATGAGGGAGCTGAGCATCGTTACAGACGTAGCGAAATCAAGCTCCAAGTGCAAACCTCGGAATCTTGTCCCACTGCCTCATACCTAGCATACGACGGTACCGTCCTTTGAATCAACTTTAGTCCTATAGCAAAAAAGTCAACGTGAGATGTAAAGGTTCGAACCAGAAGTTATAGATTTGTGATGAGGAGCGAAATTCTGGGTGGCCAGTTTCCTCGCTCGGCACCCTACGTCACGAGGTGAAAATGGTAGCGAACTTGCGAAGACTGCAGTATCCATCAGAGAGCCTACGTAAAAATTGCGAGGGTTGCAGAGCTCGCGCCGCTTTATAGTTGTCGTCGGACAAGTCAAGTAGACATTACGGCACTTCGAGGACCTCTACGATACACCAACTCTCGGGCTCTGAAGCTTGGAGCGAGACTCCCCGGTGGCATCATGTAAACTTTGACTAAAACAGTAATTGTGGGGTGGCTTAGAATCCCGTGGTCGGCAATTAACGAGACCAGGATAGTGAACCGTGAAGCTTGGATGAGCCTCCTTGAGAACCTGGCGTGCTCGGACATTCGGGTGCATTGAACAGTTGGTCAATGGTTAACTATATCATGCGTTTTCTACACAGTACCAGAGCTTCATCCTAGTTCTCAATGCTCATCAAAGTCTGCTGTAAGAAGTCCTTGCGTCCACGCAGCTCCGGAATCTCGTCTTCCCACATGTTCAATAGCTGCACCACCTGATAAGCAGCTTCCCGCCATCCACTAGGCATCCTGCTTCCCAGGAGACCTGCTCCCAGAAGTACCACGGCACTTCTTATGCACGCCCTGATCATGGGCCACGTTCCATGATGCCGGTGGAGGAATCCCGGCTCGTTCACAGAGACCCGCTCAACGTGGTAGCGGAGACCCTTCTCGACGTACGGTCTGCCGGACACGACACTCGGGTTACCAGATTCGAGTGCTTCCAGGTGGCCCATGACGAAAGGCCAGTAGATGGTCTCAAAGAAGTTCACAAAGTGGCCGCGGAGAACAAATATGCAGACGTCGTCCTTTTGCGGATCGACTTGCATCGATAGTTCGGTGGGAAGACTGTCGGCCCACTGTTGAGCTTGAGCCTCATATTCTGGCATCAATAAAGCTAAATCGTTAAGGAACGCAATGTTTGAACCTGAGCTTCTGTGCAACTGAAGTATTTCGTTGCACACTCTGCTGGATAGCCTCCTCAAAGAGATTTCGGCCAGGTAGAACAACCACGAGGTTCGTTGTCTCTCTGAACCACTGGTCTGGATCGACTCCATCGACTGGGGTGGAGTGGGAAAGAAGGGCGGATAGAGAACACTTGTAGAGTGCGGCATATTAAAGTCGGGTAGTGCAAGATCTCCTCTCATCTCTCGCTCAGATTTCCAAGCTGACCAGTATACCGCCTGTTCCTGCGTCTCCTCTGCCTGCAACGTGAGCAACTCTGCAGAGAATGCAGGGTCTGTGAGGATGAAGTTATGGGCCCGTTTCAGGAACGGGAGGTTCTGACAGGCAGCCAGAGCCTGCGAGAAGAATCTCCAGGCAAGGAAGGGCTGAAAGGTACACATCATGTAGACTCCGGACAGGAACAGGGACTGCGCACCGATGATGTCGGGGGAGCACAGCAGCAGGCCGATTCTCCGCTGCGCTGCGTGGAAGTAACTCTGTGAGTCTGCGTATGCCGCAGTGTCCGGTCTCGTGCCAAGGCTCGGTCCCAAGGGTGTCGCAATGCTGCCGAGAGCACATATGAGCAACGAGAGACATGAGTTGGGAGACCAGTCGATGCCCTCGAGGATGGTAGTCGTCACCAGGCGCCTTGTCGTCGTTTCCTCAAAAATTGGGTTTTTGCAATGCACGTGGATGAAGAAATTATCCAGTAACATGTTGATGGCGTGAGACTCGATGTCGAGCAGGGCGCCCAGAGCGTTGCTTTTGGGAGTGCTCAAGTTCATGGGCCCCGAAGGACTGTAGACGGGGAAGTGAGGCTCTGATAGGCCGGGGAATATGGACCATTGAAGGAGGCTGTCCAGCTTCTCGGGCAGGATGCTCCTCAAGGGGATGTCTTCGACCTCTGGCGGGTCCCTCGCCACGACGCAGTCCACACTTGCGTCGGGAGTTCTCAGCAGGCGGCCATCTGACCGGACCGTAACCGGGACAGGCCTGTTTTGTTGTGATTCCTTCATCAACTTCTCTAGATCGTCCAACCGCTCCAGAATCTTGAGGCTCGCGGGGTCAAATGACGAGAGGTCAACGGGTGATTGGATGCACGTGGCGCCCACGCTGAGGCAATAGGAGCACGACGGCTTACGGTTGTCGCATTTCGTCTTCCTCGCTCGGCAGACTTGGCACGCTGTATTGGCCCTCTTCCTCGGATAGAAGGCGGTGCCTCGCGCGGCTGGACGTTTGCCGGGGCGACGCTCCGGCTCATCTTCTTGAGCGGCCGAGGTCTGAACCTCATTCGGCGACGGGGAGCTCATGACGGGCTGAAGCTGTGGGGAGTTCGTTCAATGCCGCAGATGGCAAAGCGGAACACGTGGAGAACGGTATTCGTCGCAGATGAACCGTCCCATCGGTAGGACGTTGAAAGATGTGAATGGTGGTCAGAGGGAAACGGGTGACCGTCGGGGAACGTCGCTTTTTATGGGCGACCTGGGCCGGAGCAGTTCGCCCATGTGGGCCTCGGAAGTAACGCCACCGGTTCGGTTCGCAGTGTCGGGGAATGTCGCTCGTAAGACTTTGAGCAAAAGACTTCCGAATAGCTCCTAATTCTCCCCACGGAACTAACCCGCGTGGCCAGAACCCCAGTCTCTCCATTCCCCACAATCCCCGGATCAGACCAACTGCTTGACACGCTGCTCGTCGTGTGACTGTCAAGTTCGCGGGAGGGATCATGACTCCATGAATGTTAGCTCATAGTGTCACATTTACCCGGAAGTGGCGCTTGGAGCCGCGTTACACGTAGTGTGAACCGACACCGTACGTGACGCGGCAGTCTGGGGAAAGGATATATATCCAAGGGTTGCCCGATGGAGAAAATCTCTTCAACACTCAGCATCAACCGCCTCGTATTGAGCACCATCTACTCCAGTAACTATCCTCCAGCGTCGACACTATGGCGCCTCAAGCCGCCATCACCGCCGCAAAGGACGGCGGCCATCCGACTGAGGCTCATGTTTCCGGTCATGAGTTTGCTGACCTCAAGGGGGAGGCCGTTGTCGAATCAGATCGTCAGGCGGAACACGATCTGACCCTCAAGCAAGTCTTCTCGAACCATCCGGCTCTTGCGTGGTGGTCTTTCTACTGGGCAATGGCTGGAGTAGGATGGTAAGCCGTCTTTGTCATACTTCCGAAAACCATGCTGACGCGAACTTCTCAGGGGTTTCGATGCCCAGATCAACGGTGCCATGATTTCTGTTGAAGCTTTCCGTCGTGACTTTGGGTAAGCTTACAAACTCCGTCACCATTGATTTCCGAATTAATAAGGGCATTAGATATGTCCAGGACGGTAGTGCGATTCTCCCGGCTGATTGGCAGTCTGCCTTTAACATTGTGAGCAGCGTTGGTCAATTCTTTGGTGGATTCTTCTGTTCCTGGATTAGCGACCGCATCGGACGAAGGAACTCACTCATCATTGGCCTCTGCGTCACCACTGGAGGGATCTTCGGCGAAATCTTTTCGTCCAGCAACGCCGCCTTTGTGGTTTCGAAGCTGATTCTAGGCCTTGGGCTGGGATTCTACCTTACCTTGGCTCCACTGGCAACCTCCGAGATCGCCCCCGTTGTCCTTCGAGGCATGTCTACCACGGGCGTCAACCTCGGTATTGCGGTCGGTCAGCTTATTTCGAACGGCGTTGTCAAGGGGTTCGGGCAAAGAGAGGACCGTTGGGCGTATCGCGGACCCTTCGCCACCCAGTTCTTCTTCGTCCTCTTCCTCGCTGTTGGTCTGCCATTCGTTCCCGAAACGCCCTGGTATCTCGCGCGCAAGGGCAAGCGATACGAAGCGAAAGCATCCCTTCTGAAGCTGTACGGTCGAAACGTCAACGTCGAAGCCAAACTCGCTACTCTAGAGGAGACTATTGCGGAGGAAGACTCCAGCCGCGTCGAGGAAGCTTCGTGGGCGCAGTGCTTCAAGGGCGTCGATCTGACCCGAACCCTCATCAGCATCGGTGTTTTTGTTTGCCAGCATTTCGTTGGAATTGTCTTCGTCCTGGGCTATTCGACCTACTTTTTCCAACTCGCCGGCCTGCCCGAGTCTCGCAGCTTCGACCTGGGAGTTGGTGTTACGGCCTGTGGTGTGGCTGGTAACATCTCAAGTTGGTTCGTCGTCAACAGTTTCGGCCGTCGCAAGATCTTCCTCACCGGCATGGTCGCTCTCACTGTGCTCTTGATCCTCATCGGGATTATGGATGTTATTCCGACGAGCGCAGCAAAGTGGGTTCAGTCTGCCTGCACCGTCATTTATGCCTTTGTCTACTTTGCCACAGTTGGCGCCATGGCATTCGCCATCCTCGGTGAAGCAAGCAGCACCGCTCTCAAGGCCAAGACTATCGCGATGGCAACTGCAACTCAGGCCGTCATGGGAATTATCATGAACTTTGCCATCCCATATATGGTGAACCCGGATGAAGGAAATCTTAAGGGCAAGGTTGGCTTCGTGTTTGGCGGGCTCTCTCTCTTTGCCGGGGTCTGGAGTTGGTTCTACGTCCCAGAGCTCAAGGGTCGACGATATGATGAGATTGACCGCTTATTCCAGCTCAAGGTCACCCCAAGACAGATGGGCACGTATCAACTTTAGGTGGTCTCTTTCTACCAATAATACGACCGGTTGTTTGGGGTGAATCGTGGTGGGTTCGGTCGGATACCTGCTGTAGTCATGGAACTTAGCTAACCATCAATATAATCGACTGTGCGACACTCAAATCTTATCTCCAAGTTCTTAAAACCCTGTAAACAATGGAATTCGTTCAAAAAGCCGTTTCGATCATCTTCTTGTCGCAGTTGCGATGAGGTAACAGGCATATCAGCAGGACGAGTTGGCGCAACTGGTTCTACGTCATACGGGAATAACAGAATAAGAGGTAACCGAATACACGATGGAAATCGGGAGTTACATTTATCTGGAGACTGTTACATTGCTGGGCCCGGGCAGCGGAGTACGACAAGGTCAAGGTGAGACGGCTTCGTCAAGGCGTCCAGGACAAGGAAGCGGAGACTGAGATCCCTTCACCCGCCGACGGTAGGGTTGAAGCGATTGATCATGGTCTTATTTCCAAGGTTCCCCACACTATCCCGATGATAGCATTGGGCATCAGTTAAAAAGGTAACCATCCATCGTGTTCAGTATATTCTACCGACTGGTGAACATTCGCCGCTCCAGCTCCTCCCTCATTCTTCGTCACGCCCGTCTTGACAATCAACGGCAACAAAATGGCGGCCATCCAACACCAACTGAACCAAGGCGCTGTCCTCGGAGCCGTTCTCAACATATGTCCCCAAGGAACAAAGTTTCACGTTCTGGAAGTGGGATGGCTCGAATGTGACGAAGGGTTCGTTGTTCGAGGCGGTAACACGAGCGTCAAAAGCACCGAGAAGAACATCTTCGTGAACAAGAGACGCCAAATGCCAATGTACTGCATCCTTATCGACCACCCTCACGAGGGACTCATCCTGTGGGAAACGGGCAGTGGAAAGAATTACCCAACAATCTGGGGACCCGTTGTATCGGATGTCTTCGCCCGCGTGCAGTACGAGCCACGTCACGAACTGCGCGCTGCGGTGGAAGCAACTGGCCATAAGATCGAGAATATCAAGAAGATAATTATTGGGCACCTTCACCTGGACCATGCCGGTGGTCTGGACGAGTTTTTTGACCGGACAGATGTCGAGATCTGGGTTCACGAAAAGGAGCTTCTTGGAGCATTCTACTCCGTGGCAACTGGCGCTGACTCCGGCGTTTACCTGGAGCACTACCTGAAGTTGTCCTTGTAGGTTTTCTCGACCCTAAGACCGAGCACTACTAATTACGCAAGCAACTGGAAAACCTTTAATGACCAGACATTGGACTTTTGTCAGGGAATCACTCTGCACCATTTGCCAGGGCACACAGATGGCTTGATTGGCATGCAGATCAACATGCCAGATACGGGCACCTTCTTCTTCATCAGCGACCACTGCCATGTCATCGAGAATGTAAGTTTCCAAGTCTCAACGATTTAGTCCCTTGCTTACCACTTCCCAGTGGCGAGATGGTGTTCCCCAGGGCTGGCTCAGTCGAGACCACCCCAGTTGGTTTCGGAGCACGCAACGCTTGAAGCACCTGGAGAGAATCACCAAGGGGCAAGTTATCCCTGGACACGACAAGGAGACATTTTTGAACCTCCGAGAGCAAGCTAAGGTGTTCACTTGAAGATGAGGCGATAAATCGCGCAAATCGTATTCCCCATTGTGTATTCGTAGAGTTGTTGGCACTGGGCAGGACCGCAGGCTTTCTGATATGTTATTTTAAGCTCTTAAAAAGTGCATAGTCTCGACTTTCTATCCACACAATCTCATTCACATCGAGCCTATCGTATCAAGATCTCTCTCGTATCCAGATCTTCAATGAGGATCCCCCGGATGCCTCGGGAAACAGAAACAACTGATCGATGAAGATGATAAAATGGCCTGACTGTTGCGGCAAAGGTGGGGATGTCCGGTTGAAGGGCCCCTTCACCTTTCGACACCGACCCGCACCGATTAAAGGATGCTACCTCAAAGCAAGGATATCCCGAATCTCATGTACACCCCCTCCACTCACCGACGGAACGGTGTGGGGTCAAAAATCTGGAACTGTGCGTGTGCGTGGTACTCTGAGCTTATGACGCGTCGATTGTTTGTTCTGATACCTTGATCTTCGGAGAAGAGCTGACTGCATCGTTGATCTGCATGACTTGCTGCTTGAGCAATGACATGGTCAACGTGGGCATGCCTTGAACTTATAGTCTTGAGCTCTTAAGATCCGATGTTCGCATCTGGATTATTTCATAAGCCTCCCCAACTTCTCGACGCCGATATATGTACACATGACTCCTTGCCCAGCCAACCACCACCTATGCCGATGTCACAACACATTCCATTCACGCCAATATCATATGTTAGAACCCGCCATTGGGGTGAATCAGAACCTTGGTGTAGCCATCGATTCGCTTGTCGAACTTCTCGTACGCAATCTCCGCCTGATCGAGGTTGATCTCGTGCGAGACGACAAAGCTTGGCTTCGCCTTGCCGGCAATAATGAGGTCTCGGAGATACCTGTTGTACGACTTGACGTTGCATTGACCAGTACTAATTGAAAGACCCTAAGACCAATGTTAGCATTGCACCTGGAGGAGAAGCAGCTGCATCTACCTTTTCAAAGAGCTTGCCAAAGCTCAGGCTGATCATGCCCTTGGCAGCACTGGAGTCAGGAGCACCAGGGTCGCTTTGGACGAGTTATTAGCATCGATGGCTTTGGCAGTAAGGAAGTGACGAACCTGGGGACATAGAGTCCTGGAATTCCGATGCCACCGCATGCACGAGTAACACGGATCATGTTCTCAAGCACAATGTTGGGCACCTCCGTCGAGCCCGCCTTGTCGACAGCCTGGTAGCCGACGGCATCCACGGAACGATCGACCTCTCCGCCGTTCGATTCGATGATTTGGTCGACCGCATCGCTCTTGCTGAAGTCGATGGGAGTGCAGCCAATCTTCTCGGCGGCCTGGAGTCGCTCGGGGACACGGTCAACGACGTAGACACGAGAGGCTCCACGGAGCTGGGCAGAGTAGGCGGCCATGAGACCAACGGGGCCGGCGCCAAATACGGCAACGCTCTCTCCGGGCTGGAAGCCGGAGATTTCAACTCCATGCCAACCTGGATGAGTTAGATTGCATGAGACTTGATGGAATATGCGTGTTCACATACCAGTGGGGAAAATATCTGCACCATGGTCAGCTTTGTGGATGGACGAGAGGACACGGGGCACGAACCGGCAAGCAAAATAAAATCAGACTCAAACTCTTTGCCGGGAGGTAGCTTCAGAGCGTTAAAGTCGGCATAGGGAATTCGAATATATTGCGCCTGGCCTGCAACACAATCAGCTTTGCGCGGTCACGAAACCTGATCAAGGGCTGCGTACCACCACGGTAAGGACCCATGGCAACGTAGCCTGGCAATATTAGTCCTGTCGATCACGATTCTACTGGTCTTTGAGGTCATACCGTAAGCACCACCGGCAAATCCAGGGTTGACACCAGTGCAGAAAGCCGTCTTGCCTTCCTCGCAGTTCCGGCATCGGCCGTCGGCAACGTTGAAAGGCATCACCACGCGATCTCCCTTCTTTAACAGAGTAACACCCTCGCCGAGCTCCTCGACGATTCCCATGTTCTCGTGGCCTTGTGGTTGTTAGCCAAATGCAATGTTACGTGACCATCATTGGTGCGTAGCAGCATAGGATGCCTACCGAACGTGATGCCAGCCTCAGCGGCAGTTCTGCCCTCGTACATGCTGCATGATAGTAAGTCTCGTGCGTCTTCATTCTCCACGGCCTGGCTTACTGGAGGTCGGAGCCGCAAATGGCAGCCTGGAAGTTGCGTCAGCTTTGGATGGTCAACCGCGCATGCAAGAGGGGAAAGCTTACCGTGGTAACCTTGACGATGACATCGTCAGGGTGCTCAATGGTAGGCTTTGCAATCTCCTGGACCTTGACCTGGAATGGTCCATGGTAGTTGACAGCCTTCATAGTCGCCATTGTGGATATGATTGCTTCGGGAAGGCTTTATCAATGGAGAGTTGAGATAAAGAATGAATTGGAAGAGGCGCGTCCTGATTTCGTCATTATTTCAGCAGCATTTTATGTGCCACGGTCGAGGCTCGGACAATGCTCGGACTCGCCCCCGTCAAATGCGGGGAAGCTCGTCGAAGGCACAATGCCGGCGAGAATGCCTGAGAAGAGTCGAGTCGGGGAAGACTTGCCAAATTAGTGTGAGGCCGGCAAAGGAGGGGGATGCTGCGGGGGTGGCGGTTCACGGCGTGTGTCTGCTGCATCATACATCACGAATTGAATATTAAGAGCGGCGTCGAGAGTGGTGAGTGGTGGGAAGAGCGGAAGGGTGGGAGGGTGATGCTTCGGTTATAGATGTCACTGCCGAAGCCAAAGCCGCGCAGACAAGGGAGGGCTGACCAGAAGCCTCGATCCATGCGGGGAGATGTCCAGCTGCCTAGAAATCGTTAAGAACGGCATGTCAAGTAGCCGACCTCTGTTATTAGACTGGTAACGTGCTCGTACAAGATGCAACACCAAGACGGATAAACGCTTCGACCCCGCGAGCTAACACGATGGACCTTCCCCATGCATCCACCCACTAGCGAGGATGGGGGAATCTGGGAATATCCCGAATCCTGAGGTGGCAAGTGGGCGAGATGAAGACATATATGGTTACTCTATTTCAATTATTTCGTGGCGTTCGTGTGATTGATTAGTCCAAAACCTGCTCAAGCCAAGCATGCGTTACAAGCACCGAGGCCCTCGGCCTCCATCTCGGACACTCTTCAAAAGTGGGAGGGTTGCAATGCCGAGTCGTACTCCGCAAAGTCCGAAACGATGGCCAGAGACGGCGGTTGCAAGGTTCCCAGCATAGCCTCGATTAATGAATCGCAAAGGGGACATCTTGCCATTGCCCTGCACGAGATGAATCTCGCTGGGTCAAGCCTCAACATGAGTTGAGCACTTGGAAGTGCCCGCAAGGTGGCTTTCATTGGTGCCACTCTGCTGCGCTAGCGCTGTCATCGAGGGCGGTTTTCCTTGCTATTTGTAGCCCAGATGGGAGCGATGACTGAGCACCAACTGGAGCTCGCCGATCCAGGGCAATATTCGGCGCGAACGTAACACTAAGAGGCGTCGGAGAATATTACCCCATTCGTCTGTGTTTCGCCGAGTGTCGTGTACAACATCGCTTGGTGAGAGACTATTAAAGAGCTCGTACAAGGTGATAGGGCCAAGGGGATGTTTGTTCATGCATGTAGGTTTGTATTTAAAGGCACAAAGGATATATTGGAATCCCAGTTCTCGCAGAAATGCCATTGCAACTATTCAAGTTTAATACCTAAATTACTAAGAAATCATCCAATCCAAGGCATTTCGGACTTGACGCCGGTAGATCTCTCATCGAGTGGCGCAATTATAGCGCCATCAACTCTTAGTTCGTGGCTAGCATGTAATGTACACCTGCATGCTGTAACATTTTCGAAATAGGCAAGTTTTCCACTTGCGGCATCTTTTTCCGTCTTTCCAAACTAGTATCTTCTCCCTCCAGCGACAGGGCGGCGGTGTATGCTCCGGCCCTTATAAAAACCCGATGGAGAGTAGAAAGCAGCTTAAACTCGCTGCGGAATTTGCACTCTTTAATCAGTTTGGCAATTATCAGTGCACACTCTCGTTTTCAAGCCCAGCTACCATTATCAACCATTATGCCCGAGGTTTTGCGGTTCCGAACAATCTGGGGTGTCGCGCCTGGTCCCAACTATGACGCCTGGAGGGAATGGTTCCCCAAGTTGAAGCAGCAAGGCTACTGTGAGTTCTTTATTCTCGAAACTTGACCGAGTTTTACTGATCCTTTTCAGTCGGCGTGGAAATCGATTTTGCCCCCTTTGAGAATCTTGCCACAATCCGCGAAATTTGCGACGAGGTTGGTCTCGAAATCAGCGTCCTTATCCACACGGGTTGGCGTTATGAACCTCCTCGACCATTCCTCACCCCCTCCGGTGTGGTGGACGCCTACCGCGAGCAACTCAAGGCAGCCCAGATCCTCCGCCCATTCAACTACAACTCGCAATCTGGAAGGTACGTAGAACTAATTCGTGAATTATGCTTCCAATATTGAATCCGCAACAGCGACCACTGGACTCTTGACCAAGCTGTCGAGTTTTTCCAGGGCACCTTAAAGGTCGATGCCGAGCTGGGCCTTCAGGGACGCGTGCGCCATGAGACGCACCGGCTTCGCTGTCTCTTCAATCCTTACGCCTCTGCCTACATCCTGAAGAAGGTCCCTGAGTAAGTACTCTACCCTTCATAACATACACTTGCTGACGCCGATCATAGGCTTCGAATCACCGCCGACATCTCACACTGGGTCGTGGTCTGTGAGCGTCTCCTCGACCAGAGTGAGGAGGACAAGGAAATCCTTCGTGCTATTATACCTCATGTCAGTCCTCCGAGCATCAAAAGTGCGGTTTTGAGCCTGACGAGGACGATTTAGGTCTCCCATATCCACGCCCGCATGGGAACGACTCAATCTTCCCAGTGCCCAGATCCCACCAACCCCGTCTTTACGCCGGAGAGGGAATTCTTTGAGAACTTCTGGAAGGACTGCATTAAGGGTCATAAATCATCCGACCCAATCACCTGGGTTCCCGAATATGGGTGAGTTAATGCCAACAAGCTGCTCGCATAGCCACTGCTCCAAGTTGCTAACGTCGTTTATTTAAGTCCCTTCCCCTACCACCCCTTCGGAGCTGCTCGGGATTTCTCAGAGGTTGCTGATACTGAAGGAGCTCGACTTCAGGTTCTATTTAAGGAGTGGGCAAATAGCCCTTAGATATAATTTAAAATCGATCCGTTGTTCAGGTCTACCACCACTTATAGACAAGTCTAGCGGGAGCCTCCGGGATTCTCTCTCTTATACACACATATAAACTCACACTCAATTCCCCTCTACAGGGACGCTTGCAGTAGGCTGCTTATCTTTAGCTCGATTCGCGAGCTCAAGTCTAATCCTTAGTATTACTATTAAGGGTTTTGTAACTGCTCCATGGAACTGTCTACGCTCATTACCATACAACCAATGTTCACAGCGGTCAACATAAGACATAAATCTATGTTATCCGCTGCCGAGTGGCCCCAGAAGTGAGTTTGTCCGACTTATCATAAAGCAGCTTGCAGTAGGTCTAGATAACGTGACTCCCATCGAATAGCCAATATTGCTAAGGGTCACAATTCGGGTATCGACATACACCACGATTTAGGCTGGGATGCATTAGGAAAAGAATATGGGGGAGTGTTAATAAGACTCGGGCTGTTAATTAATCTGAGTTAATTGTGATACTGAGGGTACTAACTCGCCAGAAACTACATCCTTTTATACTTAACCCAACATGTATGAAGTTAATAGCCCTTAGGACGTGCCACCGTTCGAAAATCCCAACTAGCCAATAGTAACCAGCCTAAATCATATTACTAGTTGATAAGGGCCCCGGCCTTGTTAGTAATGTTTGAGCTATTTCAAGGCTTGAAACGATATAACATCTAAAAATACCTAAAGTTAACTGTAGTCGCACAGAGGATAGATAGTAGGAGCTACCAATTGTCGTCGAGGCATGAGCTAGCCACTGCACCATTCTGTTCCGTTATCCCCTGACGTTTAAGATAGTGTATTATGAGCCTCCTCGCTGAACGAGTGCTAGAGCGTCAGAGCCCCTAATCCTTTTTCTTTTTCTTCTTTAGCTGCGCTAGCACAAGCCTCTCACTACGTTAACTGATTCTAAAACGTATCGCTTAAGCTAGTTAAGTACCGAAACGATAGCGCTCAGACTACCCAATAGCTTAGTTAAGCTAACAAACGGGTAGTACTCGTCGCACCGTCGTTTGACCCCGCGAAACATCCAGGACATTAAACAACAAATCCTAACCGAAGTAGCATTGCCGCCAATAGAGCGGCTAATCGCTCAGGATATCTCGAATACGGTGCTCTACTACATAGTCGCCATAGAGGAAAGGTTGGATCTTAATGAGGCAATAATCGAAGAACTATTATAATCTCGGACCTGGTCAGGAGGCAAAAAAAACAGCCAAGGGTCCTGGTAGAAGCTTCAGGCGACTGCAACATGAGGCTGTCGCAGGATTGACTAGCCTTATCCATGCTAGAGTGAACTTTAAAGCCGTAAGGATATTCCGCTGTGCCAGCTCTCAACCCCTCAAGCACCTCTACTACATTCAGCTAACCACTTTTAGTGGTTGTACTCTAATTTTTCTGCCTCCAAAGTTGCTCTGCGGCTGAGGGTGCTACAGTAGACGAACTCGCCAGGCTTGAGTCACTGGAAGCACCTCCCAGATACAAGTCCTTCGACGCTGGGTAACAAGTTGCTAGAAGAGGCAGGAACTGTGGTATGCTTAGCTAAGGATGATCTAGATCGATACAAGGCCGTTCCATGAATGTGCTTGGATCCTGCCAGAATGACGCGGCGCCACGCCGCCCCGCCCCGCCGCGATATCCTCGCTTCTTCACTGCTGTTGAGTAATAATAAGCTTGAGGATCCGTTCCGTCCGGGTTGTTCTCTTTCTCAACTCGCTCCTACCTGTAGCATGTTCTTTTTTCCTCGTAGTATCTCCCTAGACTTGTGATACCCCTCTCGTGCCGCTCAGTTATCCGTCCAGATCTATCGGGCTCGCGGCCACAGAACCAGCCCCCGGGTCTCTCATGCAGTAGTCGAAATTTCCATCTGCATTGTTGCCCCAGTACTTGGGAAACTTGATTTCTGGACCAACGCCACCCAAAACGGTGTACGTGAGGAGAAATACAAGAATCTGCGTGCCACCATCGAGCGCGGCCGCCAAGACATAGTTGTACTTTATGAACCAGTCTGGCTTCCATCGACGGAGCCAGAATTGGCTCGCGAAGCCGATAGCAAAGTACGAAAGCATGGAGGAAGAGATCCCAACGCTGAGAATTCCCGCGTTGGCGAGGATAATGGGCGTGTTAATCTTGGAGAAGCCGATTCTCGGATATGCCCGATGAAGTGTATGGAAGATGAGCGGCGGGAGGAAGCCGAGGAGCAGACCGATGGGTACGAGTCCATAGCGAGAGCCTGGGGAGAACATTTCCTTGGCTAGAGCTCCCCATGCGATTGCCTAAGCGATTAGTTTCAGTCCACGATAAGCAACAGGGGTGGGTGACGTACTTGGGAATTGAACTGCTGAATGTTTTGACCGGACCAGATATTAGTACCCTGGATGGACAAGAGAATATCTCTCTGGTTGGTGGTGATTTCGACCATCATGATATAATTAACAACAGCGCCAACCAGAGTACCAACGACCTGGGTGCAGAACGTCGCTTTCGGCGGGAGCTTTGCGTACTGCCCAAACTTTAAGTCCTGCACCATACTGATGCCCTGAATGACCGAGTTGTACCCAAAGAGGGTAAAGTACATGTTTGCAAGCGGCTGGCCGGGATGGAGGTAACCCCCAATTATTTGCACGATCGGCTGCACGTTCCCCTGGTATCCCGTAAGTGCGACCTGCGCGCCGAAAAAGAGGATAAAGGTTCCAGCCACACCAAGGCTGGTGAAGAACCCATACCAGGGAAGAGTCGACTTTACTGCATATATAGCAACAGCACCCATAATGACGGATAGAATGAGAATACAGGCGTACCACCAGCTAGGGCATTCAGGATATGCCAGCATCAGTTAGTAATAGGGATCTTTTTCCTCATCGATATCTCGACTGCTATTGTCTCGAGATTGCCAGAATCTCAAGTTCCATGACCGTGGCGAGAGCAGCTGCCGAAGGCTGCTGGGCGAGAGGAACAAGTGCCCAGTCTTAAGATCATTCCAGTTCCAGAGCAAGAGATGACTAACGGTTGCAGTGACAGCAAGGTTGGTCGTAAAGAGGAACGTGGCATAAGTCCCCGTAAAGAAAGGAATGCCCTCGGTTTCCAGCGCAGACAGCAGCAGCACATTCTCGTCATTAAGGATTTCCATCTGGTTATACACGACATAGTCAGAACTCGTCGAGTTTTGAGAGAACAGAAGCTGGGAGAGGAATGGAAAGTCTCGAGCTTGCCATATATTCCCATAGTAGACGCCGAGGAACAGGAAGATGCAGATAATATACCTAGCCAGGCTGTTTATCAATGTAGCGAGCGGCGTCCACAACGGCTTACTGGAGATAAACTGCCAATCCAACCCTAGCGACAGCACTCCAAGTCCTTCGTTGCCATTAGATCCGCCAAAGATGTTGGTGAAGACCATACTATCCTGCTTCGCCAAGCAAAAAACGCTAACACCGGTCAGAATCGGCATGACATACTCGGGTAGGACCTCCCAGACGAAGGCGGCAATAAGGATCCACCAAAAGAAGCGGAGGCGGTTCCTTGTTTCCCTGCGGTCGCAATGGAGGGTCTCCAGCAAGGTGTTCATCGGCAGGAGGCTAGGCCATACCATCTTGGTGGGATACACTAAGACTCAGCGCAGCAGTCCGGCAAAGCCATACCCAACACACTGCGAAGAGACAACAAGCAGGATGGAGATAAGGGCGTTTGGCGCTCTATCGTAGAACAGCCTCTGGACTGCAATAACCTCAACGGCTAGGGCAGTCTGGGCCCCCGACGAGGCGATTACGACCATGGCTGCGTGTTCCTTCATATTGACCGGGTGAGGATTGAACCACCTCCCGATGAAACCTATTTTCGGAATAACCCACTCCAGGAAGGTGCCGAAAATGTAGCTCAAGAGGGCGAGGAAGATGTTGGACACGTCCAGTGTGACGGGGCGAAAGAAGTAGATCGTCTCCATAATGGCACCGAAGATGCCCAGGCCAATACCTACGAAAATGAATATCAGTAACGCCGCCGACGATTTGGGAGTGGACTCACCGATGAACCACATCCGGAAGGTCCATGGATTAAGCGAAGGATCGTCGTCGGCATGGATCACCTTTGTCACCAAGTCTTTCTCGTCTTCGATCCTGTCTGGCCCGTTGGACCACATGGACTCATTGTTCGAGAGGCTTTCGGTAATAGAAGCCTGGACTTTATCAGAGGAGTCGTGAGAAATGCCTAGTCGAGTCAAGGTGGTTCGAAAGATGCCGGGTTTGGCTGGAGGCATCCGGGGACAGGACATCCGCTCGACTTGGACTGCGTTTTGGGGGGAAATTTATAAAATAAACAGCGCCGGCGCTGAACTGAAGGGATACGGGAAGAAAAGGACAATATAGATTGCCTGCTTGCAGCGAGTCAGGGTATTAGTTGTTCAACAACCGCATCAGTAACATATCCGGGGTCCTGCGTCTTAAAGGAGGCACACTGCTCCAGGTCATCATTCTCTCTATAATGATAAACCCAATGTGAGAGTTCATAGCGATATCTATTAATAGAAGGTGTACGTCTTGAGTCTGAATCTGCTGCACGCAAACAGAGAACGCCGTCCCCGAAGTGCATCAGGTTTGTTTCCACACAATACCCCGCGATAGATATAGTTAACGGCAACCCAACTGTTGAAACGGGCCGGCGTTTTACAAACGCAACGCAACCCCCCCCTAGTTCCACCACCCCAGCCGCCGCTAGCCAACCCCACCCGTCCTGTCTCATCCAACACGTCAAGTCTCGCGCTCTGCTCGAAGAAACATTTAAAAGCGGTTCCCAGTTTGACATTCAACACACCTCACCTCAAATCGCCTTCTTAGCCATCTTCATTCATCTTTATCCTGATACCAATCCCCATCCTCTACCATGGCGGACGCTGATGTGATTGTTTTCAACGTTGCCACATTTCTGGCGGCCCTGTTCCTCCTCGAGTTTGGGGCCGATAAATTCATCGATCACACGGCTGTAGTTGCGCGTCGTACGGGGCTTCCTGAGACCATCGTTGGGCTCCTCACAGCCGGCGGGGAGTGGGAAGAGGTAAGTGTTCGGCGTACTTCATTGCGGACTGCCGCTAATGCAACGTAGCTGATGGTTGTTGTCGCGTCCCTAGCGCGGGGCCGCTCATCCCTTGCCTTGGGCAACGTGATCGGCGCCGCCATCTCCAATATCTTGGGCGCCTTCTCGATCGGCCTGCTATCATTTGAGACGGGGATGGCGGCCCAATTTGACAGGAGCGCGCGGATATACTCGCTCGTGCTACTCGTTCTGACGACCTTCGTCATACCAATTCTCTATTTTCCAACGCATGTCATCTGGGAGGTGTGCGGTCCTGTTCTCATCGCCACGTTTGGAATCTATCTTCTGCTCGTAGGCCTGGCCATTGGTCGAGGAGTCCTTACGGTACCCGAAGATTCCGACAGTGATAGCGACAGCGACAGCGACGCAGAGAGTGACGCTGACGTTGACAATGATCGCCACAGCAGTTCTGATGCAAGAATTGCCGTGAGCAGAGCGGAGGTTACAGAGACAGATCCGCTCATCAACGCTCGCGTGCCAAAGGTGAGAGCCGCTAGCCCAGGCCACCACCCAGAAGCCACACCTCAACCTGTTCCGTCGCGTCGCCGCAGACGCCACACTCTCAGGTATCATGGCCTCTACCTACTATTCGGATTCATCGCCATCTGTCTCGCCGGCTACATCCTCTCCCAAGCAGCGGCAAATATCACGGACCAGTTTGGCATCTCGGACGTTCTATTCGGCGTTGTTATCCTCGCTATCGCCACCACGCTCCCTGAGAAATTCATCGCTGTCATGAGCGGCTACCGCGGCCACCCCGGCATTCTCGTCGCGAATTGCGTCGGCAGCAACATCTTCCTTCTGTCGCTGTGTATTGGCATTGTCATGGTTGACACTACGGGTGCTCTGGATGGAGGCAATGTGACGATGCCAGAACTGGTGGCTCTTTGGGGGTCGACGCTGGGTTTGACCCTGACAGTCTGGTTTGGAGCTAGGTTTTGCCGCTGGATTGGCGTGGCTATGTTAGTTGGCTATATTGTTTTCATTGTGCTCGAGGTTATAGTTATCCACCATGTGGCGAATTAGATAAGGTGTCCATTGCTTTCGCATAAGGACGCGGCTGTAACTTTAATGTCCCCCGCTTAAGACACTGCGCTCCTTTTAGGAGACATAAGCTAGCAGCTACTCTAAGCCCCTCTATAATAATAAGGCATTTAAAACGAGTTGTTTTGTTCACTTATATAATACTGCCCGCGTGCAAGCGGCTATAGGTGGATGCACCTTGCCGTGGATGGCGGTAGCCAACTCCAGCAGAACTGGAACCTGGAGCTTCTCCAGTGCCACCTTGCTGCCCCTATTGAGCTCGCTTTTTGTTAGGAGGGTGAGTGCCTCTGAGGCATTTCAAGAAAGCCATGGAGCACGCTGGGAATGGGCGTTTTAAGGAGGAACCTGCTCATCCCGCAGGCTCCCCTCTATCTAAGAAAGGAGATATTTATGTGGGAAAGGGAAATCCTCCATCGAGATCAAATAATGGTGTAGACAAGACTAACAGTAGGAAGGGCTGGCTCATGATCCCTGCTGCGCAAACTACACCGGGATTAGGCTGTGGCCATGTAGCAGGACTGATACGTGGGATGAGCGCATCCAATTCCGAATCGGTACTGAAAATCATACGCGCTAGATTCTACGGTATGGGGTAATTGATAATCTAATGAGGAAGCAGTAACAAGTAAAGTAGTTCCTGCTTAACTATGACAAGACTCTAACTGGGTGACAATATTCTCGCCTCTTTAGATTGGGATTACCTAGAGAAGACATGCACTTCTGTAACTTTTCACATCTACGACGGTGTGGATCCAAGGCGCGACGACGACGCCCTCGAGTCAGCAATTAGTGGAAGGAGAAGTACTTTATCATAGGATCGCGAAAGGACGCGATGTGCTAATCTGTAGGGAGTTGGATGCATCGGCAACTGGCTGCGTGAAGGACTCATTATACCATCATCAAGTGGGAGTAGGTACTATGCCATGGATATACCGACCAGGCAGGACGATCCGACATTCAGGCTTGACAGGCTACACAACGAGTCTGGACAATGATGGAAGCGGTTTCCTAAAGGCATCTCCTGGAAGGTCATCTGGATAAGCGCAATGAACTGGATCTAATTTCTATCTGTGGAGCTTCTAGGAAGGGAAGTCTATCTGTGCCAAGTACAAGTAAAACGAGTAATTCTCTAAACCCAATAACGGCAAGCAATTATTTCGACTGATGGGGGGATTATAACAGTTGGTTAACAAGGAAACATGAGGAAAGGAGTGAGCGAAAGAGAATAGAGACGGTGCAGGAGTCGGAAAGGGCAGCGGCGGAGCGAAGACTGCCGACACATTTCCGCTCTGAGGCCTTGATCTAAGACTCGGCTTTCTTTGTGGCCTTGGTCCTGAGTTTCATCATGAGGAACACGAGGCCGTAAATACCAACCACAAAGACAACTACAATGCCGGCGTTTCTCCACCCATAATATCCTTCGTTGAGGTTCAGGGTCCGGAGGTAATCCCCGCCCTCGGTGTATTGACACACACGGCAAGCGGCGGTGTCGTCTGGGTTCAGGAGGTTTGTAGCCGCCCTCATGCCTTGCTGGTAAACAGCAAGGTATTCTTGGCAGGTCTGGTTAGGAGCCGGGTCAAATACAGCAAGTTCATCAGACTTGCAGTGGACAGGCTTATCCCAGGAAGTGAAGACGAGCAAGGAACTCATAAGGTAGTTGAAGGGGTCGATGTAGTACATCCTGCGAGAGAAGACTGTTAGAGACTGCTGGAACTAGGGTTATCAATGTAACAGCCAAATATTGCTCACCAGTATCTCCAGAACGGCTCGATTTGGCTGTAGGGTATCATGACGCCGCAGAATGAGACCAGAGTTGTGATGACCAGGGGGTTGACAAGAGATGCGAAGACGGCGTTGGGGGTATACGCGGCGATCATTTGTCCAATCCCAGTGTAAAGAAATTCGTACATGACCTGCAAGACTATTAGATGTGCCACGGTAATAGTATGGAGGGAGCTGGGAGATGGGCCAGGACTTACCACGACGAAGAAGACACTGCCAGCGTGCTCTGGCGCGGTAGGAAGGCCACAAGTAAAGTACCAGCAGACGTAATATAGCAGTGCACAGGCAAGTAGGTACGGAAATTCCGAGACGATTAGACCAGTAACAAAGGGAGCCCAGTGATACATCTTGCTCTTTTTCTCACGTGCCTCATAGATATCGCGGCGGTCGATGAAGAGAGGCTGGAGCTGGGAAATAACGCCTGGCGCAATAAAAATAAAGTTAAAAACGGTAAAGAGGTTCTGCTGAAGGTCTGTAAGACTATCGCCAATCATCCAAAAGGTAAAACCATTCAAGAGCGCCAGGCTGATGTGCATAGCAAACTTGTTGTTAATGTATTCGGTATTCCGGAAGAGCGAGATGTTCATGCGATGGCTTACAAGTTTGACCTGCGTCCACATGGAAGCTGCAAACTCGTGTCCGTCATCGCTGACTCCCGAGGGTCGAGCGATGCCTTCTGCGACAATTTGATCCAGTTCCTTGGAGAGCTGGCCATGTTCGGGTGATTGCAGCCAGATCTGATTCCAATCTTGATCCCAAGCTGGGCCCCCGTTCCCTGATACCACATCGATCATGTGCTCAGCAGGATTTGCTTCAGGCGGACAAGGAGCTCCATAGCGACCAAAATATCCCTTGATGGTGTTTGCATTCTGACCGATATTACCAAAGTATACAGTCTTCCCGCCTTTCGCGAGCAACAAGAGAGTATCGAACTGCGCAAAAAGCTGTGCTGAAGGTTGATGGATGGTGACCAAGACAGCTTGTCCAGCTTCTGCAAGTTTTCGGAGGAAGCGCACGGTGTTGTAAGCGGCCTGGCCATCAAGTCCGGATGTAGGTTCATCGAGGAAGATAAGGACGCTTGGCTTTGCTACCAGTTCGACGGCAATAGTGAGACGCTTACGTTGCTCAACCGAGAGACCAGTACCTGGACGACCTACAAGCGTATGTTCGAGGTCATTCAGTTCCAGGAGGTCCACGATAGTATCAACATATCGCAGCTTTTCTTCGGTAGGTGTGTCGCGCGACTGGCGCAAGAGGGCCGAGAATTCGAGGGCCTCGCGGACGGTTGCCAGAGGCTCATGGACATCCAACTGTTCGACATAACCGGCAGAACGTTGAAATGAGATAGGAACGGGACGTCCATCGACCAAGACGGATCCATGAATGGTTCCTTCTGTTTTTCGTTGTGCGAGGACGTCAAGGAGTGTTGTCTTTCCGGCACCAGAGGACCCCATCAGAGCCCCAAGCATACCGGGTTTAACATACCCCTGTACGTTATCAAGAAGGACGCGGTCACCGTCGGGGGTTTTGACGGTATACGTCAAGTCTTTCCAGGTGAAGATGCTCCGGTTGCGGATGAGGTTATTGTCGAGGTTCCTGTCTGATGTGTCAGATCCAGATTTGGCTGGGGGCTTCTCAGTAGCTCGCGTCTCCTCGTCTCCGGATGGCAACAGGTGCTTCGACTTGTGGTGTTGTTCCCGAGGAATAAGGAGGTTGCGGCCACCTTCTCCCACTTGCTTCCACCGGGAGGTGAAGAAGATGGTGAGCGCAACAAACAGCACCCACCACGCGCAGTTGATGCCAAAGTTGCGCCAGATATGGCTGTGACTGAAGGACATGTATGCGAGATAGTCGTCGCCTGTGAGGCTCGTGGCACCGGGCAACGCGCCGCCAACACCAGCACATGACTGCCCACCAATTCCTTCAGTATAGCCAGGACCGTTGGGAATAATGTTCGGGCCAACACAGGGAATATCCTGGCCATGAAATTCGTTTCCGAGAAGAGCTTCAAATCCATAGGCCATGGGGTTGATCCAGAAGATCCAAACAAACCACGGATGCATCTCGGGCTTGATAATCATGTAGCCCATGTAGACAAACAAGGCGACGATTGAAAGACCTGAGACCTTTGTCGCGGCGTCAAAGGTGGGGAATGCGGCGCCGATGAGTCGGAAGAGAGCTGTCATGGACATGGCGGTCATGAAGTTGGTCACCAAGTAGGTGAAGAAGGCGGCGGCGGTAGTCTTCAGACCCACCATGAAGTAGAGAACGAGGCCGAAGTGTGTTACTTGGAATAACAGAATGGGGAAGTCTGCGGCGACTTGGGCAATGCAGATAGCTGCTGGGTCGTACAGGGCGAAGGAGCGGTGCTTGGCTAAGATGGGTCTGCCAGTGAATGAGTCTGTGACTTCTGAAAGAGCTATAAGAGCGTTGTATAGGATAGAGAAGAACAGGGCACCGCCCTTGAGGAAGAGGCCGGCGGAATTGGCGGGAGCAGAATAAAAGAGAGAGCCGCCGAGGAGAGCCTGGATGACTGTTGCACCTTGCTTCATGAATAGCGTCGACTTGTCGCCCCACATGATCTGATGCTGCCTAGTAACGGCGGTCTTGACTTGAGTGATGAAGTCGGCGGTGACGGGCGACCTTTTGGGCACGCCCCTGTGCTTCTCACGAGCGACCATCTCTTTGAAGACGGCCGTGTTCTCCACAGCTTCCTCGCTTGTTGGGTAGCTTCGACATTCGTCTAGCATCTTCGGCTTGGTAGTTGACTGGTCGTATGCAGCAAGAACTGCATCGGCGGTCCGGGGGAACGTGTTTTCACATCCAGGGGTAATAAGGCGCTCCGTAGGAACTGTCACTCCCGTCAGGAAATCTCCCCGGTTGGAACCAGAGTCCCGCATGAAACCAAGGTCTTCCATGAAAGGCACGGCGTCTTTTTGCGGTCCGTAGAAAATCTGTTTACCCTCATCGAGCAGGAGGACCTTGTCGAAGTGCTCGTAGATGCCGTTGCCCGCCTGATATAGTGTGACGATAGTAGTGAGGCCGAGGATGTCGGTCATGGCCCTGATTGCCTTGATCCACTCGAGAGCTGTGCTGGCGTCAAGACCTCTCGTCGAGTTGTCCCAGCAGAAGACACTTGCGCGAGTGGTCAGGCATTCAAGAATGGACACCCGTTTCCTCTCTCCTCCAGAGACGCCCCTGATAAAGGCGTCTCCCACCTTTGTATGGGCAGTGTGGGAGATACCAACTGACCGCAAGAGGAAGTCCTTAAAGAATTGGGCGTACTCCTCATGTGTCTTGATCCCGGGCGGCAGGTGAAAAGGGACCTTCATGCGGGCGGCGAAGTCGATGGTTGCCTCGACGGTCAGGGTTGGGAAGAATATTTCTTCCTCCGTATTCATGATGATCTGGCCACGATATTGTTTGGCTTCCTGGGCGGACATGTTGCCGAAATTGACGTCTCCCGTGACCTCTTCGTAGCCGAGCCGATTGTTGGCGAGGACACTCAGCAACGTCGTGCAGCCTGATCCAGGGCGTCCAAGAACGAGCAACATCTCTCCGGGTTTGACACATCCATGTGAATTGTCAATGACGGTCTTCATTGGGGCATCTTTGTTACCCTTGTGAAAGGGATAGAACTGGGAGAGGACGTTCTCGTTGAACGTCGCGTCGCTGCCGATGCCTTTGACAGTGAGGTTTTGCCAGCTCACGCCGAGCTTCCTGGGCTTGTCTCCGGCTTCTTCGTCTCGGTCTCGCATCGTTTGCAGCTCAGGTGCCATGTGCCATGTCGTCTTGTTGCGGGAAGAGGTTGTTTTCTCTACCCCGTCCTCGATGTCTGCGGCATGCAGTGTTTCGTCCGCGGTGATGGACTCATTGTCCACGGTTGAGGAACTGGCGCTCATGTCGAGATTGGGGAGCTGTTCTCAAAGAACAGACTATACGGAATGAAAGAATAGAGTACAACTTGGGTGGAAATGCCAGAGATTTACAGTGTTATATACAAGAACCAGTTAAAATTGAATGAATGTAGAATGCACATCAAAAAAAGCTGCTTACTGAAAACATCATAGTCTGTGAACACGGCTTCTTCCGGGCTTTGCCATGGCTTGCGATTACGAAGGCCGCATGAAACCCTCCGGAGTCGGAAAGATGGAGTAAAGCCTTACCTGGCTAGCTCAATTCCTCAGCATCAGAGCCTCCGCAGGGCTGCACTGTGACGATAACTGTGGTCCCTCGAAGTGAAGCATCCCGTCTCTAGATCGCGGACCGGGTTCAGCTTATCTAGTACCAGGGGGCTGATGACCAAGCTCCGGTGCGAGATCCACGAGCCAATACAGCGGTCCTCATGCTTGAGAATTACTCGTCGGTTTATGTGGGGCAAGCAAACCCAAGTAATTAGCCATGATCGGAAGGATTACCCAACTTTCTTCTATGACACATCCAATGTCCCCGAATGTTAACTAATCACCAATTCGCGCCAGGGACTAGCGCCCAATGTATTTCCAAAACCCTCCGCGGAGGATTTAATAGGAGATATTCCCTCATACGCATCTCGGGTCCGCCGGGTGCGGGTGCGGGTGCAGCTTCTCTCTCACGTCGCCATCTCGGCCCAGATCGATCCAGGCCAGATCAGTTCCCCTTGCATTCACTTGCACCGTTGTATTCGTCCCTACTTGCCTGTAGACATACCGTCATGGGCCTCGCATCAATCCATCCGTCGCAGAGGCGCTTTTCTTGTGAGGTCTGCCGGAAACACAAGTCGAGATGTCAAAGGCTGAACCGGAACGACCCCAAATGCGCCAGGTGCACGTTGCTCGGCGTAGAGTGTACCAGCGGACAGCAGAGGAATGTCGGAAGGCCGCGGCGAACGGCTGCTTCTACCAGTCCAAGCTCGACCGCCGAGCGCCCACCAGTCAAGTTGAACAGCCAGCCAATCCCTCCCAGCATGTCTCAAGAAAATGCTTCACTCTTGGCAGGGGGAAGTCAGTTGGACTGGACCAGCATGATGTCTCCAGCACCTGCCGCAGTACAAGTCCCTGTTACGGCCATGGATAATGCATTCGGTGCGGCGCCAATATCGTCAATCATTGGGATGGACTCTTTCGATCAATACTCACCTCCGTGGGATACTGGCTTTGGCCTTGACCAGACTGACTCCTTGTTTAATCCCGACTCAGGATTCAACATCACAATACCAACTCCGTACTCGCTCGAGACTCTCCCGAAAACCGTATATAGCACCTACTTCGCTCCGATTGATACCGTGGCGATACCAGGGCCGGAGACCGCAGACCGCATCGATACCTCGGATGCCATGTTCGAGCTTTCCAAGATGAACCTCAACTTGCACATCCGCGTTGCAGCTGCCGAGATGAACAAAGCTACTCTGGACTTCAACAGCGTAATCTATCAGCAAAGCGCGTTGTACATTGACAACTTTACCCTAGCCGAGTTCATTCTCAAGACGTCTCAAGACTTCCTGCTGATCCTCATGAGGCTTCTCAGCAGCCGGCCATCTCGTGGCCTGCTGTGTGTTCCGCGAACGGCGGAAACGCCATTCCCAAAGCTGATGTCACTGCCGTCGCAATCCCATCAAAACAACCACCACAATCTGTCCTCTATCTCCTCTTCATCCTACCCCATCGCCGCCTCGGAGCCATTGTTCGCACCCCTCGCGCTCACTATCACGAGTATTTTTACCCAGCTGGTTACGCTCTACGAGCTGATCCTCGAATACATAACCACTCGTCTCGAGCGAATCGCTACCGATCCCATCGCCCCTATTCCAGGTCTCACCTTTGGCGGGTTACCCCTCGAGAATCCTTGTACACAGGGCATGCTCTTTTCCGAAGTCATTGTACATCTACTAGAGAGAATAGAGCGCGCTTTAGGCATCGTTTCGGTGCCTGAGGGTGGCGATGTGGGTTTGTTGTCGGTGAGACAAATAGAGGTGCTTTGGAGTGAGTTGGACGGAAGACGCGCTATTATTCCTGGGCATGCCATTATGAGGCCTGCCAACTTGAGGAGATTATTTGGAAAAGTGGCATTTATCTTTAGACAACTCTCCTTAGGTTCATAGACTTAAATACCTATGGGCCGCCCCGAATGACGCACTAGCCGATACTGATACGTTGTGATTTGCAAACACTCGTCAAGAATCCCTGAAAATAGTCGATAGAGCACTCACCGAGACTTTCGAGTGGAGAGGGCTCGTATCTGGGATATGAAGTCCGTACAAGATTATCCCTTGTCAAGGTTGACGAGGAGAAGCAATACTGTCTTCCGTTTTAAGAATCGCTACTTTGATCTCAACCTTTACCATCAGCAGAGGAATCTATGACTGTTCTTTGTTTTGGGTCAACGATCTGGCGCGCCCACGCGTATGGCTTTCTGGCCTTTCCCTCCAGCAACTCCTTCAGGTAGCCATCGAACGTAGTGAAATCCATGTTGGGTAAAGCTCCTGTCCCAAGAGACATCCCAAATACTTGGCACTTCCGGGAGTATTGTCTCCTCGAATGCCCCATGAATAGCGATACTGGTAACCCAGAGTCCCTGGATGACCGTGGGATCAGTCGATCCGTTCTGGATAAGGTCCTCGAATTTAGCGACCTCGGCTTTCAACTCAGCCTTGGAGACTTGTAGAGAGATAAAGTGAGCTGGTGCCAAAGTCACGTTACGGTAAGAACGGTATGTCCTACGTAGCGTCGTTCCAGCTTTTCTCCGCTAAGCTTCTGGAGCTTGTCGAAGATTTTCTGCTGGGCAAGAAGCTCATTATAAGCAAAAACCATCTTGTTCAGTGTTCGAGGATCAGCGACGATCCTAGCCATCTATCTGCCGATGTTTCTAACGTGAGTCAAGGCTGAGGGCACTGAGCCATCTCCGAGTAGACGTTCCATCGGCGCCAGAAGGCCATAATCGATACGACCGGAGGGGAGCCTTGGTGGGCTCAGCTGATACCACCACCCGGCATCGATGATCGTGTAGGGGAGGTAGATCTTCTTGATGTGGTTAAGTGAATCTTCTTTCTGCAACACCGTCAGTAGCTACGAGTGTGAAGGGTTCTAATAGTGTAAATTACGGCTATATAGTCCTCATGCTTTTTACATACGAGCTGAGGAAAGAAGAAAGAAAGAAAGAGAAAAGAACAGAAAATACTTCGACACAGCAGACTAAGCCGTCACCAGAGCAACAGTGCTCCGACCAGCAAGAGGACAAGGCACTGCCTTGTCCAGCAGGACCTAGCCCGTTACAACGAGCATGCCTGAAAAGGCAATTTCTAACCGTCTCGCGCAACTTTATCACCCCTTTTGGAGGAGCGGCCGGTCCGAAGAAGCAAGGAATGAGGCGTCTGACCCCGACCTTCTTTGCTGCATCCGACAAAAGTATTTAATCTGGCAAGACGGTTGCGGTGACGGAGGAAATGACAACGTCGGACCGGTGAGGAGACGAATAAGATCGTTCTCAGGACCTTTGAGATCCCCGGCCACAACCAGGACGCCGAGCTCCCTCAGCTTATCGTTGCTCTTGCTGTTAATGGATGATTCGCGGGGCACAGCCGTGATCTCCTATGCACCAATATTCTGACCTATTTCGCAAAGCCAAGGCGATGTCTTATGGCTAGAGGTGGACTTACAAACTCGGTGGCGGACCTGAGAAGGCAGTTCACAATGGAACGGCCTGTTTCTCCGGATGCCCCAACGACGACCGCTTTCATTGCAGCACCGTACCGTCCTGGGTGGTGACGAGCCGGGCAGGAGTTCTGCTTGACTATGGCGACATACTTGCTTTCTTATGTTTCAATGTGGCGTTGATAAGGCACCCGGGAGTAACGTAGAAGCACCCGGGGGGCCTAAAAATTTCTCTGATTTGTCACCAAAGACTCGATCTTTCTATTCCAGCCGCCAAGGAAGATGTACCTGTGGACTGCAGTATATTCGCGCTCGGTGCAAATCGACCCGGCAAGAGGTTGGTGTGGTAAAACTGTGAAACCCGAGGCTAGTAATGGCCTAATCTGCGTAGTCTAGTTACTTTCGGAAACGGGAGAGATTATTAATCATGACATCGGACCGAGCTGCTAGCAGCCTTAGACAATCGGGCAAGATTACTATTCATTATCGCAGTTGTTCTCAAACGTTTTTAGGGCTGTGGACCTGCCTCAGTATGACACAGACGAAAGAAATTCAAGGTTCTTTTGTGGGGGTCTGGATTTACGAAGTAATGTCTTCCCCCCCGAACTTCGGTTCTGCTGTTTTCCAGGCTTTGTGTGTCTTTCTTTAACAAGGACGACCACCGCTCACATGGCCCTGGACCACCATTCCAACTGCGGCCGCGAATTCTGTTGCCCGTTTAAAAAAGCATTTCTCGTTCTCCAACAGTTCGTTTCCATAGTCGTTAAGGCCGTTTTGTGTTCGCTTAGACCTAGTAAATCAGCCCCGTCAAGAAATTCTCAGAACTGCGAGTTGCCCGTGTCATTATCCAAGGAATTGTATGAACCAGTTATAGATTTCTGTCGGTACATATCACTGATGATACCAATGCGACCATAGAAGAGGAACCAACTTGTCTTTTGGGGTTAATAAGGGCCCTCCATAGCAACAAACTCGCAGCTCATCTAAACTACCACCAGCTCCCCGAGTAGACAAATTATGGCTTAGGCGAAACGCGGTCTCCGATGTGGAAGTCTTCAACGGCCGACCCGATGGCAACGACCTCGGCGGCGCAGTCGGAGCAAGGGACACCCCGTTCTTCGACTTCCACTGGGTAAGTTCCGATCAGCATGGCAAGATCGCGGTAGTTGAGCGAGACGGCATGGATTTTGATCAGCACGTCATTCGGGCGAAGTGCGGCAGCGACTCCGAAAATGGTTCGATGGTTCTCGGAAAGTCGCCAGGAGTGCGCCTAAAGGCGGTGTAGGACGTAGGTAGTGCCATGACTCGTGATCAAAAGGATGTGCACGAGATATTCCAGGAAGCATGTCCGGTTGGGAATGCCCCAGCCAGGGTTTTTATTTCGAGGGCTTCTGTTGCTCTTAGAGGAAATGGAGTATTCATGACGTCGCCGCGCGTGTTGTACAGTTGCGCGTGGGAGTGGAAGTTCCTGGTGCATTTGTCATTATTGCACCGAGTCGGTCATGGCGGGGCCGCCGAAGACGGGCGTAGTGACGGACTCACCGCCCTTGGCCAAAACATCCTTTGGAATGGGGGCGGTTGTCTCGGGATGGATGGATGAGCTAGCTGAAAACTATCTTGCACGGGCTCCGAACACTCTCTTGGGAATCGAGCTAGAGCTCAAGGAGCTGAACCCGATCGTTGTTTGCGATGCCGTGTCTCCAAGAGCACTTTGGCCTTTTCTTGGATCTCGTGCAGTGAGGAAAAGTATAGCCCAGTAGGCAACAAGGCTCGAGCCGTTTCAACACCAAGACCGGAGCAACCCGTAATTATAACGAAAAGGAGAGGGACTTGTAAAAATGTGGATTATTGCGACTGAATGGATTTCGGGTGGGAAGAGGCATCGTGGACCTTCATAGTTTCCCCGTCATCCCATGGAAAAATAAAATAGATTTCACAATGCAACTGAATAACAGGTCGTGATGCGTTACTGAGGAAAAGGCTGGGGGCAGGCAGGACTTCGCAAATCCAAAGCGGGGCACTGGACTTCATGTTGGGGGACATGCCATTTGTAATGGTGTTTTGGATAAACTCTTTCGACTTCTAACGTTATGCCCCTCCACTCCCGCGCTCAGCTGCGGAGAAAGTTACTAATCAGCCCGATGGCTGGGAAGCTCGTCTGCGGGCGGTGGCACTGGTATAAGTAGAGGAGAGTACCACACTCTCGAGGCGGAGTTTGTTTTAACCCAGGCTACTGCATTCCTACACTATTTTATTTGCATCGAATCAATTCCAACTATGGCTCCTACAATTCTTGTCATCGGCGCCACTGGCAACACCGGACGAGGCGTTGTTAAAACCCTGTCAGAACTTCTGAAAACCAGCAACACCTTTTCTGGTCATAGGATTCTTGCTCTTACACGTTCCGCGAGCGGAGCTGCGGCCCAACAGCTCGCTGCATTGCCCAATGTCGAAGTGGCAGAACAGAATTGGGTTGACCTCACCGCGGACTGGCTCCGTCAACACAATGTTGTGAGGGCTTTCATTGCGTCGCACAACCAGCCCAACCAATTCCCCGAAGAGTCGACATTTTACCTAGCTGCTCTCAACGCAGGCGTTGAGTATGTCGTTCGAATCTCAACAACCGCTGCCAATGTGCGTCCGCATTGCGCTGCCTATTATCCAAGGACGCATTGGGCAATTGAGTCGCTGCTGAGCTCGCCGGAATTTCAAGGTCTACGATGGACTTCGCTTCAGCCTAATGTCTTTTCGCCGCTCTACCTTACTTCTGCCGCGGATTTGGTCAAGGAATTCCGCAAGACCGGGAAGCAGGGTACCTTGAGGCTCATCGGTTCAGAGGATGCGCCTGTTGGCATCATTGACCCGTCTGAGGTCGGAATTATCGCAGCTCACCTCTTAACTAAGGATGATATTACCCCGCACAACAACGCCAAATACGTCCTGAATGGACCGGAGGATATCACTGGGCGGCAGATTGTGACCATGGTTGAGCAGGCCATTGGCACGAAAGTTGAAGATGTTAGCTTTAAGGATATGTCATTCATTGACTATGTGGCAGCCCAAACTCAGGAATCGAAGAGCATTATTCTATCGATTAAGCATGCTCCGGTGACAGCGTGGGAGGGGAAATGCACAGCTTCCACGACGAGCAAGGAGATCTTAGAGTTAGCTGCGCCGAAACGTACGCCTGCTAAAGTTTTTAAGACACTATTAGAGGAATAGGAAAATGCTCTACTGACTTCTATTTCCTATTTATTTAGGTAGAAATCTTATAGAGATAGGGAAATAAGTATAAGAGTGCTTAATAAAAGCAATATCTTAAAACACTTAGCTAGAGATAATTTATAAATATCTTTACTAAGCTTTCTTATATAATTAAGCTATATAGTAAATAAATAATACTATTAATTAGAAAGTAAAGTAAATACTATAACGGTCCGGTTTAATTCCTAACATAGAAACTTAAAAAGGGGGCGTTCTGGGTTTTATTAGCAGAGAGATTAGGGCATTAAAGGCAATTAAGTAATAAGAGAGTAAATAAATATTATATTACTTAATAGTTAATTATTGGAAGTGCTAAAAGTAATTAAGGGTAAATAGTTATAAGTCTCTTAAGTAATTAGCATAAAGTAGTTATATTAAAAGCTAAGGTAGTATAGGGGCTTTCTCCTATCTATTAGTAATAAATATATTTATATAGAGCGTGCCTTATAGTAGCTTATAGTTAAGTAGAGGTGGCTTATATTATGAGTTAGGATAGCTTATAGTAAGTTAGTTTTAATGTGGGAGTGAGTTAATATTTAATTAGATATAATTTGTGGGGAGGGTGTTCCTAACACGTGACTCCACAGTTGTCGTCACGGCTCGTGACAAATACTACTTATATTATTATTATTAAATAGAGAAGAAATATCTATTTAAAATAATTAAGGAAGTTAAAGTAAATAGTAGGAAAATTATATATATATAATAATAATATAATTATTATTTTAATGGGGAAAAATAATACAACCACACAACACTACGACCCATGAGACGGCGTGTAGGGTAGGTAGCGGAGGGAGGGAGCGAGACCGGAGGAAAAGAGGGTTTTCTGCAGGAAAACGCCGAAATAGATGCAGCCGGGGCTTGCAGCCAATAGGGATAAAATAGAACCAAGTGATCAACCAATAAGAGATAATAATAATACTTCAAATAAGACAAATAAACTTCAATTCTTTAGGGGGAAAATGCATGCCTAAGAAGTCCTCCTCCTAGTAGGGAAATCCTTCCCCCTTTATGCTAAAGCTGGCTAACTGCAGCCAGGCGCACAGACCAGCCAAAAATCCATCAGCTAATAAAAATCCTCTAGGCCCCACAATCGTTTATTTCCGCTAATCGTTATTTTCCACTGCTATATTATATTAGCCTATTAGTAATGCATCTATAAGGTTACCCCTTGCCTTATAGAAAATACTATATAAATTTAAAATGCGCTATTAATAACTAGGGGGTAAACTTATAGAAAAGTAAGGGGGGGTAAACTTATAAAGATTTTATATACTAAAATGCTTAAAAAGTATATATAGTAAAAAATAACTTTAAGGATATATTACTTATTAATTTTTAAAAGTAAATTGTTACGGCCCGTAACGGACTAACACCTCACGTGACAAGGCCCCCACTAAAGCCCAACCAATCATTAAGGGATCACTCTCTCAATCGTGATCCAAGGAAGGGATCACTCTCTCAATCGTGATCTAAGGAAGGGATCACTCTCTCAATCGTGATCCAAGGAAGGGATCACTCCCTTAATCGTGATTTAAGGAAAGGATCACTCTCTCGATCGTGATCTAAGGAACTATATATACACATTTATTTCTAGTAGATAGGAGGAAGTATAACAGTCCGGTTCAATTCCCAACATGGAAACCTAGAAAGGGGGCGTTCTAGGTTTTATTAGTAGAGAGGTTAGGGCATTAAAGGCAGTTAAGTAATAAGAGAGTAAATAAATATTATATTGCTTAATAGTTAATTATTAGGAATACTAAAGGTAATTAAGGGTAAGTAGTTATAAGTCTTTTAGGTGATTAGCATAAAGCGGTTATATTAAAAGCTAAAGTAGTTTAAGGGCTTCCTCCTATTTATTAGTAATAAATATTTTAAATAGTATTTATAATATTAGGGTTTATTAGGAGTTATTAAATAATCTAAAATAAACCCTTTCCTTAATTTATTTAAATTTATAAAATAAATTAAAATAAATTATTTATAATTAGTGCATAATATAAATAGAGATATATAATATATATTAGTCCTAATATAGGCTATAATATAATATCTCCTCTCTATTAATCTTATCCTTAAGGCCTTAAAATTAGTCTTACCTAATTCCTTTATAATTAGTTAAACTTATTCTTTTAATTATTTTATATTATATTTTATTAATTATTATATTAAGTTATATTTTTAAATTTAAATCTAAGCATTCTAATCTTATTATATATATCGATTCTAAGAATATTAATATTATGCCTTATTTATACTATTTTAAGAATAAATAGGTATACTAAATAGTTAAAAAGTCATTTTGCTATTAGGTATGCATTAAATGCAGTTATTCTTATAATAGTAATAGCATTACTATTTTTTATAAGCTCCCTTCCTTTTATTCCTATCCCTTTCCTTCCTAACTTTATAATTTTATAAAATATTACTTAATAAAAGAAAATAGAATCTAATATTAAGAGAATTAAGGCAGAATTATAAGAGGTTTTATTTAAATTAAACTATTTGCATAAATAATATAAATTATTAAAATCTTATAATAATAATTTATTTATTTAGGGGATAATTAAGTTAGATAAGGAAGATAGTATTTATTCCTAAGAGGGGGCTCTACTAGATAAGCAGTAGTCTATTAGGGCTATATAGTCCCTAAGCACTATAGGTATTATTAATTAGAGTTCCTTAAAGGGTTTTAATATTCCTATCTTTAATTCTATTACTATTAATAGAAGTTCTTTAGAAGGTGCTATATATAAGTAAGGTATTCTAATAATTCCTATATATTTTTATTATTTCTATAGCCTTTCTACTTAATTAAATATTTAATAAAGCTATTTTCTTTTTTTATATTAAGGATCTCTTTTACTTTATATTCCTTAAGGGCTTTTACTTCTATATCCTAGTCTTTACTGGTTTTAGCTATAATAGTGTTTTTTATTAATTTAAGTAAGAAAATATAAAAGATTAAATAGATCCTAACCTTTAATAGTAGGTCTAGTTTGTAATTATTTTTTAAGATTTTTTTAAGGATTTTATAGGGACTAATATACTTAAAATCGAGCTTCTTATTAGGTCGCTTTATATTAATATTCTTTATTATAAAGAGTATTATATCTCCTTTTAAGAAGGTTAGTCCCTTTAATCTCTTTTAGTTATAATATTATTTATATTAATTTTATATAAAAGAAAGTTTAATATATAGCTCTTTATGTAAATTCTTAAGCTAGTTTAATGTAAATATGGCTATTAGTGTGATAGGTCTATTTTATAATTCTCTATAGGTATTAGGGGTAAATCTAAAGTTTATATAGCTAGGTATGATTTTTATGCTTTTATTAATTGCAATATTATAGGCTAGCTATATAGTAAGTAGCTTCTTAATCTAATTATCTTAAAGGTAATTAATATAGTAGTAAAGGTAAGTTTTAATAATTTAGTTTATTTACTCTATTTATCTATTAATTTAAGGTCTTTATATTATATTTAATTTATAATTTAATTTAATCCTTATTATAAGGCATTATTAGAATTTTAAGAAAAAGGGTAGTTCTCTATTTAAGATAATCTTAAATAGTAGTCTATATATATTAATAATATTCTATAGGAAAATATAAGAAATTTCTTCTATATTAATTGCTTCTTAATATAGAATAAAATAGGAAAATTTAATAAGTTTATTAATAATAATTAGAATGCTATTATAGGCTATATTTATAGTAAGGTTTAATAATAGGGGTAGTTTTATAATAAAATCTATTATAATTAAGTCCTATAGTCTTAAGGCAATTAATTAGGGTTATAGGTATTTATATAGTTTATAGTATTATACTTTGGTTTTTTTGTAAATAAGGCATTATTTAAGAATCCTCTTAATTATTTTTTTAATTTTAGGAAAAGTAAATATTGTTTTAATTTGTTTAAGGGTTTTATTAATCCCTTAGTATTTATAGAGTAAGTATTTATGGATTTTATATATAAGCTATTTATATAGTTCCTTTAATATATATTATTTATTAGTATTCTTAAATTTAGGTTATTTTTAATTATATTTTAGGATTTATTATAATAATAGATTTCCCTATTTTACTATAAAAGTTATTGCATTTTATATGATTATAAGGTATTATTTTAGGCATTTAGGGCATTTATTAATAATATTTTAGATAATCTTATTAATTTTATGAAAATTATAGCTTTATTATATTCTTTATATTATTATTTATTAATTCCTATTATATAGTAGGGAGTTATAGATATTAATTGCAATTTATTATTATATTACTAGGGGTATATAGATTTAAGGGCTTATTATAGGGTATTTATTCTTTCTTAGGGTTAGATTATTAATTATATAATCTATTCCAGTCTATTTTTAGTAGTATTATTTAATAAGTTTAAGATATTAGGGGTTTAATAGTAGTTTTTAGGTAGTAGTAATATATTTCTATTTAAGATGCCCTTTAGGAGTTAAGTATAAGAATTATTCTTTAATCTTTACTTTCCTAATATTAAAATTAATTCTTTAATTAATAGTATTAGCTTATCTATTCTTAGAGCCTTTCTTATATTTAATAATATAATTAAATTTAAAGAGGTATTTAATATATTTAAGTTATTATTTATTTAGTTTTTAGATTATAATAAAGTATAAGATATTCTTATAGTTTATATAGACTATAACCTAATAGTAATTTTTTAGGAGATAATATTAGAATTCCTTAAAAGTATTAATAATAGTTAGGAATTCTTTATTATAAATTAGGTAGTTAAGTTCTATTTTATATATTTTATAGGAGTAGAATGCAATAAGGTATAAGAGTCCTTTATTATTATACTATTTAATTTAAGCACTAAGGGTAAAATTTAAGGTATTTATTTTAAGTTTAATAGGTTATTTAGGGTTAAATATCTTAAGTATTAATTTGCTAAGGATAAGGTCTTTAATATATTTAAAGGCTTTTTAGATATTAAGTAGCTAAAGAAACTTTTAGTCTTTATATATAAATTCTAAGAGTAGTATAGTAATTTTATTAAAATTCTTAAGAAATTATTAATAATAATTAGTAAATCTAAAAAATGCTTATATTTCCTTAATAGTAATTAGTATTAGCTAATCCTTAATTGCTTAAATCTTCTTTAGGTCTATCTTAATCTTATTATAGGAGATAATATATCCTAAAAATTTTACTTTTAAGGCATAAAAATGACTTTTCTTAGGTTTAATTAATAAGTTTGCATTTTAGAGGGCTTATAGTATTATATAAATATATTCTATATATTCTTATTTTATTTTAAAGAAGATAAAAATATTATTAAAATAATATATTATAAATATATTAAGGTATTTATATAGTATATTATTAATTATCTATTAAAATATAGTTAGTATATTAATAAGTCTAAAGGGCATAATAAGGTATTTAAAAAATTTATATTTTATTTTAAAGGTAATTATTTATTTATATCCTTTCTTAATATAAATTAAATTATAGGCTCCTTTTAAATTAAGCGCAATAAAATATTTTATTTTATAGAGTTAGTCCTTTAATTTGCTAATTAAAAGTAATAGCGTCTAATCCTTAATTATTGCATTATTAAGTATATAATAGTCTATAATAAGCTAGAGTTTGCTATTCTTTTTAGGAATGAATATAATTAGATAGCCTATAGATAATTTTAATATTTTAATATATTCTTTTTTTAATATGTCTTTAAGGTAGGTCTTAAGCTTATATAGTTATGCTTTATTAAGGTTATAAATCTTATGGAATTTAATTATAATTTTATCTTTAAGCTATATTTTATAATCCTAATCTATATATAATAGTAAACCTATTTCTATCTTTTTAGTAAATAGTTATTTATAAACTTAATATTATATTAATATATTCTATAATTTATTATTATTATTAAATGCTTTCTATTTAAGGTTATTATTTATATATATAAATTATTATTTAAAGAGTGCAATTATTTATTGCGTTTATTATGCTTGGCCCTTCTTATATTAATATTTAGTTCCCTTTAGAGGTATTAATTCCTCTATAGGCTAGGGAGTATTCTTATATTAGCTCTGCCAGTCTTCTCTATCCTCTTTAGTAGAAGGTTAAGATCTTATATTATATAGTAAATTATAATTAGTATTATTAGCTATATTACCTTAAAAGGTTTATATTTAGTTAATATGCTAGCTAATAAGGGGGTTATAATAATATAGCTATAAATAACCTAGGATTAGGTTATATATATAGAGAGGTATAATATTAAAATAGATGCCTTAATTTTATCCTTTAATAAATACCTTAAGGTAATTAATCTTATAGGTAATTAATTTATTTTTATATTAAAGCTAGTTTCCTTTAATATTATAGATTAAGTATAGTTTATTTTTATCTTTTTATAGTAATTAGAGATAATTTATAATTTAAGAGTTAATAATATTTATTTTAATTCTATTATTTATTTAAGTAATAAACTATTTATTCTTAATTTATATTTATAGTATTATTTATTATTTTAGTATATTTAGGCTTTATATTATATTTAGAGCTCTTTATAGAGGTTCTATAACTTCCTCTAGCTCTTATCGGTCCTATAGCTCTTTTATAGGCAGTATTTATTGTTTTTTATTAGTTTACTAGCTTATTATAGCTATTTTGCAATTTTTGCAGTTTTTATTATCTTTAGGGGGCAGACTATTTATAATTATATAGGTTATTATATACTTTATTAGTATTAATTAATAATCTTTTCTTATTTATATTATTTATATTTTAGGAATCTATAATTAAATATATTATTTATGCTATTTATATATTTCTAAGGGAATAGCTTATTATATTCTATAAGAATATTGACCTTTAGGTATTATAGTCTTTAGATACTTTATTAGGTTATTAGGTTATTAATATAGTATTATTATTTTAAAGTATAGCTTTTTAAGCATTTTAAGTAATAGTTATTTATAGTCTTATTAATAAGGTATATTATATAGTTATAATTAAAATATAAGATCTATAAAATAGTATAGTAATTTAGGTATATTATTAAAAGGATAGGTATATTATTTAGGTGTAATGCAGGCGCTTCCTTATAGTATACTTCTTCTTATATAATTTTATATATATAGAAGTTTTCTATATTAAAGTTCTATCCTTTTTATATTGCTTAATAGATTAGGTTCTAAGAGATATTACTATTATATAAGTTAAAGTCTAAGAGTGCTTTATTATTTATTATATTATCTTCCTAAATATTTCTAGGCTCTTCTAGAAAGATATACTAATATTAAATTATTAGTTCTAATTCTCTAGTTTATTTATAATCTCTAATTATTAAAAATAGTGCCTTATTATTAGCTCTAAATATTATTTATTATCTCTTAATTAAGTTAATTAGTTCTTTATTTATAGGGCTAAGGTTTATTATTTTCTATGCAATAATGCATTCTTATTAGTAAGTATTTATAGTATTATTCTATTATTATCTAATTTCTTATTAAATATTATTAGGAGCTTTATTATTTAAAATAGAGTTAAATTCCTATTTATTATTAAATTATATAGTTATAATAAGTATCTTATTGCCTAGTTTTAAGGTTATAAAGAGTCCTTTAGGGATAGGTCTTTAAGTAAAATATTTAATAGTATCTTTTTAGATAGCTTATTAGATATAGATCTATTAAAATATAAAGTGGTTATTTAATTAAGTTTTACTATAATCTTTATAAAGTGCTTAGCTATTTAGCTAGATTAATCCTTTAGGGGTTCCTATTTTATTATATCCCTATTATATTATTATAATTATATATTTATTATTACCTTAAGGCTTATTAAGATAATAGCTATTATTTTTACTATCTTTATGTATAAAGTAGGCATTATTATAGTAAGTTATTTAGTAAAGTGATTTATATTTAATTTTATTTTTAATAATTAGTTTAATTATTAGTTAAGGTTCTCTCTATTTATATATAATAGCTTTAAGGGCTTATTTAATAGGTATAGGTTTAAACTTTCTATTAGTTTTATTAAGGTCCTAGCACTTATACTTAATATGCCCTTTCTTACTATAATCCTAATAAATAACCTATAAAAAATCTTATTAGGTTATTTTAATTTCTATTAGATTTATATATATCCCTATAGAAATATTACTATTTTATTATTCTTAATTCTTTCTTTTACCTTCTTAATATTAATTTAAATAATAAGGGTTATAGGGGGTATTATATTTAATTTAGTATTTTTAGGATTTCTCTTTTTTGCATTTATATTATTATTTATTAATCTTAATAGCTATAGTAATATATTTAATAAGAGTATTAAATTATTTAGCTTTAAAGATCTTATTTTTAATTTCTTCTTTTAATCTTTTATAAAAGATTTTAATAAGTATATTATTATTTTATTTAAATTTAATTGCAATTTAATAAAATATAATAATATAAATAGTAATAGATTTAATTTACTTAATCTTATAGATATTAATAGCTATATATTATTCCTTATTAATTATTCTAAATATATCTTTAAGTGCAATTTTAAAGTTATTCTATTTTAAAAAGATATTAATAATCTCTTAATCCTATATAATCTTATTATTATATTTAAAGTAGTCCCTTATAATAGGTTTAAATTATATAGCTATAGTGCCTTTTATATAACTATAAGTATATATAACCCTTCCTTTAATTAAAATAAGCTTATATAAGAATTATTAGAAATATATCCTAAAATAAATAATAAAAAGTATTATATTTTTAAAGCTTCTATTAAATAATTCTAATTAAAGGGGCTTAATTATTTTACTAGTATGGCAGTGGAAAATGACGATTGGCGGAAATGAACGATTATGGGGCCTAGAGGATTTTTATTGGCTAATGGATTTTTGGCTGGTCTATGCGCCTGGCTGCAGTTGGCTAGCTTTAGTATAAAGGGGGAAGGATTTCCCTACTGGGAGGAGGACTTCCTCAGCATGCATTTTCCCCCTAAAGAATTGAAGTTTATTTATCTTATTTAAAGTGTTATTATTATCTCTTATTAGTTGATCACTTGGTTCTATTTTATCCCTATTAGCTATAAGCCCCGGCTATATCTATTTCGGCGTTTTCCTGCAGAAAACCCTCTTTTCCTCTAGTCTCGCTCCCTCCCTCTGCTACCTACCCTATATACTATCTTATAGGTCGTAATATTATATAGTTATATTATTTCCCCTATTAAATTTAGAGATCACGCTAAGGAAATAAGCTGCTTTTATGATTAAAACTAATTAATTAGAAAGGTAGTAATACTTCTAAGCTATTGCTAGAAAACCTAGATATAGAGAGAGAGCAAGAAGCAGGAGTGATAGAGATAGCTATAGAGGTTATCCTATAGGCAACCTTAAAAGACCCTAAAAAACTCCCACTCTTGCCCAATAACCTCTAATTAATATAATATTAATTATTAGGTCTAATTAATTAGACAGTTAGTAAAAATAAATAAAATTCAGCTTTAATTTATTAAAGATTATTTAATTTAATACTATTTTAGGTTCGCTTATAATAGCGCTATTAATAATAAAGGATTTAATTCTATTTATAAATTACAATAAGTAATAACTATTACTAAAGGACTAAAGGTCTAAATTAATACTTACTGCACTAGAAACCCCCTTAATAATTAATTAGTTAATTGCTATCCTTACGGACTATCTAGGAGTACTAATACTAGCTAAAGTAGCTAAATTATTAACTCTAAACCTTACCCCTAAGCAGGCAGATATTTTAGCCTTAAACCCCTAGCTAGCAATAGTTAGCTAGGAAATAGGAGATATAGTAATAAGCTATAATATCTCTAAGGAAGCAATTAAAATAGGCCTATAGATAATATTTATATAGTTTGCATACTTAAAAAAAGCAGCTAGCCACAGTAATAAGAAGATTAGTATATATAAGAGGAAGAATTAATATAGTGGCAACCCCTCGCTAATACCTAAACTATCTATTGCATTACCTTAACTTATAACCCAAACTATATTAGTAATTCTATTTAATTAATTATTAAATCCAACCTTAAGATCCTTACCTACCTATAGATAATTAGGGCAGTCCCTTAGTTCAATTAGGACTAAGGACTTAAGCGTATAGCTTAAGAGTATACTATCCCTTATAGTAATAGAGACTAAGGACTTAAGCATACTGCTTAAAAGCACTATAACCACCATACCACCCAGTCCTAAGGACTTAGGCCTCTAGCCTGAAAGTGTCCTTAGGAAACCACCCTTAGGGTTAATGCCCTTATAATACTTAGCCTAACCCCTTATAGAAAAATAACTTAATAACTATCTAATTAATTGCAATTAAGGCTATTAATTAATATTTAGGCCCTAATAGTTAGCATCTAGATAAATTAGAAGAGTGTTCACTAGACCCTCCTCCTGCCCTATAACCCTAAAAGCACCTATATATCCTGCTTCTATATTACAGTCCACTACTACCCTAAGCCTAGCCTATAGCTACTTAAATATAGCCTCTAAATCTTTAAAAAGCTCCTAAATAGGCCTTAGTATAATAATACCCCCTGCCTAAATTACACTTAATAAGGTTACTATTAATAGATTTATAGTAGCAATTAAGAATGCCTTTAGTGCTAAAGCTGCCTAGTGCCTTAATATCCCCTTAGCTTAATTTAATAGCTAAAATATTATAGACTACCTTATTTAATTCGAACTTACTACTAAAAACTAAAAGTATAATAAGATTAAATAGCCTAAATATTTTTAATTATATTACTTTAAATTATATATTAAAGAATGCATAAAGTATATACTTAAAAACTATATTTAAAATAAAGCTAAGAAGCGCCTAAAGGCTACTTTTAAGAATAGCAATCCTAATTAATTAGAATTAGCTATATTTAAGCTAAATAGAATAAATTAGTATAGCCCACTAAATAATAACCTTAAAGTATTTTAAGTATAGATATTATAATACTATTACCTTATTTCCTAAACTATTAAGGAAATAGATAGTAGCTATAAGGCTAAGCAAGCCTTCTATAGGGTAATCCTAAACTTTATTATTACTATACTTTATTACTAGCACTATATAACCCCTAATTAATTAGGCTAGAAGCTATATAAGGAGCTTTTTAAGCTAGTTTTAAACTATATTAAGATCGAGCTAGCTATCTAATGCTAAGGATCTGCAATAGAACCATATATTAGCGACCCTAAAGACTACTTAGCCCCTCTCTAGAACTAGTACTAATAGCTAAGATATTATAATATAATCTTAGGACCTCCCCCTATACTATGATTCCCACTTTAGGGCCTAGTATTGCCCTGGCCTATAAAACCTGTTAACCTTATAAAGGAAGCTATTAACCTATTAATAGTTAAAATAGATGACCTTAAAATCCAGTTTGCCTTAATTATTAATTGCAAAAATAAGAGGGAATAGATAATAGCTTAAGAGGAGAAGTAAAAACTCTATACCTAAGGCCTTAAGGATATAAAAAACTTATACCTAACTCTAGATCTATCTAATTACTTAGATAATAAGCCTATTATAGAGGTTTATATTATCTAAACCTAAAACCTATACTAATCTAATATAAAGAGGCTATACTAGTACTACTAGAGTATTAGCCACTTCCCTAATTAATGCAAGCTATATAATAATAATTACTAAAAGGAATATATTAAATATAATTCTTTTATAGGTACTTACTTTATAGGCATTAAATATAAATCCTTAATTCCTTTATGCTTAATTATATATTATACCTCCCTAGCCCTTTAATTATATATTAAAAGACTCTTAATTTACTAACTAGATCTCTTACCTAACCTAAAGTACTAAGCTTAAATTAATAACATTAAAAGCTCTATCTAGCCAGAATATAAATAGGGTCTGACCCTATTTAAATAAAAACGCCTTAACTAATTTGCCTAATATATCCCAGATCCTGCAGGCAACTATTTAATTAATATATCTAGTATAGCTATTAAACCTATAGGACCTCTACTAAAGCTAAGTTCTGCTAAACCTATAGGACCCCTGCTAAGAATAAACCCTATTTTTATCTATAATATATCTAACTCAGAAGATAATAAACTCTAAGTCCAGTCCTTCCTAATTAAAGTAATAGTAGGGATAACTGCCACAAAAGATAATGCCCTTTCTATCCCCTGCATTACGAACTAATATAAAGCAATTAATTAAAAGGAAGTTAAGAGGGCATTATGACTTAAGAACCTTTATACTAATAACTCAGCTTATAATAAAGCTAGCTAGAGGGTCTTAAATAAGATTTGCAATAAGAAGATCTTAATACTAATGTATAATACTCTCCTATTAGTACTTAAAATTGCTAAATTTATAGTAGAGGATTTTAATATTATTATAATAAGTATTAATAATATTAAATATATTAAATAAGAAAAGCTAACTATTAAGGCAAAATCTAGAAAGTAATAGTGCATTTTAGCTATTTACTTTATAATTATTAAGAAAATTCCTAATACTATATCTTATTATAACTTAATAATAAAGGAATATAGCATTAACTACATAATATTTCCTAAAGACCTAAGTGGTATTAGCACCCTATTAATGCCTAGTAATTTGCTATTCGGATAGTACCTTTATATTAATAGGAATAAATAGTAGGATATTATTAACTTCACTGCCTGCCTATAATCTATACTCCTCTAGGAACTATTTAATTAATTAAAGATTATTATATACTTTATCTCGCTTATTAATAAGTCCTAAGTCCTAATATATATATAAAATACCCTAAAGGTAGCAGTCCGCTTTTAGCATTATAATAGAAGAACGATTAAGGCCCTTATTAATTCTGGGTTAAAGGGCAATCTAATTATAGGTAATTTAATAGAAAAATACTACTTAATGATCACCTCTTGCTAAATTTCTATTATATCCTACTCTAAAGGAAAGGTTAAAATAATTAGATTTTATAATACTATCCTATATTTTAATAATACCTACATTCTAATCTAAATATTTATTGCCCCTCTAGAGATAGTTACAGTCCTATTTATTCTAAATATGCCTTTTATTTAAACTACTAAGCTTTTATTTAATTACTTTACTATCCCTAATTAGATAATAATTAGGATAAATTTAGGCAATATCTACCTTATAACTCTAGATTTAGGGTTAATTAAATAGAAAGTCCTACACTTAGAAAAGTGCAAGGATAATATCTAGATGCAAACTATAAGCCTCCTTCTAAAGGACCTATTAAGCAACTTCCCCTTAAAAGGAGATAATAATCTAGGATTAATTTAGTATTTATCTTAGGGGGATTTAGAATCTATTATTTAATTAATTATTAAGGAATTGCAAAAGGAATAAATAGAGAGTATAATAGTAGCCTATATTAAGTTTAAGAAAATAAGATAGGATATTAAACTAAAGAGGAGGAGGAAGAAGAAGAAGAAGAAGAAAGAGGAAGACTACTACCTTTATACTGCCCCCTATATAAATATAAATACTCTCTTTAAGCAGAAGGGCATTAAGATCCACCCTATTAATAACTAACCCTTAGATAGTTTTATACTAAAAGGAGATCCTTATTAAAGGGAGAAAAAGTAAAAAAATATAAAGGGAAAGCTAGAATAAAATGCACTATATAATAATATTATTACCCTAAAATTCTTAATAATAAAGGAAGGAATATAACTTATGCCTAATTAATGCAAAGAATTATTTAATTAAATAAAGGAGGACCTTAACCCTAAGGAATAAGATATTTACCTTTAGATCCTTTAAAATCGGGAAGCTGCCCTAACTTAGGATTTTAATAAATATAGGCAGCTCAACCCTATTATTGCACTACTATAAGTCCTAAAAGTTATCTCCTATTTAGCTTAGCAATTAGGGATTATCCCTATCCCGCCTAGCTTTAAGCAGAAGGTAATAGAGCTCCTAAAGGTTTGCATAAAGAGAGAGATACTTAAGGAGGGCTATAAGGCTTATTAAAACCTATTTATACTAATTACTAAAAAGAATAGCAAGATCTATTTAATTAATTTAGCTATTTGCATTAATAAATATATAATATGCAATAGCTTTATGCCCTTAAGTGCAGATAAATTCTTAGTAGATATAATAATATATAAAATATTTTTATTTTTTAATTTCTTTTTTAGATATAATTAAGTACTACTAAATAAGAAAAGCAGGGACCTAATAACTTTCTAAATGCCTATTAAATTCCTGCAAATATATACCTTACTATAAGGAGCTACTAACTTTATTGCCTAATTCTTAAGGATTATTACCTAAATCCTATTTAACCTCCTCCTAAATATCTACTATACTTTCCTAAATAATATTATTATTAAGGGACCTAAGACTATATATAAAGATAAACTAGCCTGGCCTAGCATTAGATAGTATATCTTAAAGCATTTAATTAACCTTAATAAGACCCTCCTTAATATAGAACTATCTAGATATATAATATTAGTCCTGAAATCTTAATTCTATTAAAAGTTAGCTATAGTAATAGGCTATTTATATAGCACTAATAGCCAAGCCCTAAAGGAGTTTAAGATTATTAAGATTATAAAGTGGGAAGATTGCAATTCTATTATAAAAGTCTGCTTATTCCTAGGCATTATTAAGTACTATTACTATTAGATTATAGGCTTTGCACTAATTATAAGACCCCTTATAATACTCCTTAAGAAGGATATTAAATTCACTTAAGGACTAAATTAGGCAAAAGTACTAAAGATACTAAAGCATAAGGTAATCTCTACACCTATACTAATTATACTAGACTACAGCCTAGGAGCTAGGGAGGTAATCCTAATAGTTAATACTAGCCTATATAAATAGGAATATATTTTTATATAAGTAATTAATAAAAAGAGATATTTAATTTAATTTAAATTAGGATTATAGAATAATATAGAATATAAATATAATACTATAAAGAGGGAGTATTAAACTATCCTTTATGTAATTAGAAGGTTATAAGGGATAATTTATAGTATATTATTTACCCTTAAGACTAACTTGCAAGTCCTTATTTATTAGCTTAATAGCTATACTAGCAATATTCCTAAAGCCTTAATTATTTAATAATTAAGCTATATCCTCCTCTTTAACTTTATAATCCAGTATATTAAGGGCATTAAGAATTTAATTACTAATAGATTATTGCGAAAATAAGTAAGACTATTTAATTAGAAGGATAAAGAGGTAAAAGATAATATTAAGGACTTTATTAATTTATATTTATGCCTAATTATATTTAGAGACTTAAGGCTAATTAATAATAAGCTCTAACTTAAAGACCTAGAGATTAATTATATTAAGTAGATATAATACCTGGCTATTAAGTATGAAGGTAAATAGCTATAATTAGGAGAGTTTTTTTGCATTATATAATATCTTACTGGCTTAATAGCTATTAAATATGCCTAGATTAGAAGAGAAGCTACCTAGTACTTTATCTAGGGAGGATTCCTCTAGCACTAAGGCTATAAGTAGAATAGATTCTATAGACCCCTATATCTAATAATATCTAATTTAATAATTAAGAATTAATTAATTATATCCTATTATATTAATTTAGGCTATAAGGGCTATAATTTAATTATTACTATCCTTTAGAGGAGATATTAATAGGTAAGTATATAGACTGAGATAGCCACCTGCATCTAAATCTATAAAGTTTATTAAGAATACTTAATAGTTAAGATTAAGGAGTATATTATATTAATATAACCTAGATAATTAATATTTAAGGTCTATATAAATACCTAATACCTCCTATAAGCCTAAGGCTATAAATACCTACTAGAAGCCTATTATAATCTAATAGAGTAGGTAGAGGCTATAGCTATCCCTATATTAAATATAAGCGCTATTAAGGTCTTTATATAAGGCATTATCTCTAGATAGAGAGTAATTTTAATAATAATAGTAAATAATAGCTTAAAATTAATATAAGACTTTAAACCCACCCTATAAGCCTTAAGGGCAAAAGTTATCTTAATATTAGTATATAACCTAAAGGCAAATAGGATTATTAAAATTAGGCATTAATTAATTGCTAAGTTTATTATAAAATAGAACCCTATGCGCTTAAGCATATAGCCTAATAACCTAGGCTATATCCTCTTAGCTAATTGCATTATACCTTAAGCATCTTATAATTACTTACTATTTTACTTAATCTATAAATAGGAGCCTATTCTCCTGCTTAAAGTGAATATCCTAATATAGTGAATTATTAATTAGAATAAAGTAAAGATATATAATTAAATAGTTAAGGTAAAGCTAAAGATTATTGCGCAGTTAGATAAGGATATAAAGGACATAAGGCAGAAGGCCATAGAATACTACTAGAAGCTAATTGCTTGCACTAACCGAAATTATCTAAGGCTCTTATATAAGCAAGCTATCTAAATAAATAACCTTATGCTTTACTATAATTCCCACTAAACTAGAGATTTATCTTAAGAGGCTAAATTTAAGCCCTAATAGATTAGCCTATATATTATAATTTATAAATTAGGCAATAGAATATATTGCCTTTAGCTCTAAAATAGCCTTAAGCTTCTAATTTCTATCTATAGGGACTACCTTAAGAGGTTTTATAAGGATGAAGATAAATAGTAAGCTGCTAATACTAATAAGAATAACCCTTAATTTATAGAGCGCCTCTTTTATAATAAGAAGCCCTAATAATAGGAACCATTTAATCAGGAAGAAGATATTAAGGATAGATATATTATTAATGCTTAATACGAGCTAAATAATAAAGATAATGCAAATAAGGATCGCTTAATAGCGCCTTTTATAATAGTGCTTTTAATTTAATTTAAAGTAATTATTCCTTAAATAGGCAAAGTGGAAGCTATAGAGTATATAGATATAATTAGGAATTAATTAAATGTGCAATTGCGATTTAGGAAGATATAATAGGGAGGTAGTTAATAATAAGGGTTTTAGGTATTATTTCTTACTATTAAGGGAAGGAAGAGAATAGAGAAAATAATATACTACTTATACTTTAATGGGGAAAATAACACAACCATATAACACCACGACCCGTAAAGCGGCGTGTAGGGTAGGTAGCGGAGGGAGGGAGCGAGACCGGAGGAAAAGAGGGTTTTCTGCAGGAAAACGCCAAAATAGATACAGCCAGGGCTTGCAGCTAATAGGGATAAAATAGAACTAAATAATTAACTAATAAGAGATAATAATAATACTTTAAATAAAATAAATAAATTTTAATTCTTTAGGGGGAAAATATATACTAAGCAGGTCCTCCTTCTAATAGGGAAATCCTTCCCCCTTTATATTAAAACTGGCTAATTACAGCTAGGCACATAAACTAGCTAAAAATCTATTAGCTAATAAAAATCCTCTAGGCCCTATAATCATTTATTTCCACTAATTATTATTTTCTATTACTATAAACCTCCCCATAAAGAACAACTCTTATCCTTAAGACCTAAATTCTTTATAATATATTAAGACTAATCTCCCTAATTTTATTATTCCTTTATATTTATTTCTTTAAATAGAGCCCTTAATCTATTTAATTACCTCTCTAAAAATAAAATTCCCTTTACTAAAGGAAGCCTAATTATTCCCTTAGCTAGATTAGTAAGCCCAATTCGTTATTAACTAAGCCTAATTTATCTTTAGCTAAGTCTAGTTTAATTTAGTAGGATTAGAGCATTCTAGTTAGGCGCTCTTAATAGCTAGGTATTTAGAGCGTGGGCCTAAAGATATCTAATGCAGGGCTTAGGGCTGCTAAGCTCTCGCGAGATAATAGAGTAGGTATATGCCTAGGCATTAAGCATTATATCTAAGATAGCGTAATTAGGGGAAGCAGGTTAGATAGTATAATAGAGGGGGTATAGGGCCGGCAATATTAAGGACTATTTAATCCTTTAGAGTCTATAGGCTTCTATAGGGTTATAGGAGGAGGGGGCATTAGCGCAAGCAGAAGCTTCCGAGCTAGAGGAGGCAGCGTCTAGTCCCATCTAGGCCGAGAGGGCAGTGGCGTAAGTGACCTAGAAGTTGCTTAGGCGCTGCATTCTAGAGCTTTACTATACAGGGACCTAGTAATAATTCTATCGCTCCTGGAAAGCTAGAATGCAATAGAAATAAAGTGGTTCTTTAGGGTCTTTATAATCCCTACCTATTAGGATATTAAGATTAACCTATTAGGAATATATATAGTAAAAGTCCTAATCTAGCTTAAGGATAGTATAGGTTAATTAGGCATTTTATTTAGGTTAAGGGCTAAGAAAGGCTAGGTAGTAGTGTCCTATATATTAGGCACTTTAGGATTATTTAGTAATTTAGTAAGATTAAAGAGCCTGCCCTTCCCTATTATATTAAGGCACTCTAGTCTATTAATTACTAATCTATTAATAATAATTAGCTTCTATATAGGCAATCAATTAGGTACTTAGGCAGCTTTCTTCTTTAGCGATTTCTAAGGGACTATAGGTAATACTAGAGGTTATAATGCCACCCGCTTCTTTAGGGATCGCAATAGTATTTTAGGAGGGGGTAGGGCATGTAGCTTTACAGGCAGAGCCAGCGCTGCAGCAGGTATATTAATAGCTAGGCCCTAAGGCCTTAGGGCTGGAGTTACATAGCAGGGGAATATGGGGTCAACTAGGCGCTCCCTATATAGGAGGTACTATATAAAGCCTATCCTCCTATCCTTATATTCTTTTTAGGCAATTAGAGGTATAATATAGTCTATAACCTATATAAAAGGGGGTAAGGTAGGTAAGGCTTAATCTTAATAGGAGTTAGTCTTGCTTATAGAGTGGATAATATAGTGGCTCTTTTAAGTAAGGGTTATAGAGAATCTACACTAATTAATTAATTAATAATTACTTTAATAAATTAGGTTTATAGCCTTATTATAGGGAGGAATATTAGTAAATTAGTACTAGAAGGGGCTTAGGTCCTTTATTAGGTTATATAGCTATAAATACTTTAAGACCCTAAACTGCTAGATACTTAGTTCCTTAAAGGCGGCCTATAGGAATAGCTAGTGGATACATTTAAACCCTTACTTTACATTATTAAGCAATATCTAGCTAAGGTTATCTATTAGAGCTAATATCTAATCTCTTAAGGGGAGGCAATTATCCCATACTATAATATATTATCCTAGATCTCTTGCTGCTATAGATTATATAGGTATGCATCCTTTAATATAAGTATTTATAAGGCTATATTAAGCAGCTAGGGCCTCTAAAGAATACTTAATAAGTGATTAGATATTGAGGAATATGCAGATTATTATAATATACTTATAACTCTATCTATCTGGCTGGGCATAAAGGGGGGGGTAAAGGACCTTAAAGTAGTAAGGGAGGGCTATATTGCTTAGGACCTACTAGAAAGCTAAGGCAAAGAGCTTATAGTGAAGATTAGCTCCTTATTTCTATATATTAAAATAAGTAATGCATTTAGAGCCTTAATTAAAGATATAGGATGCTTAGTAAGTATTCTTAAAGTTTATTAGCCTTATTATAAACTGCTTATTATAAATAGTAGTTTTTATATATATAGGGAAAATATAATTTAAGTTTTCTTTATAGTATAATGCTTATTTAATGCTTTTATTTAGGAATATGGTTAATAGGTCTAAGGTTATCTAATTAGATAGATAGTGCTTAGTGATCTTTATATTTAGGCAGATAATAAGGGGATTAGGGGCAATAGCGATTAGGTCCTTTATACTATACTTAATTATAGTAAGAACTGCCTATAAGGCAGATAGTTCTGCCTAATCTTTATTAATAAGGGTGCGAATTGCGCTCTAGATGTCTATATAGTATTAGGCCTAGCTTATAGTAATAATTTATCTATTTTTATAGTATCCCTATAGTAGAATGTCTATAAAGCTTATTGCAATAGCTTCCTAGGAGATATTAAGGTCTAGTTAGGAAGTCTATAGTGGCTATTAAATATGGGGGTAGATAAGTATGGATTGCATATAGATAGTAATTGCTAGTAATATAGCTATTAAGGACTTATTATATAAGTAAAATTAGCCCTTACTTTTACTTTAGTAGATAGTAAATTATTTAGGTTTATTAATTAAATAGTAGGACTGGCTTAAGAAGTATTAAATATTATTATCTAGGCTAGGGGTTTTAGCTGGGATTATTGCCTTTAGGGGCTAGAATTAGAGATTGCTAATTCTATAAATTGCATAAATTCTAAGCATCTCTTTTACTATTTAGGAGGGTAGTAGGGTTAGGAGGTTATTTAATTAGATAGTTTATATGCTTGCTAATATATTAGGCAGCTTAAGTAAGGAGTAAGGGTTATAGTAAGGATGTAGGAAGAAGGTTAGCGATATAAGGAAAGTGGGGTAAGAGAGAAAGAAAGTGGGAAAGGATTTATTTGCTTAAATGTTCAAGGGTATAAGAAGGAATAAATAGTTATTCCGGGTATTTAGGGAATAATTTAGGCCTAAGGCCTTAATATATAGTATATTTAGTTATTTACTTGCCTATTTATTTAGGCACTAGTGCCAAGCAACCACTTTTTAATCCTTTATCCCTAAGGTTAGCTTAGGTCTTAAGCTTCTTCCTTCTTCTAACCTCCCTAACTCCTTATCTTCCTTCTGCTTAACCATTTAATTAGGCATAGCTCCCCCTCTCTTTACTATCTAGGCAGTTAAGGGCATTAAGGGGGCTTAGGCTAACCTCCCTAATATTTCTAATTAATTAATTAGCTAGCTTTAGGATATTAAATTCCATAAGTAGACCTAAATATTCTAGCTTTATTATAATACAGTTTAATTATTAATTACTAAAATTAGGTCATATTAGTTCTAAAATATAAGTTCTTCTTTTCTTTTATTACCCCTCTATTCTTATTAATTAAATAGTTCCTTAATTTAATAATAAATTTACTATCTGGATTTGCTTATAAATAGCCCTTAATCAATTTAGGCAGCCTTTATATATTAAGCTAGCTTTGCGGAAAATAGAGGAGAAATTAGTAAAGGTATTACTTTATAATTAGATTAAATTTATTAATTAGAAGGATTGCATTCTAGAATCCACTATTAAAATTATTAAATTAAAAGCTATAAAGCTCTAGCCTATATATATTCTAGTAGATCTTGCTTATAAATATAATTATTTAGTCCAGGAGATCTTATATTAGCCTAAGCACTTAAAGGCCCTAGTTATAGCCTTTATAAGGTATTAGAACCTAATTATATATTTATACTGCATCTAGACTTATTTATCTAATATCTCTATTAATTAGGAGTATATTCTTACTCTATTTTATGCTTATTAGTTAATCCTAGGCTTTATAAAGGGGCAGTATGCTAATTGCATCTAGCACTCTTGCAGTAAGTATAAATAGATTTTATTATATAGATACTAATTAACTACTTTTAATATTAGAGAATTATCTAATTATCTTTAGGGCTCTATTAGGCCTAAGAATCTTAAGATTTATGCTATAAGAGTTCTTAATTAGGCTAGCTGCCCTTAGATCTTAGAGATAGAGGAGTTAAATAACTTTATGCACAGGGATCCTAAGGTAAAGGTAAAGGCAGAAAACTATTAATTATAGGATAAGGAGCTTAGCTTCTTCTTATTATAATAGTGGCCGGGCTTTAATAGGCTATTAATTTAGTAGGTTTTATTAATAATTAGCTTTAAAGGGGGGGCAAAGGGGGCAAGTAATATAATTAGTAAGGAATTAGGTTTTTTAGCAATCCAGTCTTGGGCAGCAGTAGACCTTAGTCCAGTGCTCTTTAGGTAGGGTACTAAAGTAATAAAGGGTATAAGTAATATATTATTTTCTTTATTCTCTTCCTCCCCTTAATAGTAAGGAATAATACTTAAAACCCTTATTATTAACTACCTCCCTATTATATCTTTCTAGATTGCAATTGTATATTTAACTAGTTCTTAATTATATTTATATATTCTATAGCTTCCACTTTGCCTATTTAAGGGATAATTATTTTAAATTAAGTTAGAGGCATTATTATAAAATGCGCTATTAGGCAATCCTTGCCTATATTATCTTTATTGTTTAGTTTGTATTAAGTATTAATAATGTATCTATCCTTAATATTTTCTTTCTAATTAGATAGTTCTTATTATTGGGGCTTCTTATTATAGAAGAGGCGCTCTGTGAATTAAGGGTTATCCTTATTAGTATTAGTAGCCTACTATTTATCTTTATCCTTATAGAACCTCTTAAGGTGGTCCCTATAGATAGAAGTTAGAAGCTTAGGGCCACTTTAGAGCTAAAGGCAATATACTTTATTGCTTAATTTGCGAATTATAATATATGGGCTGATCTATTGGGGCTTAAGCTTAGCCTCTTAAGATAAATCTCTAGCTTGGTGGGAATTATAGTAAAGCATAAGGTTACTTATTTAGATAGCTTGCTTGCATAAGAGCCTTAGATAGTTCCAGTTAGTGCGAGCAGCTAGCTTCTAGTGGTATTCTATGGCTTTCTGCCTTATGTCCTTTATGTCCTTATCTAGCTGCATAATAATCTTTAGCCTTACCTTAACTATCTAATTATATATCTTTATTTCATCCTAATTAATAGTTCGCTATATTAGGATGTTCACTTTAAGCGGGAGGATAGGCTCCTATCTATAGATTAAGTAAAATAGTAAGTAATTATAGGATGCTTAAGGTATAGTGCAATTAGCTAGAAGGATATAGTTTAAATTATTAGGCCATATGCCTAAATATATAGGGTTCTATTTTGCAATAAATTTAGCAATTAATTAATATTTAGCTTTAATAATCCTATTTGCTTTTAGGTTATATGCTAATATTAAGATAACTTTTGCCCCTAAGGCCTATAGGGTGGGTTTAAAGTCTTATATTAATTTTAAGCTATTATCTATTATTATTACTAGGATTATTCCCTATCTAGAGATAATACCTTATATAAAGACCTTAATAATGCTTATATTTAATATAGGGATAGCTATAGCCTCTATTTACCCTATTAGATTATAATAGGCTTTTAGTAGGTATTTATGGCCTTAAGCTTATAGGAGGTATTAGGCATTTATATAGACCTTAAATATTAATTATTTAGGTTATATTAATATAATATACTCCTTAACCTTAATTATTAAGTATTTTTAATAGATTTTATAAATTTAAATGTAAGTAGCTATCTTAGTCTATATACTTACCTACTAATATCTCCTCTAAAGGATAGTAATAGTTAAATTATAGCCCTTATAGCCTAGATCGATATAGCAGGATATAATTAATTAGTTCTTAATTATTAAGTTAGATATTACTAGATATAGAGGTTTATAGAATTTATTCTATTTATAGCCTTAGCGCTAAAGGAATCCTCTCTAGATAAAGTATTAAGTAGCTTCTTTTTTAATTTAGGCATATTTAATAGCTATTAAACTAATAGGATATTGCATAGTGTAAAGAAACTCTCCTAATTATAGTTATTTGCCTTTATATTTAGTGGCCAGGTATTATATCTATTTAGTATAGTTAATCTCTAGGTCTTTAAGTTAGAGCTTATTATTGGTTAGCCTTAAGTCTCTAAATATAATTAGGCATAAATATAAGTTAATAAAGTCCTTAATATTATCCTTTACTTTTTTATCCTTTTAATTAGATAGTCTTATCTATTTTTATAATAATCTATTAGTAATTAAGTTCTTAATGCCTTTAATATATTAGATTATAAAATTAAAGAGGAGAATATAGCTTAATTACTAAATAATTAAGGCTCTGGGAATGTTGTTAGTATAGCTATTAAGCTAATAGATAAGGATTTATAAATTAGTCTTAAGGGTAAATAATATACTATAAATTATCTTTTGCAACCTTTTAATTATATAGAGGATAGCTTAGCACTCCCTCTTTATAGTATTATATTTATATTCTATATTATTCTATAGTCCTAATTTAAACCGAATTAAATATCTCTTCTTATTAATTACCTATATAAGAATATATCCCTATCTATATAAGCTAGCATTAACTATTAAGATCACCTCCCTAGCTCCTGGGCTATAATCTAGTATGATTAATATAGGTATAAAGGTCACCTTATGCTTTAGTATCTCTAGAGCTTTTGCCTAATTTAGTCCCTAAGCGAATTTAATATCCTTCTTAAGGAGCATTATAAGGGGTCTTATAATTAATATAAAGCCTATAATCTAATAATAATAATACTTAATAATACCTAGGAATAAGCAGACTTCTATAATAAAATTGCAATCTTCCTACTTTATAATCTTAATAATCTTAGACTCCTTTAGGGCTTGGCTATTAATGCTATATAAGTAGCCTATCACTATAGCTAACCTTTAATAAAACTGAGATTTTAGGACTAATATTATGCATCTAGATAGTTCTATATTAAGAAGGGTCTTATTAAGGTTGATTAGATGCTTTAGGACGTACTATCTAATGCTAGGCCAGACTAGCTTATCTTTATATATAGTCTTAGGTCCCTTAATAATAATATTATCTAGGAAAGTATAGTAAATATCCAGGAGGAGGTTAAATAGGATTTAGATAATAATCCGTAAGAATTAAGCAATAGAGTTAGTAGCTCCTTATAATAGGGTATATATTTATAGGAGTCTAATAGGCATTTAGAAAGTTATTAAGTCCCTACTTTTCTTATTTAGTAATACCTAATTATATCTAGAAAAGAAATTAAGGAGCGAAAATATTTTATATATTGCTATATCTACTAAGAATTTATCTGCACTTAAGGGCATAAAGCTATTATATATTATATACTTATTAATATAAATAATTAAATTAATTAAATAGATCTTACTATTCTTTTTAGTAATTAATATAAATAGGTTTTAATAGGCCTTATAGCCCTCCTTAAGTATCCCTCTCTTTATGCGAACTTTCAGGAGCTCTATTACCTTTTACTTAAGGCTAGGCAAAATAGGGATAGTCCCTAATTGCCAAGCCAAATAGGAGATGACTTTTAGGACTTACAATAGTGCAATAATAGGGTTAAGCTGCTTGCACTTATTAAAATCCCAGGCTAGGGCAGCTTCCTAATTTTAGAGGATCTAAAAGTAAATATCTTACTCCTTAAGGTTAAGATCCTCCTTTACCTAATTAAATAGTTCCTCGCATTAATTAAGCATAAATTATATTCCTTCCTTTATTACTAAGAATTTTAGGGTAATAATATTATTATATAGTGCATTTTATTCTAGCTTTCCCTCTATATTCTTCTACTTCTTCTCCCTCTAATAAGGGTCTCCTTTTAGCATAGAATTATCTAAGGGTTAATTGTTAATAGGGTGGATCTTAATGCCCTTCCGCTTAAAGAGAGTATTTATACTTATATAGGGAGTGGCGTGAGGGTGGCAGTCCTCCTCTTTCTTTTTCTTCTTCTTCCTCCTCCTCCTCCTTAGTTTAATATCCTATCTTATTTTCTCGAATTTAATATAAGCTATTATCATACTCTCTATTTATTCCTTCTATAACTCCTTAATAATTAATTAGATAATAGATTCTAAATCCCCTTAAGATAGGTATTAAATTAATCCTAGATTATTATTTCCTTTTAAGGGGAAGTTGCTTAATAGGTCCCTTAGAAGGAGGCTTATAGTCTGCATCTAGATATCATCCTTGCGCTTTTCTAAATGCAGGACTTTCTATTTAATTAACCCTGAACTTAGAGTTATAAGGTAGATATTATTTAGGTTTATCCTAATTATTATTTAGTTAGGAATAATAAAGTAATTAAATAAAAGCTTAATAATTTAAATAAAAGGTATGCCTAGAATAAATAGGACTATAATTATCTCTAGAGGGGTAATAAATATTTAGATTAGGGTATAAGCATTACTAAAATATAGAATAGTATTATAAAATCTAATTATTCTAACCTTTCCTCTAGAGTAGGATATAGTGGAAATTTAATAAGGGGTGATTATTAAGTGGTATTTTTCTACTAGATTACCTATAATTAGATTGCCCTCTAACCCGGAATTAATAAGGGCCTTGATTATTCCTCTATTATAATGCTGGAGGCAGACCGCTACTTTTAGGGTATTTTATGTATATATTGGGACTTAGGACTTATCGATAAGCGAGATAGGGCATGCAATAATCTTTAACTAATTAAATAGTTCCTAGAGGAGTATAGGTTGCAGGCAGGCAGTAAAGTCGATAATATCCTGCTATTTATTCCTGCTAATATAAAGGTACTATTTAAATAGTAAATTGCTAGGTATTAATAGGGTGCTAATACTACTTAGGTCTTTAGGAAATATTATGCAGTTAATGCTACACTCCTTTACTATTAAGTTATAGTAGGATATAGTATTAGGAATTTCCTTAATAATTGCAAAGCGAATAGCCAAAATGCGCTATTACTTCCTGGATTCTGCCTTAATAGTTAGCTTTTCTTGCTTAATATATTTAATATTATTAATGCCTATTGCAATAATATTAAAGTCCTCTGCTATAAGTTTAGCAATTTTAGGTGCTAATAGGAGAGCGTTATGCATTAGTATTAAGATCTTCTTATTGTAAATCTTATTTAAGACCCTCTAGCTAGCTTTATTATAGGCTGAGTTATTAGTATAGAGGTTCTTAAGTCATAATGCCCTCTTAACCTCCTTTTGATTAGCTGCTTTATATCGGTTCGTAATGCAGGGGATGGGAGGGGTACTATCTTTTGCGGCAATTATCCCTATTATTATTTTAATTAGGAAGGACTGGATTTAGAGTTTATTATCTTCTGAATTAGACGTATTATAGATAAAAATGGGGTTCGTTTTTAGTAGGGGTCCTATAGGTTTAGCAGAATTCGGCTTTAGTAGAGGTCCTATAGGTTTAATAGCTATACTAGATGTATTAATTAAATGGTTGCTTATGGGATCTGGGATATATTGGGCAAATTAGTTGAGGCATTCTTATTCAAATGGGGTCAGACCCTATTTATACTCTAGCCGGATAGAGCTTTTAATATTATCAACTTAAGCTTAGTATTTTAGGTTAGGCAAAAGATCTAGCCAGTAAATTAAGAGTCTTTTAATATATAATTAAAGGGCTAGGGAAGTATAATATATAACTAAGCGTAGAGGAATTAAGGATTTGCATTTAATGCCTATAAAGTAGGTATTTATAGAAGAGTTATATTTAATATATCCCTTTTAGTAGTTATTATTATATAGTTTATATTAGTTAGGGAAGTGGCTAATATTCTAGTAGTACTAGTATAGCCTTTTTATATTAGATTAGTATAGGTTTTAGGTTTAGATAGTATGAACCTTTATAATAGGCTTATTATTTAAGTGATTAGATAGATCTAGAGTTAGGTATAAGTTCTTTATATCCCTGAGGCCTTAGGTATAGAGTTTCTGCTTCTCCTCTTAAGCTATTATCTATTCCCTCTTATTTTTGCGGTTAATAATTAAGGCAAATTGGATTTTAAGGTTATCTATTTTGGCTATTAGTAGGTTGATAGCTTCCTTTATAGGGTTAATAGTTTTTATAGGCTAGGGCAATATTAGGCCTTAAAGTGGGAATTGTGGTGTAAGGGGAGGTCCTGGGATTATATTATAGTGTTTTAACTATTAGTATTAGTTCTAGAGAGGGGCTGAGTAGTCTCTAGGGTTGCTAATATGCGGTTCCATTATAGATCCTTGGCATTAAATAGCTAGCTCGATCTTAATGTAGTTTAAGACTAGCTTAAAAAGCTCCTTATATAGCTTCTAGCCTAATTAATTAGGGGTTATATAGTACTAGTAATAAAGTATAGTAATAATAGAGTTTAGGATTACTCTATAGAAGGCTTGCCTGGCCTTATGGCTGCTATCTATTTCCTTAATAATCTAGGAAATAAGGTAATAGTGCTATAATATCTATACTTAGAATGCTTTAAGGTTATTGCTTGGTGGGCTGTATTAGTTTATTCTATTTAGTTTGAGCGTAGCTGATTCTAATTGATCAGGATTGCTGCTCTTAAAAGTAGCCCTTAGGCGCTTTTTAGCTTTATCCTAGGTATAGTTTTTAAGTGCATGCTTTATGCATTCTTTAATATATAGCTTAGAGTAATATAATTAAAAATATTTAGGCTATTTAGTCTTACTATACCTTTAGTTTTTAATAGTAAGTTTAAATTAGGTAAGGTAATTTATAATATTTTGGCTATTAAATTAAGCTAAGGGGATATTAAGGCGCTAGGTGGCTTTAGTACTAAAGGTATCCTTAATTACTATTATAAGTTTATTAATAGTAATCTTATTAAGTGTGATTTAGGCGGGGGGTATTATTATATTAAGGCCTATTTAGGAGCTTTCTAAAGATTTAAAGGCTATACTTAGGTGGCTATAGGCTAGGCTTAGGGTAGCAGTGGACTATAATATGGGAGTAGGATATATAGGTGCTTTTAGGGTTATAGGGCAGGAGGAGGGTCTAGTGAATATTTTTTTGATTTATCTGGATGCTAATTGCTAGGGCCTAAGTATTAATTAATAGTCTTAATTGTAATTAATTAGATAGTTGCTAAATTATTTTTCTATAAGGGGTTAGGCTGAGTGTTATAAGGGTATTAACTTTAAGGGTGGTTTCTTAAGGATACTTCTAGATTAGAGGCCTAAGTCCTTAAGATTAGGCAGTATAGTAGCTATAGTGCTCTTAAGCAATATGCTTAAGTCTTTAGTCTTTATTACTATAAGGGATAATGTACTCTTAAGCTGTGCGCTTAAGTCCTTAATCCTAATTAAACTAAGGGACTGCTCCGATTATTTATAGGTAGGTAAGGATCCTGGGGTTAGGTTTAATAACTGATTAGATAGAACTATTAATATAGTTTAGGTCGTGAATTAAAGTAATATAATAAATGGTTTAGGTATTAGTAAGGGGTTGCCGCTATATTGATTCTTTCTCTTATGCATATTGGTCTTCTTATTATTATAGCTGGCCGCTTTTTTTAAGTATGCAAACCATATAGATATTATCTATAGGCCCATCTTGACCGCTTCCTTAGAGATACTATAGCTTATTACTATATCTCCTATTTCCTAGCTAACTATTACTAGCTAGGGGTTTAGGGCTAAAGTATCTGCCTGCTTAAAGGTAAGGTTTAGAGCTAATAACTTAACCACTTCGGCTAGCATTAGTACTCCTGGACGGTCTATAAGGATAGCAATTAATTAATTAATTATTAAGGGGGTTTTTAGTGCAGTAAGCATTAATTTAGACCTTTGGTCTTTTAGCAATAGTTATTGCTTATTATGGTTTATAAATAGAATTAAATCCTTTACTATTAATAGCACTATTATAAGCAAACCTAAAATAGTATTAAATCAAATAATCTTTAATAAACTAGAGCTAAACTTTATTTATTTTTACTAACTATTTAATTAATTAGACCTAATAATTAATATTATATTAACTAGAGGTTATTAGGCAAGGGTGGGAGTTTTTTAGGGTCTTTTAAGGTTACTTATAGGATAACCTTTATAGCCGTTTCTATTACTTCTGCTTCTTGCTCTCTCTTTATATTTAGGTTTTCTGGCAATAGCTTAGAAGTGTTATTACCTTTCTGATTAATTAGTTTTAATCGTAAAGGCAGTTTATTTCCCTAGCGTGATCTCTAAATTTGATAGGGAAAATAATATAACTATATAACACTATGACCCATAAAGCGGCGTGTAGGGTAGGTAGTGGAGGGAGGGAGCGAGACTGGAGGAAAAGAGGGTTTTTTGCAGGAAAACGCTAAAATAGATGCAGCCGGGGCTTGCAGCCAATAGGGATAAAATAGAACCAAGTGATTAACTAATAAGAGATAATAATAACACTTCAAATAAGACAAATAAACTTTAATTCTTTGGGGGGAAAATGCATGCTAAGTAGGTCCTCCTCCCAGTAGGGAAATCCTTCCCCCTTTATGCTAAAGCTGGCTAATTGCAGCCAGGCGCATAGACCAGCCAAAAATCCATCAGCCAATAAAAATCCTCTAGGCCCCACAATCGTTTATTTCCGCCAATCGTCATTTTCCACTGCCATAATACCCTTTATTACTTTAATACCCTGCCTAAGGAGCACTAGATTAAGGTCTATTGCCGCCTAAGACCGGATTGCTAAAGAACCTAATTCCCTACTAATTGCATTACTTGCCCCCTTTGCCCCCCCTTTAAAGCTAATTATTAATAAAACCCACTAAACTAATAGCCTATTAAAGCCTAGCTACTACTATAATAGAAAGAAGCTAAGCTCTTTATCCTATAATTAATAATTTTCTACTTTTACCTTTACCTTAAGATCCCTATATATAAAGTTATTTAACTCCTCTATCTCTAAGATTTAAGGGTAGCTAGCCTAATTAAAAACTCCTATAATATAAATCTTAGGATTTTTAGGCCTAATAGAGCCCTAAAAATAATTAGATAGTTCTTTAATATTAGGAGCAGTTAGTTAGTATTTATATAATAAAATCTATTTGCACTTATTGCAAGAGTGCTAAATATAATTAATATATTACCCCTTTATAAAGCCTAGGATTAACTAATAAATATAGAATAGAATAAGAATATACTCCTAATTAGCAGAGATATTAAATAAATAAGTCTAAATACAGTATAAATATATAATTAGGTTTTAATACCCTATAAAGGCTATAATTAGGGCCTTTAAATGCTTAGGCTAATATAAGATCTCCTGGACTAAATAACTATATTTATAAATAAGATCTATTAGAATATATATAAGCTAAAGCTTTATAGCCTTTAATTTAATAATTTTAATAGTGGATTCTAGAATGCAATCTTTCTAATTAATAAATTTAATCTAATTATAAAGTAATGCTTTTATTAACTTCTCCTCTATTTTCTATAAAACTAGCTTAATATATAAAGGCTGCCTAAATCAATTAAAGGCTATTTATAAATAAATCTAAATAGTAAACTTATTATTAAACTAAAGAACTATTTAATTAATAAGAATAAAAAAATAATAAAAGAAAAGAAGAATTTATATTTTAGAATTAATATAATCTAATTTTAGCAATTAATAACTAAACTGCATTGCAATAAAGCCAGGACATCTAGGTCTACTTATAGAACTTAATATCCTAAAGCTAGCTAACTAATTAATTAGAAATATTAAGGAGGTTAGCCTAAGCCCCCTTAATGCCCTTAACTGCCTAAATAGTAAAGAGAGGGGGAGCTATACTTAATTAAATAGTTAAATAGAAGGAAGATAAGAACTTAAAGAGGTTAGAAAAAGGAAGAAGCTTAAGACTTAAGCTAACCTTAAAGATAAAAGATTAAAAAGTAATTGCTTAATATTAATACCTAAATAAATAGGTAAGTAAATAATTAAATATACTATATATTAAGGCCTTAAGCCTAAATTATTCCCTAAATACCTAAAATACCTATTTATTCCTCTTTGCACCTTTGAATACTTAAGTAAATAAATCCTCTCTTACCTTCTTTCTCTTTTACCCTATTTTCCTTATATTGCTAACCCTCTTCCTATATCCTTATTGCAATCCTTACTCCTTATTTAAGCCGCCTAATATATTAATAAGTATGCAAACTATCTAATTAAATAACCTCCTAACCCTACTACCCTCCTAAATAGTAAAGGAGATGCCTAGAACCCGCGCAATTTGCAGAATTAGCAATCTCTAACTTTAGCCCCTAAAGGCAATAACTCTAGCTAAAACCCCCAGCCTAAATAATAATATTTAATACTTCCTAAGCCAGTCCTACTATCTAATTAATAAACTTAAGTAATTTACTATCCACTAAGATAAAAATAAGGGCTAATTCTACTTATATAATAAGTCCTTAATAGCTATACTATTAATAATTACTATCTATATGCAACCTGCATTTATTTACCCCTATATTTAATAGCTATTATAAACTTCCTAATTAGACCTTAATATCTCCTAGGAAGCTATTATAGTAAGTTTTATAGACATTCTATTACGGGAATACTATAAAGATAAATAAATTATTATTATAAATTAGGCCTAATATTACGCAAATATTTAAAGTGCAATTTGCACCCTTATTAATAAAGATTAAATAGAATTATTTGCCTTATAGGCAGTTTTTACTATAATTAAGTATAATATAGAGGACTTAATCACTATTGCCCCTAGTCCCCTTATTATCTACCTAAATATAAAGATCACTAAATACTATCTATTTAATTAGATAACCCTAGACTTATTAATTGCATTCCTAGATAAAGGTATTAAATAAATATTATATTATAGAGAAAACTTAGGTTATACTTCCCCTATATATATAAAGATTGCTATTTATAATAAGTAGTTTATAATAGGGCTAGTGAACTTTAAGAATACTTATTAAGCATTTTATATCTTTAATTAAAACTCTAGATGCATTACTTATTTTAATATATAGAAATAGGGAGCTAATCTCTATTATAAGCTCTTTGCCCTAGCTTTCTAGTAGGTCCTAGGCAATATAGCCCTTCCCTACTACTTTAAGGTCTTTTGCCCCCTCCTTTATGCCTAGCTAGATAAGTGGAGTTATAAGTATATTATAATAATCTATATATTCCTTAATATTTAATCACTTATTAGGTATTCTTTAGAGGCCCTAGCTGCTTAGTATAGCCTTATAAATACTTATATTAGAGGATGCATGCCTATATAATCTATAGCAGCAAGAGATCTGGAATAATATATTGCAGTATAGGACAACTACCTCCCCTTAAGAGATTAGATATTAGCTCTAATAGATAACCTTAGCTAGATATTGCTTAAGGATATAGAGTAAGGGTTTAAATGCGTCTACTAGCTATTCCTATAGGCCGCCTTTAAGGAACTAAGCATCTAGCAGTTTGGGGTCTTAAAGTATTTATAGCTATATAACTTAATAAAGGACTTAAGCCCCTTCTAGTACTAATTTGCTAATACTCCTCTTTATAATAAGGCTATAAACTTAATTTATTAGGGTGGTTATTAGTTAATTAATTAGTGCAGATTCTCTATAACCCCTGCTTAGAAGAGCTATTATATTATCTACTCTATAAGCAAGATTAACTCCTACTAAGATCAAGCCCTACCTACCTTGCCCCCTTCTATATAGATTGCAGATTATATTATGCCTTTAATTGCCTAGGAAGAATATAAGGATAGGAGGATAGGCTTTATATAGCACCTCCTATATAGGGAGCGCCTAATTAACCCTATATTCCCCTGCTATATGATTCCAGCCCTAGGGCCCTAAGGCCTAGCTGTTAATATACCTACTGCAGCGCTGGCTCTATCTATAAAGCTATATGCCCTACCCCCTCCTAAAATATTATTATAGTCCCTAAAGAAGCAAGTAGCATTATAACCTCTAGTATTGCCTATAGCCCCTTAGAAATCACTAAAGAAAAAGGCCGCCTAAGCACCTAACTAATTGCCTATATAAAAGCCAATTATTATTAATAGACTAGTAATTAATAGACTAAAGCGCCTTAATATAATAAGGAAGGGCAGGCTCTTTAATCTTATTAAGCTATTAAATAATCCTAAGGTGCCTAATATATAGAATACTACTACCTAGCCTTTTTTAACCCTTAACTTAAATAAAATGCCTAATTAACTTATATTATCTTTAAGCTAAATTAGGACTTTTACTATATATATTCCTAATAAATTAATCTTAATATCCTAATAGGCAGGAATTATAAAGACCCTAAAGAACTATTTTATCCCTATTATATCCTAGCTTTCTAGGAGTAATAAAGCTATTATTAGGTCCTTATATAGTAAAGCTTTAGAATACAGCACCTAAGCAACTTCTAGGTTACCTGCACTACTGCCCTCTCGGCCTGGATAGGACTAGATGCTGCCTCCTCCAGCTCGGAAGCTTCTGCCTATACTAATGCCCCCTCCTCCTATAACCCTATAAAAGCCTATAAATTCTAAAGGATTAAATAGTTCTTAATATTACTAGCCCTATACCCCCTCTATTATACTATTTAATCTACTTCCTCTAATTATACTATCTTAGATATAATACTTAATGCCTAGATATATACCTGCTTTATTATCTTATAAGAGCTTAATAGCCCTAAGCCCTGCATTAAATATCTTTAGGCCCGCACTCTAGATATTTAGCTATTAAGAGCGCCTAATTAGAATGCTCTAATCTTACTAAGCTAAACTAGACTTAACTAAAAATAAATTAAGCTTAACTAATAATAAACTAGGCTTACTAATCTAGCTAAGGGAATAATTAGGCTTCCTTTAGTAAAGGGAACCTTACTTTTAGGGAGGTAATTAGATAGATTAAGGGCTTTATTTAAAGAAATAAATATAAAGGAATAATAGAATTAGGGAGGTTAATTTTAATATATTGTAAAGAATTTAGGTCTTAAGGATAAGAGTTATTCTTTATAGGGAGGTTTATAGTAGTGGAAAATAATGATTAGTGGAAATAAATGATTATAGGGCCTAGAGGATTTTTATTAATTAATGGATTTTTAGCTAGTCTATATACCTAACTGCAATTAGCCAGCTTTAATATAAAGGGGGAAGGATTTCCCTACTGGAAGGAGGACTTCCTCAGTATATATTTTCCTCCTGAAGAATTAAAGTTTATTTATCTTATTTGAAGTATTATTATTATCTCTTATTAGTTGATTATTTAGTTCTATTTTATCCCTATTAGCTGCAAGCCCTAGCTATATCTATTTCGGCGTTTTCCTATAGAAAACCCTCTTTTCCTCCAGTCTCGCTCCCTCCCTCCGCTACCTACCCTACACACCGTCTCATGGGTCGTGGTGTTGTGTGGTTGTGTTATTTCCCCCATCAAACTAGGGTTATATCCTATCTTATAAACTTAAATAGGGTTTTAAACTTATAGTTAAGTATATAGCTTTTAGACTATTATTTATAATTATTAGACTTTAATAATAACTTTTATATTAATTAGGGGAATATTATATATAAAAAGTGCATTATTTAATATAGAGCTTAAGGTATTAATAAATTAGATTCTAAATATACTTATAATAATATAATATTATTTAAGGTTAATATAATAATCTTCTAAATAAGAGCTTTTAATATATAATAATCTAATTTAATTCCTAATATAGAAACCTAAAAAGAGGGCATTTTAGGTTTTATTAGTAAAGAGGTTAGGGCATTAAAGGCAATTAAATAATAAAAAAGTAAATAAATATTATATTATTTAATAATTAATTACTAGGAGTGCTAAAGGTAATTAAGGGTAAGTAATTATAAGTCTTTTAGGTAATTAGTATAAAGCAATTATATTAAAAGTTAAGATAGTTTAAGGGCTTTCTCCTATTTATTAGTAATAAATATCTTAAATAGTATTTATAGTATTAGGGTTTATTAAGGGTTATTAAGTAATCTAGAGTAAACCCTTTCCTTAATTTACTTAAGTTTATAAGGTGAATTAAGGTGAACTATTTGTAATTAGTGCATAATATGGGTAGAGGCACGTAATATATATTGGTCCTAATACGGGCCGTAATAGGAAGCCCCCGAGCTACCTTAGCTTTTAATATAACCGCTTTATACTAATTACCTAAAAGATTTATAATTACTTACCCTTAATTACTTTTAGCACTCTTAATAATTAATTATTAAATAATATAATATTTATTTACTCTTTTATTATTTAATTGCCTTTAATGCCCTAACCTCTCTATTAATAAAACCTAAAATGCCCCCTTTTTAGGTTTTTATATTAAGAATTAAATTAGATTATTATATATTAAAAGCTTTTATTTAGAAGGTTATTATATTAACCCTAAGTAATATTATATTATTATAAATATATCTAGAACCTAACTTATTAATACCTTAAGCTTTATATTAAATAATGCACCTCTTATATATAATATTCCCCTAATTAATATAAAGATCGCTACTAAAGTCTAATAATTGCAAGTAATAGTCTAAGAGCTGCATGCTTAGCTATAAGCTTAGAACCCTATTTAAGCTTATAAGATAAAATATAACCCTAATAAAGCAATTAAACCCCCCTAATTAGAACTATTTAATAGAAACTCTAAAAATATAATGCTTTTTATTATATATTTTAAGATATATTTCTAATAGTTCCTATATAAGCTCGCTTTAACTAAAGAAAGGGTTATATATACTTATAGTTATATAGAAGGCACTATAGCTATATAGTTTAAATTTATTATAAGGGACTATTTTAAATATAATAATAAAATTATATAAAATTAAGAGATTATTAATATCTTTTTAGAATAAAATAATTTTAAAATTATATTTAAGGATATATTTAAAATAATTAATAAAGAATAATATATAACTATTAATATCTATAAGATTAAATAAATTAGATTTACTATTATTTATATTATTACCTTTTGCTAAATTATAATTAAATTTAAATAGAATAATAATATACTTATTAAAATCTTTTATAAAGGATTAAAAAAAGAAATTAAAAATAAAATCTTTAAAGCTAAATAATCTAATACCCTTATTAAGTATATTATTATAGCTATTAAGATTAAGGGTTAGGGTTAGGATAGGGTTTATTTTGCGCTATTCTAAGCTATTTGCCTACTTCTTTTTACCCTAAAAAACACTAAACTAAAAGGAGATATAAAATAAAGGAAATTATAAAATAGGGGTTTTTTTTTTAGGGTTAGGGTAGAAAGAATAGAAGGGGGAAGGAAAGGGAAGAAAGGAAAGATAAGAGGGATAGGAATAGGGAAATAAAGGAGGGAAGGGGAAGGAAGGAAGGAAAGGAAGGAAAGGAAAGAAAGGAAGGAAAAGAAGGAAAAGAAGGAAAGGAAGGAAAGGAAGG